>OX104063.1:110073846-110363389 GCA_944474145.2 Dicrocoelium dendriticum | reverse complement strand
ACTTCCTTGTTCCAATTTACCTCATGTTTATTACCTTTTTGTAGAGACTACGTGTTGTGTAATAGAACTTCGCTCTCAACGCTTAGAGTTCTTCCTTGCTTGCGTGTTACAAAGTGGCGACCCTGCCAAGTCAAAAGAATCAGGAATTAACCAACCTTGGTCTAATGAAGACCCTACCGAAAATGAACGAGAAGTCTGATGACGAAAACCCTTCTTTTGTCGTTGACCCCAAGAATAGACTTCCCCTTCCCTAGATGTTTTGTCCCGTATTTTGGGGAAACTGTCAACTGGCTCGAATTCGTCAGTCTGCATGCACGCAATTCCTCCTCCAGAACGTTTCACGCCCGGGATGACGTACGCCAGATGGGAGAAGCAAGTCCAGCTTTACCTGCGTCAGTTCTTAGTCAACCAACATTCAGGTGTGCTCGCCGGCCTGCTGTCAAGGGATGCTTTTGATATAGTTGCTGACAGCAAAATTCTGGAAAAAGAAATCACGACTGAGACATCTCTGTCTTGCGCCGCCTACTGGACCCTCCTCCTTTACCTGCACCCCTACGCAGGGGATTCCACTCCCGATACCAGTGGCCCGGGGAAAGCGTTCGGATGTACGTACGTGAACTTCGAATGATGGCTGACATCGCATAAGAGCGGGAGTCATCAATGGAGCTTCACAAAAGAATACTAGAGTAACTACTAGAAGGAATACCAACACCTTCCATTAAACGAGAATTCCTTCTTCACCCTCCCGAGCAGTTGGATGTAGCCGTACGAATTGTCGAACAACTTGAGCAGGTCGACAGAGCGATGATCATGCCGACTTCCGGGTGTTTCGTTTTGAGGGGAAATGGACGCCCCAGCCATGCGCCAACGGAACGGTTAACGTAGCATCCTGACTATCAGCAAAGATATTCAGGCTCATGGCGACCATCGCAACAGGATTCTCGGTGGCCCCGTCGACCAATTCCGAATCGCAAACTACCTCGCTACAATAACGGAAGCCCAGGTGAGTGGCACCGATTGCACTCACACTTTATACCAGCCATTGTTTGTGCGTCGACCACAGATTCAACATTAGCAATAGAATTACAAATCGCAGGGGTTCCATTGATAGGTCTCATCGACACAGGTGCGTGTAAGAGCCTAATCAGATCTAGTTTGACTAACCAGATAGCAAAACGTGTATACGCGCCTTGTCGCTACCGACTAACTGCCGCCAATGGAGAATTGTTGTCCGTTCGAGTATCCCTAACCGCACAAGTTGACGTCAAGAAACAGCTTCACCCAGGCGTTTATTGTTGCTGACAAAATTCCGTTTGCTGTTATTGTTGGGATGGGTCTGTTACGCCGGTTGGAGTGTCGATTGGATCTGGACAGGTGCCAATTAATCACCGATAGCTGTACCGACTTGTTAAGACCCTGTGAAAGTGGTGCTTTGGAAGCATCTACAACCTATGGGGACACCTTAGAGAGTCAGAAGTACATTAACGCCTTTATTCGCTCATTCGACAGAGTCACGGATGCGCAGGCACTGAAGCGGCTCAAATATGTGTTGCGCTACCACTCAGACGCATTTGCATGGCGCAGTACCGACTTGGGTCGAACCAATCTCGTGAAACACCTTATCGACACCGGTGATGCAATCCCAATTAAAATCCCCAAGACGCATACCATTACATTGGCAGACTGAATTGCAAAAGCTCATAGATGACACGATAGAAAAGAAGGTTATACGGCCCTCGACTTCACCAGGGGCAGCCCCGGTTGGTCTAGTGAAGAAGAAGGCTGGTGGTTTTCGCCAATGTGTCGACTATGGAAGGTTAAATGAGATTACTCGAAAAGAGGTCTTTCCCCTCCCAAGGATCGATGATCTATTTGACGCACTGGGAGGATCAGTTTATAACAGTACGCTAGATTTGGTTTCCGGCTGTTTGCAAGTAGAAGTGGAGGAGAGCGACAGAGCAAAAACGGCGTTTGTAGTACCATCAGGTTTTTATGAATTCCAGACCATGCCTTTTGGCCTCTCTAACGCCCCTGCGATTTTTCAACGACTGATGCAAAAAGTGTTACGCGAATTGATGCCCCACAAGTGTCTTGTTTACCTGGACGATGTCATTGTACACGGAAAACAAAAGACGAGCAACTAAAAAACTTGGCGGAGGTGCTAACACGCCTAGTAAACGTGGGCCCCAAACTCCAGCACACAAAGTGCCAGTTACTACAGACCGAGGTAACGTAGCTTTGGCACGTCATTTCAGGGATGGGGATTCGTACTGACCCTCGTAAGACGGAGCAAGTGAGATTATGGCCAACCCCTGCCAACGTTGATGAACTACGCAGCTTTTTATGGTTAGACTCATACTATCGGCGATTCGTGAAAGGGTTCGCAGAGATCGCTGCGCCTTTGCATACCTTGTTACAGAAAGGTAAAAACTTCGAATGGACCGTTGAGTGTCGAACTTCATTCGATCAGTTACGAGAATCCCTTTGTGCAACTCCGGTGTTGGTTTTCCCCGACCTGTCACCAAATGCCGGGGAGTTTACTCTAGACACGGACGCGAGCGGCTAGGCGATTGGAGCTCTTTTGTCACAGAAAGGGCAGGACGGAATAGAACGAGTGGGGTCGTACAGCAGTTGAAGTCTCAGTGCAAGAGAACGGAATTACTGCACAACCAGGAAAGAAATGCTAGCCCTAGTATTATTTATAAAACAAAACCGACACTACCTATTAGGAAGGAAGTTTCTGGTGAGAACAGATCATCAGACACTTCGTTGGTTACATAATTTCAGAGACCCCGAGGGACAGGTCGCCAGATGGCAGGAACAACTTCAGGAGTATGATTTTGAGTGCAGACACCGACCTGGTGCACAGCATGCCAAGGCGGAAGCGGTTTCCAGGCTTCCTACTCGTGCTCATGGAGACTGCCCGTCTTGTAGTATACAACACGTAGCTCTAGTTAACCTTCAAAGTTCGGAGTACGGTCGCTGGCAGGAGGCGCAGGCAGCAGATCCAGGCGTATCACCGATCTATGACAAACGGCTATTGGGGAGCGACAAACCTACCGCGAAGGAAATGGAGGGAAAAGGTTACGAAGCTCGATGCTTATGGGCGATGTGGGACAAGCTCTCTATCGAGGAAGGTGTGCTAGTGTTTGATTTTTGCCCAAACTACATCAGGAGAATCGTAGCTCCGCAACCATTAGTTTCAGAAGTGCTATCTAAACTGCACGAACAGCTGGGTCATGCCGGAATCAACAAACTAGAACCGGCAGCACGTCAACGGTTTTGGTGGCCACATCAACGGAGAGACGTCACTAACTTTTGCCAGACGTGTAAGACATGCGCCACATTCAAGAACCCGATCATCACCCGGAGAGCACCATTGCAGCCTATGAATGCAGGCTACCCGAACGAGATTGTGGGAGTAGATCTTGTTGGTCCCCTACCAGAAACATCACTTGGCCGTCGGTACACCTTGGTCATGGTCGACTATTTCACCAAGTGGTGTGAAGCAGTTCCGATCGGCCAAGCCGATACAGTCACCGTTGCAACGGCGATGATAAATCACTGGGTGTGTCACTGGGGAGCACCGGGCAGCTACATTCTGATAGGGGCTCATGTTTCGAGATTTTGCTGGTTCAGGAATTTTGTCGCGAACGACTGCTTACCACCCGCAAGGCAATGGACAAGTTGAGCGTACAAACCGGTCGCTGAAATCGCTACTGAAGGCCTTTGTGGATCAAAATGTAAGGGAGTGGGACGCTACGTTACCAAAATGCTTGCTGGCATATTGGAGCACAGTGCGCGCTTCTACTGGTCAAACACCATTTTTTATGTGGATCGGAAGAGAAGTCCGATTACCGTCTGACATCCGGTTACCTAGTCCGCAACAGCCACATTCATCGGTGACAGAGTATGCTAGCAAACTCCTTGATTCGCTTCATCAAACACATCAAGCGGCACGTCTTCACCTTGGGAACGCCCATCGACAACAGAAAGACTATTACGACAAGAAAGTTTTCGGCGCTCCCTTGAAGGCTGGCGACCAAGTTTATTTGCACCAGGTACCAACGGCAGGAGTTCCGGTTAAGCTGCACCATGAGTGGACAGGACCGTACATAATACAGCGGGTGATATCGGACGTCACATTTGTTATCAAATATCCCAACAACCCTGCCAGTCAACCCATGATAGCACATTTCAATCGACTTAAGCCATTCCGGATTAAGACTGACCAACCTGTCGGGGGCTACACGAAACGCCTGGGGAGGTAGCAGTTGAACTGGTGGTGCCGGCTCAGGGCGGCTATGGTGTGGCAACGGGGTCGATGCCTGATTAGAGGGGGTATGGTGTAGAGAAGAATCGATATCGTTTTGGCGCGCGTCCAAAGTTAAATCTTTGCCATAACGGCCCTCTCTCCCGTTTGCCTTTCAGAGCGCCGTTCCTGCTCATTTACCGGAGGAAAACAAGAACACGACATTGGTTAACTGTAACTTCCTTTGTTTCCATTTACCTCATGTTTATTACCTTTTTGTAGAGACTACGTGTTGTGTAATATAACTTCGTTCTCAACGCTTAGAGTTCTTCCTTGCTTGCGTGTTACAAAAACTGCGTTCATTACTTCTTAACCTGCTTTTTTTATATGCCCGCTGGCTTGACTAGGTTGTACGTTACGACAATGAAAATATACATCACGCATATTTATGCGCCTTATTATTATTTTCATTGGCATATTGACTGTTGAATTTAACACACATCAACCGATCGCGATACAGTTTGTGATTCTGACTGTACGTATTCGCAGTGTCAATTACTAATCATTTTCTGAATTTGCCTCCTATTTCGTGCATTTTCTCTATTTTTCCATATTGTAACTGATGGGTTTATTTTTGGTAAGCATGCAAATCGTTTGCCATGGATGTTATGTCCCTAGACTCCCATGCATTTGTAAGCGTCTTTGAGCTTCCGATCCCGCTTTTTGCGAGCGTGATCCTTCAGTTGATCATGCCTGGTTTTATGTGTCTCGAAAAATCCGAGAATATTCTATTTATTTATTTATTTAAGTTAATTTTCGGGGCTCCAGTCCAACATTTACTTGCGCAATTGCTGTGGTCTAAATTTGCCAAGACCTCGCATTATTCCCTCATAGGTCGTCGATGATCTCGGTGCCATTCTAAAGCTTTCCAAAGTGCAAGAGTAGTTTTACGGAATACAGACAACCTGTTTAAATGCGGATTGGCAGGTCCTACTGTGAGCGCGTTACGAGGAAGAGAGGAGTGATTTGAAACCGTGGCAGATTTTGTGCAAATTGCTGAATCCAGCTAGACGCCTCAACGTTGACGACTTGCTACTCAAAGACATGTGGCTTCGCCGTGTCCCACGCGAAATATGCAACTTTCTGGCCACTAACTAAGGACACCTCTTACGTATCCGGATGATTTAACCCAATCCAGGGATGTGGATCATCCAATACGAAAATTCACCTCGCTCCTCACGCCTGATAGAAATCATTTACAATGACTGCGTCACATTCAAAAATTCAAACAGAAAAACCACGCATGTTCATATCTACAGGCATTCATACACACTAAACCCAGGGAGCCATGTGTTAGCTATAGACTTGGGCCTCGTTTACAATCACCATTCCTTGTTGTATCACCATTATCATGCCTATTTAGCGGTTTCCTGCACTATCGAGAAAAAACATTTACTTATTTATTTGTTTATGATTTAGCTCCACCCCTGTTGCTATTAAGCGACAAGACTTACCTATTTACTTAGCTAACGTCCGAAGCACGTGCACGCCGTTAACCACCGAAGCTAAGGTAGAGGAGCTATCGCTACTTGCGTTAAAATTAGACGAAATACTAGCTGCAGATAATGATAGAATGCGTCGTTGCATAAAAAAGCATTTAATGTTGATCTAAATATCATTTGAGATCCCCGTCTATGCTCATTGCCGGAAACTGGTAATGTAAGCGACTTAAAGAAAACACCTGTTTTGGTAGCCTACGCTATTCCTTTGTTTTCAACGAGCAGGAAAAAAGGCCAGCTAGTACGTTGGGGCTATAAAGGCTGGTGATCTACGCAGGCGCACTCCCTTCTTCGCCATTCAGGAAGCAGGTGTGCGATACTTAGTAAATACTGCTGCCGAAGTTTGGTACCTTTCTCGCGATCGACAAGACTTAAAATCTAAACTAATGTGTCATTTCGTTTGGCCAATCAAACCATGGTTTACGTAACGGTCGACGCCGTCGATCACCTACTTTGAAACTAAATCGTTGCTTTCATCGGGAGTTACTCGTTGCATATGTTTAGACGCAAATTCCTAGCGTCGCTTCCTGCAGCACGGGGACTTGTTGAAACAAAAAGCGCCTTCCTCTTATGCATCGCATATGAACCTGGCAGTTATAGGTGCTTTGCATGACATCGAGTCAAGTAATCCTGCCTACACCAGCTGTTGGTTAAAAGCCAGGCAGCAAATTCACGAAAGTCGGCGGCGCAGCAACACTGCTGCCAATTGGCTACTCGCGCTGCTAAGCAACACTTTGTAACCAGTCTAGAAGTAGGCTTCACGCAAGGTTGTATATATAACGTGCCTGTTATGAGCACTACCTTTTTATTTGCTTCTTCTGACTTCGTGGAATGTACGAGGCACTTGTTTCCGTCGCTTTTTGCCTTATTTTGTGACGCTTTAAATAAATAAATAGATAAATAACATGTTTATTCTTGACCAGGCGAGGCACACCTTTAAAGGCATGTCCAACATTAGTTAACAAAGCGTAAGCAAGAATGTGCAAAAATTCCACCTGTCTGCCATAACAACGGGGTTTGTGTAGAGGTGTATATACGTATGTACTAGTGTGGGCAGCTGTTTAGTTTGTGCTTGTAATCATGCTGCTCCATTCTTGACTTTTTGGTAGTGTCACCCATGTGAGAATAGATAACGGATGTCCGTGGGTTGTAAATGAGTATCGGCATATTCACGAAGCAGTGACTTTGTTGTTTGGCGAGTCACACCCGTTAGGTCACAACGTTGGTAAGCACATATTTGTGGCCTTTCATAGGGAGAACCGTTTCCAAGCGAAAACCCACCACTTTCTGGAACACTACCGCGGAACTATTTGCTGGAACGGATTTAACCTGAACCACCCAGCTGACATCACGTAGAGGTTGTTCGGCCAGCCAGCCAACCATTAAGGTATGGAAGATTAATTAATATGGCTTTGCTTGCCTTTGTTCCTCTCTCCACTAGTACCAAAATTGCTCGTTTGTTTTGCATTCGGTCCTCTGGTTGAACTACAACAACTGCACCCAGACTCGGCGCATCTGCATATATTCAAGCCTGCTCTGTGCACTCTCTTTATCTCTCCATCTTTTGTCTTCGAGGTAGAGTGAAGAAATCATTTTGGCCGCTATGTTGACTTATTCTGAGACTTGGTAGGTAAGCAACTACTGACTGGGAGATATACTTAATACTGCCTTATAGGCTATTGGTACGCCCTATTTTAGAGACAGTGTGCTTCGTTCATCACTTCTGTAATCATGTCTAACTGCGAATACCTGCTGCATGATTCCTGCATCTTTGAATATCTACCGTGTCTGTTTTCGGCCTATCCTTATCCTCTTCATCCGCTAACCTCGTAGTGTGTATGAAACACATAACGTTGCTGGTGTGGTGGCTTATTCGGTGAAACTATTTATCGACTAAATTTTGGAGGACTTGGCAATTAGGCAATAGTAACAGTTTTTATTCTCGCTACTAGCGCCAAGGTCCTTCCTTTGTCTGGCAACCTGACCACCTGCATAGCTAAAAGGACGGAGCCTACTCTCAAAGCATCTACATATTTCCCGTACGTTAGCTGAGCACTTCCTTTTTCCTCCATCTTCTGACTATGAGGTGGTATGCTTCAAGTACCTTAGCTGGTTTGTTGACTTATTCGGCGACAATGTAAGTATCTACAAGGAGTACAGCAGGCTCTGTCTCACGGCTGATATCCGTGTTCATCCCCGGCTTCCTGGTCAGATGTTTTAGTAAGTGGGCTAATGCAATCATTTTCAACGCACAGCCAGGCAAACGATTCAGAGACAATCAGCTCAAGGCGTGTAAAACTATATTTGCTTTTCCAGGGACTTGAGTGTATAGTTGTAAGCCGATAACCGTAAAGTCCAACTTTACATACGGTAAGCTGACGTCTGGTCTACGGCTGTACGTTCACCAAGCAAGGTTAATAGATGTATATGATTAGTAAATCTTTCGCAACTGCTTCCACAAAGACAAGCGAGAAAGTTCTTAACATGCAGTGTAACCAACAATGCCTCCTTACCTAGCTGTGCTTTGTTTTTCTCCGCCGGTCTTAAGTTCGTAATAAGTCTGTAAGTGATCATCCATCTCGTGGGACAGCACGGTGCCAAGCATTGCTTCGGTGGTGTCACAACTGCCATGGATGGGCTTCGTTGGGTGAAAATATACTACCAGCTTAGCCTTACTCATGGCTGCCTTGATAGCATAGAAGGACGTTTTTACTTTAGCTGAGCACGGCCACTTGGCGTTCTATGGTAGTAAAGCGTACAGTGATACAGGGATTGTGGCTACATCAGGGTGGAAGTGTTAAAACATGCTCCTCTCAGTAGGTTAAAAGATTTCTAGATATTGGTTAGGCGAGGTAGTATTGAGATAGAGGGATCGCAAGGTAAAGTAATACATTCAGTGTACAAGCAGTGTTCTATGATTTAATGACCATGACTCACCAGTGGTTGCTTGATCTGTGACACCGTCTCATTAAATAATTAATAAAATCAAGGTTTGAACTCCCGCAATAGAAGGCACGCCCGTAATGGTATGCGAATGATGAAACAACGTTGTTTGGTTAGTAACGGTGTAAAAATAGAGCAAGTTAACCGGTAACCTACTGGATTTGTGCTTAGGTAGATATGTAAGTATGTGTAAGTTAATACAGCATGTGAACTTGTAAAGTGGGATTGAATTCGTGATTTTCTTTGCTGTGTTTGCCATTGTTTAGTGGGATTAAAGATAGCCCGTAGAACCGGATAACGTTCGTGGCGTCGGTAAGGTCCCCCGAAAAGGGAAGATGCAGTGGCTTTATTTAGTAGCGAGTCACCTGCGCCACACCGCAGTGTAATTAAAGGGCACGTTGTAGCTTTCATAGGGTGAACGCTTGCCAGGCAAAAACCCATGACGTCCTGGAACATTGTCGCCAAGCTATTCGCTAGAGGAGGATTAACTTACACCATACAGCTGACACCACGTAGAAATGGTTCGGCTAAGCAGCTGATGTGACGAACTTTGACTTAAAGTGGCGGATGCGCCACGCAATTTGGACAGAAAACGACTAAAATGTTATGATAGCTCTTCCGAAGGATATCAGTATCTATATGAAACACCTCTAAGGACATAGCTACTACGCCCACCTGGACACGGATGAACGCTTCCATAACTCTCAATCCTTATACACCAAAGGTATTCAGAAAGTGGATTTATAAAATACAAATCACCTCAGTTTTCCGACTTTACCAGTTGCAGTTAATCGGGGTCGGTTCCGCAAATGCCAACTACAGCCAACGATACCAACTTGACTTACAATGGTTGCGAATAGCTGCGAGAACATTCAATCAATTGGCAGCCACCGCCATGGCATAACACCGGTTGGCAGTGTCCCAGGACATGGTGGGTTTTCGCCGGGCAAGCGTTCTCCCTACAATAGTCACAAATGTCAGTTTAGCAACGCAGTGAGGTGACGGATGTGATCTAGCATTAACCAATGGTACTGCCCCTACCACGCTTCGAGTAGTCTCCCGATACCATACGTCACCATTTCTGTGCATATATCTGCGCTCCTATAGCTAATTGTTTGATCAGTGACCCGCCACCACTCTCAGTTCGCTTTTACATAGTGATCCTCGTGCATCGTTCCCCTGACCCTCACGGTATACACAATTACAATTGACCATTACCACACCAACGCATACTCCACTCTAATGAGTTCTGTAAAGCTTAACTTTACATCTGTTACCCAACGAACCATTGCGCCTATGCAGTTCTTCTTTTGCTTGTCGAGGCGTGCCTCGATACGGTCGAGGATAAACTTCATTTATTCTTTAGAATATAGGGTCACATATAGCTAACTGCACCTTTATTATTCCTGCGCCTAAATCTTCTCAATGTGCTCTTATGTTTAACAGTGCATCATTCTGATAATATCCAAAATTTATGTCTCGCTTTGTGCAGAATGAATAAATAGTTCTACAGTTAAGAAAGGATTGCAGCTGACTTACGTTGTGTGGTCTCGGAAAGTCAAGGATGGGTAGGATACTTTTCCTTAGCCGGTTCCAATCGTGTTTAACCAAGTGAAATCCAAGATGCTTACACCGTCAGCGCAAAATACACAGTTGGATGCCCTTAGCCTGGGTCCAATGTCTTGGTGACGTTTCAAGACCCTCGTACTTGATGTCATGTGGTCGTGATCAGTGCTGCCATAACTTGTACCGTCATCCAGATAAGCGCATACAACGGGCGTACTTTTCTCTAAATTGTTAGTCCACTGAACTATTGCCAGTGCATAAGGTATTCCAGCTGGAAATTTGTTATAGCTAAACAAACTCCTATTGTATTGGGGCCGCTTCCAAGACTGCCTCGCGTGGGCTCTTCGGTAATAGCTGAGAGCGGATCGAGAAGGACGGCTAGCGGCGAGCCTGGGCCCGGAACTACGGAGCAGGAATATGTGGACAGAGCAATAAATCAGACAAATACGCCGCTAGCGCAGCCCACAGGACCGAGGCCGAGCCGATTGACACAGCCCAGAACAGGCAAGTCGAAGGCTCTCGAACAACTCCCGGCCGATCCAAATCGGGTACAGAGAAGTGGAGATCGAGGCGAAAACAGGAAGGCGGGTCTTCCAAGTCAGGTCTCTCGAGGCGAAAGGACTGGCTCATCTCTAACATCCGTACCTGTGTTGCGTTGTGGTACGGAAATTTAGTCGATATTCCATGGCGCGCGTGGGACCCTCGTGTGCCCATTTTTGATGTGCAATAAACGTCTACCCCCTGTCGCGTCGTTTTCGCTACACTGGTGCCGTGCCCATTCGCGATGGAGTTGACCCGGTTGGAGCAATTTTCAGCCAGTGGTGTGTAGGCCTGGCTCGATGCGTTCGACTGAATTGCGGCTTGCACAGATGTGAGAGGGATGCAAATTTGCTAACTGCTTTGGGCACATGGTTGGGTGGACGAGGCAAGGCGATGTATCTGCTCACGCGGAAGGCCAAACCCGGCTGTTCGTTCGCTGAGATGAGGGCTGCCTTGTGTGCAGAATTTGGGAAGGATCTGGAGAGAGAACGAGCACTGCAACGATTTCACGCTGCCAGATGGGACGAGCAGGAGGATTTGATGGTGTTTTTCCAGCAGATGGACAGACATCTAACGCTTGGGCTCCCCAAGTTAGAAGGCAACGCAAGAGAGCACCTACTGAAACAGCAGTTTATCCGAAGTCTGCCCGATCCACTCCGTGATCAGGTAAAATTGGCGTCGATGGTGGGAGACAGCAAAGCTTTGGATCTGGTGACGGTAGCCCAGAATTTGTCGGAACGAGTGACAGTGAGAAGCATCCAGCATGCTGAGTTGAAACAGAAAGACAAGCGCCTATCCGAAATGGTGGAGCAACTGCTGTCGATAGAGTCTTCAAGCACCACTTCACAACGCAATGTACGGGTAATCCGGAACGGTCGCCGCTGTTTCCGATGCAACCAGAGTGGTCATGTGGTGAGATTCTGCACCAACGTCAATGTGCCCCATTGTTTCTCTCTATCCATGCCGAGTCGGTGGCGAGTACCAGTCCTCCAGGTAACTATAGAAAGTGTGTCTTTCCGAGCCATAGTAGACACAGGAGCGGCAGTGTCAATTACGAAGAGGTTCAACGGGGTTCCAGTAAACCCATCTTCAATCACGATGCAGACGGTCGGCGGGCATTCTTTGAAAATGACGGGCACGCAAAGGTTACGAATCAGGATAGGAGAAACGCTCATCCGCCATGACATGTTCATCGTGGAGGAGACGACCGAAACCATCATCGAAACCGACATCCTGAAACGGTTCGGTGTCAAAATTGACCTGAGAAACGATGTGGTGATCGTGGCTAACGAGACGATCGAGATAAAGAAGGGGATAACCGACTGAGTTGGTGCCCTCAAAGCCGTGCCTGATTGTCAGAACCGTGCAATACGCAACGTACTGCGCAGGTATGTCCACCTATTTACAGACGCGGAAGATGATTACGGATTTTACAATTGGGTTGAACACCGAATACCGTTGATCCCAGGAGGACAATGCAAGCCAATCTTCAGACGAATTTCACAGAACACCCTGGTTGAGATATAGAAGCAGGTGACCGAGATGGAAACGAAAGAAATCATCAGGCGAACGAACGGCCCGGATTCATCGCCCGTGCTATTGATGCAGAAGGCCGACGGAACCTATCGATTTTGCATCGATTTCAGAGAACTGAACAGGGTGACTGTGAAGGATGCATTCCCGATGCCTCAGATGGAAGAAATTTTCTCAAGCCTTCACAGTGCGAAGCAGATATCTCTGATTGATCTCCGCTCGGGATATTGGCAACTGCCGATCGCAGAAGAAGATCGCCACAAGACGGCTTTCATTGTCAATGGCCAGCAGTATGAGGTTTTGAGCATGCCGTTTGGATTGTGCAAATCCTCAGCTACATTCAGTCGTTTATTGCTGATGGTCCTGGCAAACCTGCAAGGCGTGGTTGTTTATGGTGATGACATCATCTTCTCTGAGACGGAACAGGAACATGTGAACAGACTTGGAGCAGTAGTGCAGACTGGAAGAAGCTGGTCTGAAACTCAGTCGTAAAAGGTCGCAGATTGCCCAAAAGTCAATTATATGCTTGGGTCACATCGTGAGCAATGGTCAAGTCCATCCACTTCCGGATAAACGCGACACGATCAAGTGCTTCGCAAAACCAAAATCCAAGCGTCCGCTCCGTTCGTTCTTGGGAGTGGTGGCATATGATTCAAAGTTTGTGCTCCTGTTCGCAGAGAAGGTCAGCCCGTTGTTAAAGCTGCTTCGCACGGACGTGCCGTTCGCGTGGACAGCTGAAGCGGATCTAGCCTTTGACCATCTAAAGGCATGCATAGCAGAAGCCCCGACATGTCTACAGCTACCAAATCCTGGTGAGAGGTTCACTGTGGCGGTCGACGCAAGCAACGTGGCGATCGGTGCGGTTTTGTCTCAACCGGCTGGGGTGGTTGAGTACGCGAGCAGAGTGCTGACGGGGGCGGAACAGAAGTGTTTAACAACCGAGAACGAATGCTTGGCCATCGTGTGGGCGTTAGAGAAGTGAAGAAATTACTTGCTGGCGAATGAATTCCGGGTCGTCACTGACCACAAATCGCTCTCGTGGTTAATGACGGCGAAAGACCCACGGGGGCGGCTTGCGCGACGGGCTTACTGATTGCAGGAATTCAACTTCACCATTGAGCACGTGGATGGAACGCAGAATGTATTACCAGATATGTTGTCACGGCCGTGTTTGGATGACATCATGCCAGACAATGCCATACCGGTGCGTGCGATCGCGATGGGGAGAAAAACCTGCTAGGAGATCAAAGGACAGGTGAAATCGTGAATGTGTTGTGCTCTCACTCACAGACTGGCATCAAACTGGAGGCCACATCGGAAGAGGTGGAGGAACTCCTCAAGACCTGGGACAGGTTGAAGATCGAAACCGATAACGTGGTGGTGACGGTAGACGGACGGAAAGTACCTTTTGTTCCACCAAATCAGCGAGAACGTGTGATGCGTATAACTCATGATGACGCCCATATGAGATTCGAGCGGGTCTTTGAATTTGCTGCGAAGGCGAGTGTTTTGGCCAACCATGAGGAAAGACGTCGCGGCATACATTCGGGGGTGCCCAAACTGCCAACCGAGCCGGGAGATTGAGTCCCCGAGACCGCCGAGGCGATCGATGGAGGTTGGTGAGCCACTTCAGTGTTGGGGACTGGACGTCTTTGGGCCTTTACCAGTGAGTCGAACAGGAAACAGATACATTCTAGTGGTGATTGACCACTTCACTCGATGGGTGGAAGCCATACCAATCAAGGACCAAACAGGCAAGACAGTGTCGCAAGTATTCGAATTCAATGTGCCCGCAAGGTATGGGATCTCACAGTGTATCATCACGGACCAAGGGCCCTGCTTTGAGTCAAAAGCGTTTAAGGCAGTGTTGGACAAGTGGGGCATCCAGAGACGGCGAACTTCACCGTACCAACAACAAACCAACGGCATGAACGAGCGGTTCAACCGGACATTGAAGACGTGGATGAACTGCACGAAGTTGGCATGGGAAGCTGCTTTGCCTCAGGTTCTGATCGCGTATCGGACCAGCATGCAATCAACCACCAAGGTCGCGTCATTTTAATTACTGTTCGGCAGGGAACCATGGATTGCGCTCGATGCTTGCCTACCGAACCAGAGTGAGTGGAAACATCCAGCTGGGCATCAACAGCGACTGCGTGGGAAAGCTAGAAGCGAAACCAAAACTCGACAAGCGCGGAATAAGCGAAATTACGACGCCAGGCATGAGGCTCACAAGTGGAGGCCATTCAGGATTGGAGAGCGAGTCAAGTTACGGAACAACGATCGGCCGGATCATGACAGGCCGGGCGCAAGCAAGTTCAAGGAACGCTGGAAAGCCCCCTACACCATTATCGACCAGAAAGCGGACAACCTCATAATCGACTGCGGAGGAATGAAACGTTGGGTGAATGCTGCTCTCCTGCGACCATGGTACGAGTGGAAGGAAGGTCCTCGAGGAGGGGCGAGTGTAGAGGGGCCGCTTCCAAGACTGCCTCGCGTGGGCTCTTCGGAGATAGCTGAGAGCGGATCGAGAAGGACGGCTAGCGACGAGCCTGGGCCCGGAACTACGGAGCAGGAATATGTGGACAGAGCAATAAATCAGACAAATACGCCGCTAGCGCAGCCCACATGACCGAGGCCGAGCCGATTGACACAGCCCAGAACAGGCAAGTCGAAGGCTCTCGAACAACTCCCGGCCGATCCAAATCGGGTACAGAGAAGTGGAGATCGAGGCGAAAACAGGAAGGCGGGTCTTCCAAGTCAGGTCTCTCGAGGCGAAAGGACTGGCTCATCTCTAACATCCGTACCTGTGTTGCGTTGTGGTACGGAAATTTAGTCGATATTCCATGGCGCGCATTTGACCCTCGTGTGCCCATTTTTGGTGTGCAATAAACGTCTACCCCCTGTCGCGTCTTTTTCGGTACAATATGTGCATTAATGTTGGATTTTGCTGGTTGATTCTTGCAGCTCTAGCTGGAAATAAACGTGGCCTGAATCAAGTTTGGTAAGATTTTGATTTTCCGGATTTATACGTTTAATACGCGATTATCCGCTATTTTACATTAGTCTATGGTGAGCCAACCAGAATCTTTGCACCGTATCACGCAAGTTACTTTTCGACATAATATCAATCACACGGGACTTGCTAAAAAGTTGCCTGCTTACTTGTAATAAACCACTGTCTTTTGTTCCATGGTTCTATAGACTTTGCCTGCGCTACTCCATTCACTTTGCACGGCAACGTGAGACAAACCATTGGTTTGCAACCACATCGGTTTTAGCCCTCGATTATCGGCACGCTATATTTCTCCGAACAAATCTTTTGAGATGGCCGTTTCTCTCAAAATGGCCAGTTAAGGACCTCAGTCCCTCCGAAAGCTTCTCCTCATTACACGTATTTCTAGCCCTTTCGGTTAAACAAATAATCAGGTACCGTTTCTGGCTTAGTGGGACAAAGTTTGCAAAATGCATTCATTGTCTATTCCACTTAATTTTTCTGTGCACCATGTGTTGGATGGACCCATCTGCTTTTAGACAAATTTGAATGCCCAAGTATGGCCTCGTACCATGACGTTCAGATTCCCGGGTGTGCTGTTTGTCGTGCGCTGTTGAATGGGATAAAATATGCTCTGTACAATACTGACGGTCTGTCACCCATAACATTTTATCCGCATAATTGCCGTAATAGGGTATTATGCCAATGAGTCCGCTCAGGCAGCTGTTTTCTAGTTGGTCACGAATACACCTACCAGCAGTGATCCTACTAGTGTGCCAATCGCTATTCCTTCATTTTGTCTGTATATCACCCCGTTTAAATTAAATTTATTTAGTTGGTACACAGCTGGAGTAGCGGTTTCAACCGATTGTTTGAATGGCCGACTTGCAACTGATGTAATCGAATGGTGTCGCATATATTATATACTTATCTTCTAAAGGAACATTCGTGAAGCACGATGCAACCCTCAACAATGCATCTTTCTTACGGTTAGGCTAAGATGTCCTATGCAGTCTAACAATCTTAACGTATCACGGAAATTTGGCACGGACTAAACTTTTCGCACTGGTTCTAAAAGCGTGGCTAACCACTTTGCTTTTGCGTGGTAAATTGTGTTGTACATGTCCAAAATGCGTATAAGTAGAAGCCCCTCTTTATTTACATTTGGTACACCGTAAAGTCTCGGAATCACCAACCTTGTCGGTAGAATTTGTTCGAACTTGATAGAGTCAATCGGGTTTTCTTGTTTTAGGTGCTGCAGAAATATAGTACCTGTCTTATCTAATGCCGCTGTTTTCTCCCTCTTATTCTCCATGTTACGAAACTTTACGCAGTCACTGATATCAGCTGTTGTCAGCTTTCTCCATCAGAACGCCTTCATTTCCTTTGTTGGGCCTAGAAAATAGTACATTCTCGTTCTTTTGAGGGTTTTGAGAGCGTCTAAGTGCTCTTTCTTTAGTATATACCTGTGTTTGGCTCTGTACTTCCGATACTAATAACATGTATTACTCGGGATGGATAGATTCCATATATTGAATCCATCGCCATGGTTAACGTTTATACATGCGGCAGTAACGCTAGCCTGCGAACGTAATGGTTGCTTTTAGCTGAACGCTGCATAGACAACAGAACAAAACTAGCTGATGGTACACAAACCTGTAGTCTAGCGAGGTCGGGTACAGCTCATCGATCAGTTAAATGAAGCCAAGCCACTGTTCGTGGTAATCTACTACCTGACACACGCATACGGTCAGCACTGGTGGGAACAGTATTGCAGATGGTGACTCATAGGCCACATTGGTCTGCTGCAATCTGACTTCCTCCAGACTAGTGAGTGGTTAACGGTCCACGTTAAGCAGACCCACTGCTGTGTTTCCCTTACCACGACAGCACTTTTGGTCCTGTTTCCTGTTTACCCATGTACGCTTCCCCGACCCCAACTATCATTTTATGCTTTCGTTCCCGTTTTGTTTCCATTTGCAGTAGACGGATTGTTCTCAATGCAACGCAATAACCTAGTCTCATGTCGCCGGTCTCCTGCTTTTTGACGTCTCTGTCGTCAAAGACGTTAATGATCTGCTTTTGGCAAACCCATTCCCTTATTCGTCCTACCTCGAGAGCCTTGTTGTTGCTATTCACGCTTTATCAATATAGGCGCATCTATATATAACCCATCCTTTCTGTTGCTTCCCGTTTGCATTCCCTCTGCACATGGATGACTTAATCTCGATGCGCCGTTTTGATGTATTCTCGCCGTCCCTGCTGCGTGGACGCTTCCAGTTTACTGAGCTTCAGATGTGCTAACGCCATCAGAGAAAACCGTTTACCCATGTTTCCTAGATGGGTATCCTTGCTTTTATTCGGCACTTAACAATATAGTCTCCTTTAGAGCTAATTTATTATTTCCTGCCTGCGATCTCTTTTTGGATTTACTTAAGCTGAGCGGTTCACTCTCAAGGTGCTCATTGATCCTTTTTTCTGACCTGCTTTATTAATGCTCCGTTATAGTGCGACTTAAAAGCTATGGTGGTCACCATACGTAACAGACTATACAACTGTTTTAATTGTATGCTGATCATATTTGCAATTCATCAACGTCAGTCTTTTCTCTGCGAACCTAAATTTAGCTGCCTACATCATTTCTCTCATTATTTCTAAAATAAAGTGGGAGGTCTACTGCCAACGCTGTGCTAGATTTCCGCCTTATCTGACAAATCCCCTTCTTGCTGCATTCTAACATATAATTGCTTCCTAACGATCTAAGTTCGGCACTGGTTTCAGCTTGCCTTCACGTACACCCTTTAACTTAGCGCACGGTGCTGTGAAGGGCGAACAGGGCTAAATCACTTGCGGTGGCCGCAAGGACCAGTCGATTAATTCACTTGTGCTTCCTGATAATAGAGTTATCACTGACGCAGCAGAGTTGCGCGAGTTCATGAACGCACCCTACTCCGATGCCTACAGCAGCACTAATTTGGTACTGCCAACTACCATTTCAATGTTTACAGACGATCGCATTCACACCATTGATTTTTACCTGAACAATATCAATCAAGCTCTATGCTTAATGAAGTTGTCACACCGCCCCGGTCCTCACTGGGATCTTTTATTACCGACCCATTCTTTCCTTTTCGCGCTCACTACATTCAGTTTACAAATGAACGGATAGCGCTTTGCGCTTGGCTCTAATGGAGCCTCGTCTGACTAGCCTCCTTCTTTCTGCTTGCTTGCAAGTATATGAGGCGTTAATGATCTAGACTATGTAGTTCCAACACACTTCGCTTCTCATCCTTAGTACTTTGCTCGGCATGCTATTTACCTATACAGCCGCAACGCTCTGCAACCCTTACCAAAAATACAACGCTGGGCATTACGCATCGCGTTTATTATTAACGCGGATGATTCATCACTTAGAATACGTCGTTTACTTTTCCACTTCCCCTTATTCTAGTTTTTTACTCACCCCCTAGCTTTCATTTCCGTGTTCTCTGTTGGCCTTGTTTCTTCATTTGACCTTAGCTTGCGTGTTCGGCTATTCTGCCTTCTTACATTCCTAACAATTTTGGACTGACGCAACGCGTCCCTGTCACCACTTCTTAGCGATAGTTTTTTCTATATTCAACACATCACGTCCTCTTCGCTCTGGTGTCCCACAGTTTGGACGTCGTTGCTTTAGTACCCATCAAATCTCCTTGCACCTTCTTCATTCCTAATCAGGAGCAATTTTACTTTCATTACCGATAATAATCTGCTCGCTTTTCGTTGTATTTCATCGCTTATTATATATATGTATGTGAGCTACTTACATCACAATTACCTGTGGTATATGGGTACAATATTTCAGTCACTGTTGAAATCCATCGAGCGCGTTCCGAATGCACTTATTTCGTCCGGCTGTGTGGCTGTCTTTGTTCGTGCCTATCTTCCCGATATTGTCACAGATACGGCGTCGGAATCGTCCATTGCTGCGATATTACTACAATACGTGGCATAAAGCTCCATTATCTGGAAACGGATGGAAGATTATCTGCCGCTTTTACTACTTACCGGGCACATGAATCGTTATTTTGCAAATATACAATTTCCTGAGGCCTAAACCGTTGGGTTCAATTCCGTTTACAATTTTACTTGTTCATATACTCCTTACCTGGAGCTCTCCTTTTGACTTCCAAAAGCAATTCTCCTGCCGATAAAAGGCCAGAACAAATGGGTTCGGTCACTTTGGCTACTGGATACCTTCCTTCGCATGACACTCAGCAAAAACTCTGTTTGTTTTGCCTGTTCATTTGGCAGTGAATACCTAAAGTTCCAAGCCATTTTACAACACCCCAGGAGGACCCCCGATTTGTTTTTCGGGAAAATATCTTATTCTTCAGAGCTGCAACAAAACTTCAACCTATTGCACTGGATTTCCTTTGGAGACTTCACGAGGTTCTGAAGACGATCTATACATCACATTAAAAAGCTTTAATTCATTAACTACCAATCTGGATTAACTATTAGGACAGTAGAGAACAAGACCCAGGTACTCGCTTAACGCCTCAGCCAACGGCAAAGGGGACGCAACAGGACTGCGAATAACCGAGCAAAGAAGAGCTAAACAAGAAGCATAGCCAGGTACAAGTTGCCATTCAAGGAATTGGCGGCAACGTTTTATGACGTAGTAGCTTTTCGCCCGGCAAGCGTTCTCCCTATGAAAAGCCACGAATATCCGTTTAACAATACTGCAACGTGGCGAATGTGACTCGCCACCGAATAAACTCACAGCCCATAGCTTCACACTAGCAGGTCAACTAGCATCATAATTCTCCTTAGGTACGTCACATTGGCACTTCTACATCTGTAAATATTTTCGTCTCTTCTCGCTGCAAGTTGGCGCATATACTATCGGCTCTTTACTTTCTACGTTATCACGGTTGCGTTTTGCGTTTTGTACGCACGAACTCAGTATATAGTCACAAAACTCTTGACCTTGATTTTCAATTATATTCTACTAGATCTTTCAGGATATTTGAGCTATTATTAGCCGAAGGAAGGCTGCAAAATATGGCAGGCCGATTATAAATAAATAAGTAAATATATAGTTTATTCTCGAACTTGTCGAGACACTCAAAACCAGGCATGATCAACAGTTACATGCAATCAGGTATCACAACAAACACGTTGCTATGTATGTAATAAGCAGTAAGTCAAAAGTTGTACAGGCTGAGGAAATTTTAAAAGTAATCATGAGGAACAACGTCGTCAATAAATGACGAGATGTTGGGTTCCATCGTGCGTAGTGTAATTAGTCTGGACACTATACGTGTATTGAAAACGATACATGTAAGCAGAGGTATCTTGGCCTTGAACGTGTCAGCAAAATATTGAATTATAATGCTATTCGACTTGCCAGCATGTAGTTGTGGGCAGTGCCTTCAATCAGTGGCGAGTCAGGTCCGCCACGTCGCAGTGTTGTTAAACGGGCATTTGTGCCTTTTTATAGGGAGAATGCTTGCCAGGCGAAGACACACCTTTTCCTGGAGCACTGTCAGAAATCCGCTGTACACTACTGTACAACGGGCAGAGCAGCTTGCCGACTGGTTTTACATTCGGTGATCCGCAGTCAGCTGACTTCCAACTTCTTCTGTTAGCTGATCAGGTATCTTTGGTCCGGGCGGCCGTAATGGCTGAGGTTCATGGGGTGAGACATTCACGAAGAGTCGTCTTTGAGAGTGGTCAGGTGAGCAAAATGTCAGTTTCTTGCACTGGATTTTTTAGGTTAATGTACACTTTTCGGAAATGTGAAGGCATCGAGTCCAGCTATCATTCCTGGACAACAGTTGTGGTAGTGTTTGCAGTTGTATCCATCTGTTGTACAGCCATGTTCTTTGTAAGTCTCTGTAGGTTATGTCCTGCCCGGTCCAGCCGAGTACCCAGCTCACGGAAGCAAATATATTATTTCACATTTTCACCACTGTATTATTCTAACCATGTATGTATGAACAATTTTCTACTGTCACTGTTGCAATTGCCGTAAAATATCTATACATTTGCACCTACATGATCACGCCTCCATGGGCGAGCCTCACATAATCAAAAATAAAACATTTATTTATATTTTTCTTATTATCTCTTCAGCCAAAACCTATCCACTCACTTCCAACTAGAACCCACGCAGATCCCGTCAGCTAGCAGACGTTTAGGTTAATCCGATAGACGGGTGCCTAATTGAGTTATCTATATTGCACGATTCCCTAACGTAGGTCTACAGAGGTCTACAGAGGCCGGTGGATTATGCTACCAGTCTTCTAGCGAACTGGCAAACCTCAGCCTTAAACACTTCGGGTTGGACCTATCAAACGGTTTATTCCTCGTACTTTCATGCGCTACCTCTCCTACACCAATTATTCGTAACTTCATTTTCATCCCGGACCACAACCTCTATAACTACCAGACTCACGTAGTATCTAGCAGATCAACGTCTAAGACACAATTTCAATTATTTCACAATTTATTTTGTGTTTTCGGTTGTCTTTCAATTTAGCTGTTTCTTGCTTGTGCTCATTTGTTCCGGGATTTCCATAGAGATGGCGACGTCACAAGATGGACGCTTTCCTGGCACTAGTTGCTCCAGCAGCAACAATCATCCATATTATTATACTGTTAAGACGCTCTACTATTAAGAGCAGATTGCTCTGCTGGCGTTGTACCTTACCATTCCGGGAAATTTTTGTTCGTCGCTTCGGAATGCTGCCGCAGCTTAGAGTTCTGAGCAAATTTGCTCAGTCTGCCTCAAGTTCCCATACACATACATGGAGTTTCCTAGTTATATTAAATTATTTTCAATTATAAAAGCAAGCCGGCATCTGTCGATATTATAACGTGTCTAACGGCGACGGCTACAAACTCACTTCCTTGACTACGCCTGCTTCATCTCTTATAACTGTTACAAACGCTGTTCACCCACCGTTCCATTGGATTCAGTCGGATAGCTTTACGTGGTCTTACGCTTTGTCATTGATGACTATTTCTCCCAGTGAGGTGCCGGTATGCTCTTAAGAGCACGATGGTGCTCCCCTTTGAGTCATTCATAAGTTTTTTATTTTGCTCAAGCTCCTACACTTATTTACGCCATCCTCTCTTTTCTCTTTCGGTGCCATTACCTGGTTTTACAGGCGTACGGTATCTCCCACGTTAACAAGCTTTATTTAAGTTCACCTACCACTACTGTAACGGAGAATCCAACTGATTTTGTGACTGACAAATAAAAAGTAAACATGTTATTTTAGATTGCAACGCAGCGCATATGATAATGCATGAGCATGTCATCAAAACCGACCCTGAGACCTTGAAGATATCCAGAACAAACAAGGGATTATTGAGAAACAATTGTAAGGAAGCCTCTCCATTGGTTCCTGCTCTCGTGAGATCATGGAGTAAAAAATGGCGAAATCAAAGTAAAATCGGCACTTTTCACCTCAAATGTAACGTTAATTTTTCGAGCACCAGCTCCATCACCGGCCTTGTTTTTACTATTATCCATGAAAATGCTCGCATGTAAAGCTGCGAAAATTTCGGTTATGCTTTATTAAAACCGCGTTTTACTATTACAAAGAAGTTATGCTTGCGTCATATAATTGATACCAATACTTATAAAACTAGTTATGGTTCTTGAGTTTGGCCAGATGCTGTTGCAGTGGACTCGGACCCAAAGAGAAATAAAGATGAATAAATGATAATCAGAAAGGACAAGACTCACAGAAGGGTTCCGACGTGGGTTAGAAGTCCAACCACATAAAACTTCCTAGTCCTCTTGCGTCAGACACTCCGATGGATAACCAACGACGATGGTGAAACCAGTTGAGACGGAACGAGATCTGTAGATGAATATTGCTCTAGGTTAGAACGAGTGACCGACAATGCCATAAAATCCGTAGCACAAGAACACAGAGAGAACACGTCGATTTGCCCGCGTGGTTCAAAACGTGTGTCATTTTTCAATCAAAACAAGTATACAAGGAGTAATGTACAAGAATTGGTTGTAATAGGAAAGGAATGTACAATGAAAGATAAGTAAATTTACAGGCGCTACAAAACTCCCCCTAGAGCATTGGAAAGAGAGAAAACGCTCGATAGTATTATTGTGTGTAGTCGCGGAAACGCACAGGAGTTTTGTTAGTCCTACCAGAACGAGTAGGTGTTGTAGGGGGTTGTGGTAAACAGGTAGAGTCTGTAGGCGTAGTTGTCGTTGGATGCATACGAGTACATACAGTACGAGGATCAGTAGCAGAGGAGGATGAGTGTGAGAAAACCGGAGTGGAGCTGTAACAATCATCCAGGTAGGCAACTTTCAAACGATCGAGACTGACAGAATCAGGCGTGCCGTTACGATCGACCACGTAATACTTGTCATGTCGCGAAATCAATTCAAATGGCCCTTCATAAGGCGGTTGCAGAGGCTTGCGAACAGCATCAACGCGAACAAATACGAAGGGGCATGAATGTAAATCCTTAAGAACTTGAGGAATGCGTGATGTCCTTCTCGTCGGCGTTGGCTGGAGCTGGCTCATATGATGTTTAGGCCGGGCGACATATGAAGTGGGATCAGATTCACCGGTGATGCTGGAATCGATGATCATCTCATCAGGAAGTCGGAGCGTTGTACCGAAGGCAAGCTCAGCAGGGCAGCAGCCGATGTCTTCCTTGCTTGTGTTGCGTATACTGAGCAGTATGATAGATAAGGCTTCGTACCAGGATGTAGCGCTGGCTGTTAAAGCTGCCTTCAACTGTCTATGGAAACGTTCCACCAAACCATTAGAAGCAGGGTGGTATGCGGTAGTGCGTAAGTGGTTGCATCCCATGAGACGGTTTAAGTCACGAAACAAGGTGGACGCAAACTGTGGTCCTCTATCGGTGGTAATGGTCGCAGGTATACCAAAGACAGATGCCCACGATTCAACGAAAGTGTGAGCGACAGTTTCGGCAGAGGTATCACGCAATGAGACTGCATGCGGCCATCTTGTGAAACGATCAACACAAGTCAATAAATGCGTAAAACCGTTTGAAGAAGGCAATGGTCCAACTATATCCAGGTGAACGGGTTTGAAACGCGCGTCTGGAAGTGAGAAAGTTCCTGCAGTGGTAATGGGATGACGATGAACTTTACTCTTTTAGCATTGAATACAGGATCTTGCCCATTGCCTGATGTCAGTATTCATGTTTGGCCAAATATAGCGATCCGTGATGAGCTTAACGGTAGAACGGATGCTCGGATGGGAGAGGCCATGAAGATGAGCAAACATTTTCCGCCGGTACGACAATGGGACGTATGGACGCGGCTTACCGGTGGAAATGTCACAATGTATTTTCGAATCACAGTGAAGCAAGGGTAACTGGACGAACTTCAGTGCTTTGTTATTGCGAACAGATTTGAAATCAGTGTCAGTGATTTGTGCAGCAGCAATGTCCTCTAAGGGGATGGACGATGTCGACAGTTGGTGAATGTCGGTGCGGGATAACGCGTCAGCGACAATGTTGCCTGGCCCCTCGATGTAGTGGATGGCAGAGGTAAACTGCGAGTTGTAATCAAGATGCCTTGTCTCCCGAGAAGAATAGCGATCAGCTAGCGAGTTAAATGCGTAGACAAGTGGCTTATGGTCAGTTAGAACGATGAAGTGGCGTCCTTCGAGGATGCGGCGGAAGTGCCTAATGGCAAGGTAAACAGCAAGAGGTTCACGGCCGAACGTGCTGTACCTGGTTTGAGCCGTTGGAGCTTCCGTGAGAAGAAGGACAGAGGCTGGACTTCGTTGTCTATGACCTGTTGTAAAACGGCTCCGAAGGCTGATTGCGACGCGTCGGTTTTAAGTACTAATCTGGTGCTAGCATCTGGGTTCAGATGGCTCAGCGAAGTCGCGGTTGCTAGCGTTTGTTTGACTTTTCGAAAGCAGCTAGAGCATCGGGTGACAGAATTAGCTTTCTCGGATTACGCTGCAGTAAATCAGTTAGTGGTTTTAGGACATCGGAGCAGTTAGCGATAAAACGACAGTAGTAGTTAATGATACCGAGGAAACGTCGGAGGCTCTTTATGGACTGAGGCACAGGGTAGTCGGTGATGGCAGTGATCTTGTCCGGAAGTGGACGTATACCTGTGGAGTCGATGTGATGTCCAAGAAAATCGATGCTAGGCATGCCAAAATTGCACTTAACAGGGTTGATTGTGACACCAAAATGAGCTAGACGTTGAAAAACCCGGTGTAAATGAGACAAGTGTTCCTCTTCGGTTGCGCTGGCCACCAAAATGTCGTCGATATAGGCGAAGACAAAAGCAAGACCTTGAAGGACTTGGTCAATAAATGGCTGAAAAGTCTGGGCAGCGTTTCGGAGACCAAACGGCATGCGGAGAAACTCGTAAAGACCGAATGGCGTCGCGCTTGCGGTCTTAGGTACGTCTTCTGAGGCCATCAGAATCTGGTAATACGCGCGGACTAGATCAATTTTAGAGAAAAGGCGTTTCTCGTATAGACTCATGGAAAAGTCATGGACGTGGGAAATTGGGTATTTGTCTGGAACAGTGGCGTTATTTAGAGCGCGATAGTCGCCGCATGGTCGCCAATCCCCTGTGGATTTCTTTGAAACCAGGTGAAGTGGGGATGACCATGGGCCATTCGATGGTGGAATAGTGCCTAAATTCATCATGTGTTGAAATTCAGATTTGGCAATGGCGATTTTGTCGGGAGCAAGACTTCGTGATCTGGCAGTGACAGGACTGCCTTTAGTTTCGATGTGATGGCGGATTTCGTGTTTGGGCTGAAAGTCGTCGCTGATCGGTTGATAAATGGACAGAAACTTGCGCAGAAGAGCAGTAAACATATTGTCGGAAGGCAGAGCCAAACGAATGCCAATCGAGTCGATAGCGAGGACTTTGCCGGAGACAGTAAGTGAGGTGACGTTTTCACGGAGTTTCCCGTTTCCGAGATCAACGATGATGCCAAACGTCGTCAAGAAATCGATGCCAAGAATGGGCTTCTGAACGTCGGCAATTAAGAAAAGCCAAGGTAGTCAACGTCGGAGTCCCAGATCTATGGTTAACAGTTTCTGACCGTACGTCTGAATTTTCGTACCATTGGCCGCCTGGCGTGTGACGTGCCCCGGAGAAAGTTGGCGTTTGTGTGTACCTACGGGTATGACGCAAACTTCGGCACCCGTGTCGACGAGAAAACGGTAGCCGGTTGCGTTGTCAAACACGTAGAGAAGGCGACTATGGTGTTGGCCAGCGGCAGCTGTCGCCATTACTGGCTGGCCGGCGAGTTTCCCTGTTAAATAAATAAATAAATAAATATTTTATTCTCGACTATGCGAGGCACGCTCATGGAGGCATGATCGTGTTGGTCCTGTAAGCGAAAGGCTTTAGGGTGCGAACACCACGGCCTACAGTTCCGTGCAGCATCCCCAAATCGTTTGTGAAAATAACGGAAACGATGCAGTTGGTCAAGGTTGGAGGGTAGAGCACGTGTGTTACGGCCAGGTGATACACTTCGACGGCGGTTAAAACGTTTGTTGATGACGGAAACGTGGGCGGTTAGCTGTTCAATCTGGTTCTGCAGCCTATCCATTACATATGTACTTTCAAACGCGTTAGTAGGCCGCGAGACCTGCTTAATGGGATGCTTGAAAAAGCATTCATGCACCTTGTCAGCAAGTTCAGCCAACTTATCAAGCGAAGTTTCATCGCCTTAGACGGACAAAACTAGGACGGTATTAGGTGGTAGACAATTAGTCCAAAGTTGGCGCAGGACTGAGTCATCAACTTTGTAGCTACCAACTAAAGTTCTCATGTGTCGCAGTAACTGAGATAGGGAGCGGTCGCCAAGTTCAACACCGGATAGGAGTTGCTTTAAGCGAGACTGGTCTGAAGCGGTCGTGCGTTTTAACACAGCAGCTTTAAGGGTATCGTACGGAAATTCTGTTGGCATAGGGTTTAGGCCGTCGAACACCTCAGTGGCAATATCCGTTGGGAGCTGAGTAGCCACGTAGGAAAACATAGTGTCTTGTGTAAAAATCCTAGAGAATCGGAAATACGCCTAAAGTTGCGTAAACCAAACGCGAGGATTAGCTGCACCAAAAGCAGGTAAGTTAAAGGAAAGCTGGTTTTCACAGGGAACCGTACTCAAACTAGGTTTGGACTCCATAGTAGTCGTGCAAAAATTATTGAGAGTTCTGAGCTTACAAATAAAAGAGGAACTAAGAAAAAATTCGGGGGCACCAATTATGCAGTGGACTAGGACCCAAAGAGAAATAAAGATGAATAAATGATAATCAGCAAGGACAAGACTCACAGAAGGGTTCCGACGTGGGTTAGAAGTCCAACCACATAAAACTTCCTAGTCCTCTTGCGTCAGACACTCCGATGGATAACCAACGACCATGGTGAAACCAGTTGAGACGGAACGAGATCTGTAGATGAATATTGCTCTAGGTTAGAACGAGTGACCGACAATGCCATAAAATCCGTAGCACAAGAACACAGAGAGAACACGTCGATTTGCCCGCGTGGTTCAAAACGTGTGTCATTTTTCAATCAAAACAAGTATACAAGGTTAATGTACAAGAATAGGTTGTAATAGGAAAGGAATGTACAATGAAAGATAAGTAAATTTACAGGCGCTACACTGTGCTCGAAAAGGATAACATTAAATTGTACACGTTGATAAATAAATAAATAGGTAAATAAATATATAAATGAATTTTTATTCTCGACAACGCAAGGCACAGCTTTACAGGCATGATCATATTTGGCGAACATAGTGTGATCATATTGTACAAAAGGACATGTTTGGCAAAACAGTGTATGTAAGTATATGGGTGTATATACGTATGTAATTGTGTAGGAATGTAGTTTGTGGTTTTGAATGCGCCGCAGAATGTTTTGCTGTTTGTTATCATCAGAAATGTGAGAATAAGCGAGTGATTTTCCTGGGTTGGATAACATTTTCCGAATATCCACGGGCCAGTGACTTTGGTTTGTGTCGAGTCACATCCGCCACGTCGCAGTGTTGTTAGGCAGACATTTGTGGCTTTTTATAGGGAGAACGCTTACCAGGCGAAAACCCACCACGTCCTGGAACACTGCCGCCGAACTTTTTGCTGGAACGGGTTAAACCCGAACCACACAGCTGGCACCACGAGGAGGTTGTTCGGCTAGCCAGCCGATAGTGAACTCTCCTTGTACAGGATTAACATACTTGGTAGTAGCGCTATGGTTCTACACTATATTTCTCAGCAAATGCCAGTTCTATTACGGCATACGTTCGAACGGTTTTGCCGCGTCGAACGCGCCGCTGCCACTCTGATTTTAAATTGGCTTCTGGAGATCGTTGTTGTTCCTGATATTCCTACTGACGAACTGAAGCTTAGCCGCATTTACCTTTTTATTACTAATTAACTTCCATGCCTACAGGAACTTCACACCAGCCAAGTTGGATGGTTTCGGCGCATTAAGCAGTACTGTTTAGCTGTGGGCGAGTATAACGAAACGAGGTAGAGACAGTGTTAGTAAGAACAAGCAAAGGTTAATAAACAATAAAAGATGAATAAATAAAGCTTAAGCATGTTCAATTAAATGGAGAAACAAAAAGTAACGTGATATAACCAAATGACTTCGGAATAAAAATATGACCGCGCTTAATTCGCTGTACTCTCCGTTAATAATGCATGAATCACATCAATGGTAACAGACGCGTCTTCCTAAAGTTGAATACTTTTTGCCTCGTGTTTTGAGGCACATTTGTGCATCACTTTGTTTTGGTTGAGCTTTCTTCGTCCTTTTCTTAGGTATGAGTTAGGTATTATTCTAGTGAGCTAAGACTTGTAAGTCACAATAGCTAGCACGTTGGTGCTTTCTATGACACGAGCTGCTTCAGTAGGCCGGAAGAAACAAACGAATAATTGCATAAGCCGGGATTGGCAAAGTATACAAAATAGTGGGAACTGGTTGTCCACCCAACACTGCGCATGACGCATGACGTCCTTTGGAGCCAAGTAAATGGTAAATTGCGCACAGGTTGCCAATCCAATGCATAGTGGCTATCGCAAATACTTGGATATCCAGCTAACCGAAATGACAGTGCTTTTATAGCCAAAGTTTAGCTTTCGTGCCAGTGAAATTTTATATGAACTTGTGAATGTCAATCTGGTAAAATGGAGCAATAGCGTAGAATAGTGCTTTTCCATGCTTCCGGTCTACCGTTGTTTCTAATAGTGAAGGACATTTGCATAACACAGGTGGTAGCTAAGGGATGTGAAGAAAGGCGATGATGAAGTGAAATGCAGAACTCTGGTTTCTAAGAACCATGGGTCTAAGAGTGGTCACTTCATCAACTAGTAGTAGCACACCATCTGGAGTTAAAAGCAGCGGTTTAGAAAGCCTGTAGATAGGTATAATGAAATCGTCAACTAGTGGTAACCAGCACACGTTATCAACGGATGCCCATAGAAGTACGTCTAATACCTGGGATTTAATTAAGCGTATCTAGACTATTCACAAGGTAACTGCTGTTTGAAAACAATGAGCCTCGATTAACAAAAGTTACACCAAGTTCAAGTGTGCTATGAGGCTTTGAGTTTGTAGAGGGTCGTTAATAAACAGATAACAAAGGTTTTATGTTTATCCATTTTCTCAGACTCAAGGATGAGGTAGCGTCTATTAGTGGCACATGGCACCCGTCATTTACGAATGCTCCTGGTAGTTCACCCATAATTACACATACGCAAGTTGTCTAGTTTCACATGGCACTACTTTCTGGATACGTAACGAAAAGGTACTCCCAGTCAGCCCCATATCACCAGTACGTCACTTACTGCGCTTTTGTAGCATAATACACGCACACAAGAATAATTACCGCTGTGTTACTGATGACTGCTCCATATAAGCAATCTGCATAAATTTTGGCCACAGCTAATAACATGCATAACAACATGTGTGTTGCAAACCATAATTGTTTGTAAAGGCTAATCATACTAACTGTGCCCCGATGAAATCGATGAGGAACTATATATTTAGTTGTTAAACGAACGTGGTTGAACGGGGCTTATTATACTGTTTATTTGAACGAAGTACGTCAGCAGCAACAATGACCTCTAACTTCTAATACGGTGATTAATTCTGTTGGAATGCACATACTAGAAGTATCGCAAAGATGCGCATTGCTCTATCCAGAATATATAAATTAGTTAATTTTTTATAAGTTCAACCGGATACGCAAAGTGCAGGTGAACAGCACCACAACATATGACGAATGCGAGCGCATACTTTAAGCAAATGCGTGCTATAGGCTTAGTTATAAATAAATAAATAAATAGTATATTCTCGAATTTCCGAGACACACCTGACCAGGCATGATCAACGTTTACAAGCAATTTATGTTTCGCAACAAACACGTTGCTATGTATGTAATCGGCAATAAGCCGAAAGTTGTCCACGCTTTGGAAATTGTAAAATTAATCTTGAGGTATAAATTCGTCAAAACATGACGACAAGTTGGGTTATAGTGGGCGTAGTGTAAACAGGCTGGGCATTCCGTTTGTAGAGAAAACTTGTCAGGAAAATATTACATTAGGATTCAGGTCCGCTTGCCAGTATGTAGTTGTGGGCAGTGACTTTATTCAGTGGCGAGTCACATCCGCCACGTCGCAGTGTTGTTAAGCGGACACTTGTGGCTTTTTATAGGGAGAACGCTTGCCAGGCGAAAACCCACCACGTCCTGAAACACTGTCAGAAATCCGTTTGTACACTAATGTAAAACTGGCAGAGCAGCTCGTCGACTGATTTAACGCTCGGCTAACCGCCGTCAATTGCCTTCTAATTTCATCTGTTAGCTGAACAGGTTATTTTTGCTCGCGGCGGCCATAATGGCTGAGGCCTATGGAGGGTTGGACCTTCGTCCTCTTCGTGTCCAGGTGAGCAAAACTTCCGTTTCTTGCTTCTAGAATTTACAGGATTATGTATACGTTGCAGGAGTATGAAGGCGTCATGTCCAGCTGCCATTACTGGATGACGGTCATGGTAGTGAGTGCATTTTTATCCACTTGTTGTACAGCCGTGTTCTATGTAGGTCCTTGGGGGTTTCTATGTCCTGTCCCAGGAGCAAGCTCTTTCACATTCCGATCCCAGATCTCTAAGAAGTTCCAGACCTCGGAGAAAGGGAAGGTGAGAGACAAACAGGGCCGCAAAGAACAGACGTGGAAACAAGCATTATTTACGTACTATGGTCTAACATTTAGAGGAAACATATGATGTACAATGTGTAACAATGCTTATGCTAAAAGTGTCTTTTGAATATTCATCGGAAGCAAAGCCCTATAGGTTGGTTGCTACCGTATACCTTGGATGCAGAGCATTGCGCCGTTACGCAAAGAAAACACAGGATCCGTTTGCTATGATGCAACTGTTGCGTGGGAAGTTTCGCTGGTGAGCGTAGAATATGCTGACCCAGGGAAAGCCAGTGAGTCTTTTGGACTCATACATGGGTAAGTTTCGCAAAAATAGCAGCGAAGAATTGAGGAATGAAGACCTGTAGATGAGAAGCTAAGGTGCGTCTCTGTACTGACCAGGTGAGAGAGAGTGCCGAATTAAAATGCTAAGAAGGCCTAATTGACGGAAGGACCGCGAATAGCCAGAATATATGCGTACATTAAGGTTTCTGTGGACATCAGAACCTGAGACATAACCGCAGCAGCCAGACTGCTAGGGTAATAGTGCCTAGCTGGATAGAGGCATGGACTGCTAGCCCGAGACTTGGAGTATTGCAGGTAAAAAATGCCTAAGACAATACAGCAAGTAGTGGGTAGATAAAGGTCTAGAAATGTGTGGCAGAAGAGCGGCTTATGCTGAATACCTGGATATGTTTGCACTACAGAAGAAAACTAAGAGTGGTTTCGTGGTAGAATGGCAGCGGACAACTAAAGCGCAAGCATACAAAGAGGTTGTTAGATAGTTAGAGAATAATAGACTACGACGCGTCGACGTGCAGCTAATCAAATCATGTGGTGGTGTTAATGGAGTATAATTAAGGAGGCCTGAGTCGGGAGAAGCCCGTGAGAGAGCTGTACTACGGCCAATTAGGTGTCGCGGATGAGCAATGGCATTTAGGTGTGGCCTTATAATTGCTAGTGGACACCTAATTAGGGCAACAGACAGCAAGTGTATGTGATGCACGCCCTCCCAGGGATTAAAGCTTGGAGGGAAAAAGTGTGGACCTTGGCAGCTCAGGATAAGCACAAAGATGACAGTAGCTTATGAAGAAGGACTGCTGCTAAACACGGGAGCCAGAGGTAAGACGAGGAACAGTTAGGGTCGCTGTAGGTGTGAGTATCAGTGATCAGCAATGGAATTTGCATGAAGCCTCTTAGTTGCTAGTGTATGCCCTTAATTACCCATAGTAAATCAGCAAAAAGCGGATGTATGTGACGCAGACAGCCACAAAGTATGTTCGAGATGGAAGAGAGCAGCCCTTAGCAAGCTCCAGAAGTGCGTGGAGCCTACGATTACTAGTTGCTGCTAAGCAGAAGTGCTTAGGTTTAAGAGGATGGACAGAACATGGCGCTGCGAGAAACTTTCGGTGCCCTGATGTAGCCAGTCCATTAGGCTATTTGGTTACAAGTGGATTGCTACGGTGTCACAGAACACATCAACAAGCCAGCGATGGTAAGTGATACAGACAATCTGGATTACAGGATGGAGAAACGAGGAATGTCTCCTAGTATCACCAGATAAGCTCGAAGATGTGTGGAGCCTACAATGAATATCTGCAATAAACGTAACGAAGATAAGAAGAACGAAGGGTAATTGTGCTAAGGGAGAGAACCGGCGGACAGCATCTGAATTCCGTTGAACCTTCTAGTTATTTATTAGATACAGCGACGGAAGAAGTCAGCAAACCAGTGAAGGTATGTGATGCTAACAATTCAAGAGAGTAAGTGGGAGAGATACAGAGTGGCTACTAGCGTAGATATGTATGCTAACTACTATGACTGGCTGCAGCTGAAAAGTGGTGACATAAGTAATACGAGGAAATGGTAATGATACAAGGTGAGATAGCGAGTATCCGCAACTAGCAGTGGCATTGGGGTGTAGGCTTCTAGTGGCTAGTGGATACCTAAAGTGTCCCAGAATAAGTCAACGGTCAGCAAATGAATGTGACACAGACGGCCATAAAGAATGAATGTTGGGGATGCAAGAGGGTTACACTTGGCAGGCTCCGGATATGTGCAGAGATACATAGAACCTAGGACCACTAGTTGCTACTAAGTAGAAGTGCTGAGGTAAAGAGGATCGACAGAAACTGGTACTACGAGAAACATTCGGTGGCCAGAAGTAGGCATTCTATTAGACACTTTGGTCACAAGTGGGTTCCTACAGTGTCACAGAACACATCAACAAGCCAGCGAAGGTAAGTGATACAGACATTCTTTGAGATTACAGGATGAAGAAACGAGGAATGTCTCCTAGTATCTCCAGATAAGCTCAAAGATATATGGAGCCTACAATGAGTCACTGCAGTAAATGTTATGAAGATAAGAAGAACGAAGGATAATTGTGCTAAGTGAGAGAACCAGTGTGCAGCAACGGAATTCCATTGAACCATTTCATTTTTATTAGATACTTACAGTGACAGAAGGAGTCAACAAACCAGTGAAGGTATGTTATGCTAACCATTCAAGAGAGTAAGTTGGAGAGATGCAGAGTGGCTTCTAGCGATGGAACATGCTTCCGGAAAGTGTTATCAGGGAATCTACGGTTAAGGGGTTTGAGCGGCAACTTGACGCTCTTGGGTGGCAACACGAAACCTTTCCATTTTCCTGAGTAACGCATCTTCGTACTTCGATTTTCTTTTCTCTACTTTTCTTCACGTATTGGTATTATTTTCTTATTTAAGTGCACTTCTTTATTCTGTACCTTCGATTTCTCTTCCTATCCTTTGCTTATTTCACGTGACTGCCAAAGCAGGGACTGCTAGGGCAGGAAACGTGGGCATTAACTGGTTGGCCAGGGTGCGATACGGGTGTTTCCGTTTTAGCTCCATCAATAACTAAGCACTTCATCAATTCCTGGCTCAACGATCCACTCAAGATGAAACACTCACTAGATTCTCCTATCGTTCCAGTCCCCATCTGAACTGAACTGAACTGAACTACTAAGCAAACAAAATACCGATATATAAGCACAAAGAAAGCACTATGTGTCTTGGTCTTTTAGGGTTGCTAGTGTGGCCATGACATAACCACGCGATGAAAGGAGGTCAAACATGGCGTCTGCATCGAAACACAAGTCTGAAAGATGTTTGTCAATGCTTCGTTTGAAACACTGCACTGAAGCAGAAAGAACAACGGAACTGGGCAACCAGTTCCAGAAATGTATCACACGTCGCGCGTTACAGTAATTATGAGTGACATTGTCCACACGTGGAACTTCCAGCTTGTAAGAATGCCCTCGGGTAATAGGTGCATCCACAACACAGAACATATGTCTCAGGTGAGGAAAATGTCTCAAGTGAAGGATTCTAAACGTTGTAATGAGGTCAATTCGTAATCTCCTGTATACTAGTGTATGGAGACGTAACTTGTGGCACCTCTGATGGTAAGATAAGCCTCGGAGCGTGGGGATCAGGCGGGTGACTAGGTGCTGGACTTTTTCCAGTTTTCTCATCTCACCTTTTGTACTTGGATAATAGGCCGGTGCCCCGTACTCTAAAAGTGGGCGCACCATGGAGACGTATAGCCTGACAGCAATTTCCTCCGACCAAACGTGGAAGGTCCGCTTTAATGACCAAAACATGCGAAGGCTGGAACAGTAGACCTTGTGCGTATTGTCTGACGATTTTAAGTCCCATCGGGATAGTACTCCTAGATCTCTAACCGTCGCAGCCGAGCACAGTAGACGTCCACCGACACTGTAAGTTCTGTCCCGACAGCACTTGCCAATGCGGAGCAATTCGGACTTTTCAGCATTCAGTGGAAGGCAGTTTGTTGATGCCCATGAGGAGATTGTATCGAGATCACTTTGCAGTATATCTTCATCGACGGGGGTCGATATTTCCCTCCAAACTTTCAAATCATCTGCGAACAGCGCGCAAGTAGATGTCAAACGTCCTGGTAAGTCGTTGATATGAAACAGAAAAAGCGTTGGGCCAAGTACTGTGCCCTGTGGCACACCACTAGAGGCAGTACACCATTTCGTTCGGTAGTCATTGACCTGGACGCACCACTGCCGCTTGTCCAGAAAAGACTGAATCCATTTCAGCAATTTTCCACCCACGCCATAACTGTTGAGTTTAGATAGCAAGATAAAGTGATTCACTCTATCAAATGCTTTGCTAAAGTCAATCAGCAAGGCATCAACGCTCCTACCCTCATTAACTGCTTCAATCCAACTGTGTCGGGAAGTCAGAAGATTCGTGGTACAAGACCGTCCTCTTAGGAAACCATGTTGAACTGATGTAAGCACACCGTGTGATTCTGCGAACTTAAGCAGCGCCTTCTTGACCACTTTCTCCAGCAATTTGGCCAGCACTGGTGTCAGGCAAATCGGTCTATAGTTCTCTACTCTGCTTCTGTTTCCTCCTTTCGGGAAGGGCCGTACGATCGCTTGCTTCCATTCACGTGGGACGTTCCCTTGTGTCAAAGAGGCCTCGAACAATTCCGTCACTGCAGGTGCGATAACAGGTGCCAGCCTTTTGAGAAGTAGTGGATGCAAGCCATCAGGTCCTGGCGGTTTGGAGCAGTCTAGATTAGCAAGCAATCCCCTTACTTGGTCCTCTGAACAGGATACTGTATCCAGTTTGGCGTCGACTTGGGTACACTGAAATGCTGGAGAAGCTGAGTCGAACACTGCCTCGAAATGTGAAGCAAGTGCGATAGCTCGGTCCATGTCGGCGGTCAACAGTGCACCAAGCGAATTTTCCAAAGCAGGCAACTCATCAGTTGGCTTAAGCTTGCGCTTGATGTATGCAAAAACCTTTTTGGGTGCCTCCTTCGCATCTGCTGATAAGCGTGTTTCATAAGCCGCACGCTTCTGTAGTTTCACTGAATTGCAACAGTTTCTTTGTGTTTTGTAAGCTGTGTAATCTTCAGCGCTATGAGTTTGTTTGAACCTCTTCCACAATTTTGCACGTCGCCTCGACAAGACAACATATTCGCTATCCATCCATGGCGGCCTCTTCCAACATTTTATTGGAGTTAAAGGAGCAAACTGGTCTAGCAACTGAACAAGGTTTTGCTTCAGCACCTCCCAACACACTTCAACACCGTCATTCAAAGGTAATGACCAGTCCATGTGTTCCGCAGTACTCATCAACCGATCCCAGTTTGCTTTCCAAATGTTACGACGGGGTATTCGTAATGATACAACAGATGGCAAACGTAGGACGGCTGAAATTGTGGAGTGATCGCTGGACCCAATGGGTTCAAATACTTTAGCGGATTCGACATGTTGCTCATCGTTCGTGAAAAGGAGATCAAGACAGCTTTCAGGTTGCCCCGGAAGCTGCCTTGTTGGTTGCAGGATATGTTGCACAGCGTGCATCTCCGCCATTGTATCGACAAAAGCGCATTCGAGATTGCTACTGCCAGGTAGAGCTTTATAATGCGGCCAATCAACGTGTGGAAAGTTAAAATCACCAAGCAACAGAAAATTTCTGCAGTTCAAGCGCTGCTGCACTACGTCGATCCAATCACGGGAAGTGTTTGAAGGACTCCGATAAATGGCTCCCACTCTCAGTTCATTCGGCCCAACAGTAACTCTGCACCAAAGTTGTTCGCATAGGCCGTCGGCACTATAATGTGTAGATATGAGTCCGCCTCTCATGCTGGACTTTATATATAACAATACACCGCCATGAGCGCCCTTGGGTCGTTCGCACCGAAATGTCGTGTATCCATCGATGTGAATTTCAGGATCAGTAATATCACCGTGGAGCCATGTTTCAGTCAGACAAAATAAATCTGGGCAATGTTGTTCTACCCAGAGATGTACCTCATCAAATTTATTGGTGAGGCTGCGAACGTTCGTAAGCGCCACAGTGAGACCGGCAACTAGCTTGGGGCGCGCGCCATTAGCAACACCGGCTTGTTTATCAGCTGGCGCTTCTGCACTACTCGAAAATTTACGATATGTATGTTGCTCTCACCTTGTTGAGTTCGCCGTTTAAGTTCAATGGTAGCAGTTTGAAGGCGATTTCGTTCTTCCAAAGTGAGGTCGGCACGCACGTGGATTTTCAGGCCGTTTAGACGCCAAAGTCGGGACAGAAGACGCGCTGGGGTGACGTCATTTTCAAAAACAATTCGCAACGGACGAGGCGTGTTTGCCGTTCGTTTTCCCACGCGTAATACTCGTTTTATATGAATACCTAGCTCATCGGGGTCCAGGAGTTTATCAACCAAATTTTGTAAGAACGCGACATCATGCTCATAACGAATTCGCGGGTCGGAACTCTCTGACTCCGGGGCATGAAAGATCATCAGACAATGGTTACGAGGATGGATCAGACCAGTTTCGGACAATACGGACGGCCGCGTAACGGCGCTCGGAGTCAAAACTGGAGGTCTCTTTCCCGCAACAATCCAAGGTGACTCGTTTCTGGTTCCATGATCGGCGACTGTAGTAGGAGGTGGCTCATCAGAGATCCGTAGTGCTTGCTCCGGTTTACCAGTTGATAAAATCCCGCTGCATGGAGGAACTGTGGGCAACGTATTCAGGTTGTCGGGGGGACAGGTGCGACACAGGTCTTCTACTTGGTTGGTCGTATTCTTTGGATGGTCGCCGAGGGATATCGCGCTGCACTTCCTGGCTCTTCTAGCAGTAGGAACGGATGAGCATCTCTCAAGATTCTGAAGCGGCGGTCGTCTTGCCAGTGCAGCTGCATCAATGCAATACCGACAGACCCATAACAGGCCTTTGTGTTCAGCGTAGATCTTAAAAAGCGAATCCGTAAGTTGCGAACAACGCTTGTGACCACAGGCCCAGGATTTACAAGCGATACACTGAATGCCCTGAGTAACCAGTTTTGAGCAGTGTAAACAGAGTGAGTTGGGCATGACGAAATCCGAAGCAATAGCTAACCCAGATATACGATCCCTCACGATAAATTGAAAGGCCGATTCGTTGCTAACCAACCTATCCCATATGCTAAGTTAGCAGCGTTATGTCAGCATTCGTATGCTTCTATGGATGCTTTGTTCGATAGTGCCATTTCCACTGCTTGGCTGTTACTTTTTATCCCCGGCGTGGCTACGCTTTATGTGCATGTTGAAAAGGTGCCTACCAGTCTATGACCCACTACCATGTCTATAATAGCTCCAGAAGACAGTTGATCATTGCTAGATGAGGCATGTGCAAGGTCCCTGTGGACGTGCTTGGCTCGAAGAGTAGTTCCGTGCACTCAACGTGAAGCGGCCCACGGCCCAGCCGCGCCTGTGTGCGCTTGTTTTTCCAAATACATTGGGACCATAGGGGATTGCCTTGCAAAACCCGCAACCGCATCTGCATACTTTTTGTCCATTTTGAAGTCAAAGGAATAAGCCCCTGTAAACATGTGGATGGTACACAAGTTTCATCAACGAAGTCAGCTTACGCTCCTTCACAATTAAACACAAACACGCGACGGTTGGTAGGCCGCAGCCAGTTCCTCACACGAAATATATGCATAGAACCACACTTTCAACCCAACGCCATCTTGAAGACCGTGCACCCCGTCCCACCGGCAACGAGTAATACGCTCCTGGCGAAAGTGTAGACGGAGTGGTGGGTAATAATCAAGTAGGCACTTTAGCAACCTGCACCTCAAGCGCAACCCTACCCGGTATATCAAACAACAGCCAATCAATTAGAATAACAATATAAAACACGATCAATCGGAAGAAGTATATGGACGTATCGACGTAACCTTTCAACAATTGCCGTATGAAATGACCTTGCTATCAACCTACTCACGATGAACGCAAAAGTGGAGCGAACGAGATAAAAGGTGCACTAAATTAACGAAACTGAGCAACATTCGTTTAAGCTACGTGTGCAAGCAGTTGGAAAAGTATTCAGCTAGCCACTAAGAGAATTGGAAACAAGGTGTTTTTCTAAAATACAGCAAACTGACTTCTGAACTACAGAAATGAACCTCGCAAGCACGAGTTAGTAAATTGAATGCAGGGTACCACCCAACGTTGCGTCGGTTCTGCTTACGTTCACAGCAGCGCATGTCGTATTTTCGATCTTTGTCCCGAGTGGCCTAGCTCTTGGCTTACTAGGCCTGCCTGACTAACGCACTCGCGACCTCATGTGATACGGCTTTCTGCGCTCGAAGTCGATGGATTTCACCACAAAGCCTGTCGCTTCCGCATTTGCGGATTCTTCTATGCATGCACGAGGGCTTTCTTTTGCACCTTGGCAACTGCGTTCACTAGCAGTTCGCACTGTGCACGCCGATCAACCGCGCACGAGTACCGATTTCTGTAATCAACATCAGGACGTGCTAAGCTCACCTTGCTCATATCCTGGTAACAAATAATGGTGTTCAGCGCTTGCTGCTCCTAACACTCATTTGACCATTTAATAGTTGCTTCTGCATGTGCGTCGAAACCCTACGGCACACATGAACGAGCCACCTTACGTGTCACAACAAAAGTATGCAATGTATTGCCAAAATTCGACTTGGCGCACTGATTCCGTGTCTGTATCTGTTTCGCACCAATCCATGCGCAGAATCCGTCGCAGACACTGTTGAGAAAACCGCTCGAGAAATCTCACGGTTCGCCGGTACATAGTCCACGATCCGCTGCGTAAAGAAATACGGATAGCACTGTGCATTTGCACGAGGTTAACCACGTGCGAGCGGTATGCTGGTGGTTGGTCCATACTCAGTGCCCATGCTTCCCGAATGCCGCTGCTGCTTTCGAGACGCGGATAAGCAGTTCACAGTGCATCTGTTGAACAGTCGAAGCCAAAATCCCAAGGAAGCGGAATCGAGAGGTTGTTACCAACACTTCAACACCTATACTGATTCACAATAACGTGGTAGACTTCACCTCCGTTGAAGATTGAAAGGAGCGAAGCCGTCTTGGTTGTGTTAATAGGGAGCCCGAATTTGGCCACTGCCAAATCCAGGCCTTTTTTGCGTATGTGGTTCCTACGATGATACTTAATAATTAAATAATTAGATAAATATATAAGTAAATACTATATTTTCCGTACAACGAGACACACCTCTAAAGGCATGAGCTTATTTAGTAGTTATTTTCCCCAGAAGTTAATGTAAGGTCCTATTTTATCCGGGCTTGCCATCTATCGTCCTGGTATTTCTTTTGCTCTCAATTAGTATGCTTTTGCCTAATAGGAACCTCTGTATATAGTCATTCTGCTGTACTGCTTTGGAGCCAATAGCTGTCGACGGGGCGAGCTGCGAAACACCGTTGTTTTGCGTTGCTGGTCGCTAGCGTGGTATTGATGGAGGGTTGCGTAGGATCATTAATAACGCTGGTTAGTTAACTATATAATGATAGGAAACTTACACCCTCAAATTCAGACTCTATGCTTCACCTTTCAGTCATATCAGTAGGCTGTGTACTGCATTCGGGCGTGCATACGACAATAGTTCCTTCTCAACAACACTGGACCTTAACGTATTGAGACCGTTAGCATACGTCCTTGGACATTGAATGGAAAATGGTAGTGTCCCCGAGTCCTCCAAGTTGGGTTTGAAAGTTTATGACGTCCCTTTCTGTAAAACTAACTTATCGCTACCTTCTCCCTATCTTGCGGACATCTGGTGAGCCAAGGGCTTTTATTGAAGACACTAATCATCCTCCTGTCTGGAACTGGGCGCCCTGATCATATCTCAACCACTTACACATATGCTCTTTTCTTCCAACATATACTTCATCCTGCATCGGCCTTTGCGCAGAGTATAAAAAGCCGACTTTTCGGCTGCATACAGCATGGCGAAACATCAAAACCTGCTGCTGGTGTTTCCCTCCTTCTTTTCCATCTATTCCTCTTGCTTCCATACCGACTCCCAGTACTCGCTTTCCTTCTATAATTCGTAGCTTACTTGACAGCAACCGAAGTGCCACCGGTGTTGAAACATCTGCAGGCCCTTCGCGAAAAGCACCGGACGCGTATCGGCAACTGTCCCTTATAAGGTCACGTCGCTCCGTTCCATGGCGACGTTCAACGTTCGCCCACTAAACCAAATAAGTCACCAGACTGCACTCGCACGCACCTCGGATACACTGAGTACTGATGTTTGTTGTGTGTCCAAAACCAAGATAAATAGCTTTAAATGGTTGTTGAATTAACTGCATCCGGCTTATCATCACTTTAAGGGTTGCACCCATCGAGAAACCCCCATAGAACATTCACGAGTCAAGTTGGTGCAAATATCCTTCTAAGCTACAAGGCTGAACCCTCGTTTGTTGATTGGACTCCGGTGAACAGCCGTTTTGTGCAGCCCGTCTGACGACAAAAGCTAAGATTGCCTCACGAACTAGCACAAAAGGCTAATTTTTGTTCTTTCCGCTTATGCACACTCCGACGGCAGTTCTAATGCTGTCAAGGACAAATGCTAACATGAATTGAACGCGCCACTATGCAGTGCATCCAGTTCAGCCAGGATCATACTTGCGGGGGATATGAACGCACAAGTAGGGCGGCTGAGCAATTCAGAAGCTCAGCTGGGTCGTAATTATGGGCTTAACTCCGAACGGCCTGACAACGGCGATCGTCTGGTGCAAATGTGTGCGGAGCACACGTTGTCTCTTAGTAACGCTGCTTTTAAACAATTTGAACGCCTACGTGCCACACGGTTTCCTCGTGTAGCTGGCAGCGGTGGACCCAATTAGATCATATTACCCTAGGTTAGGGGTGCGTGGTTCCATACTCGATTGCCCCTGGTGCTGCAGTACTTCCGTCGACTCCATTCTTGACTTGGTGCGCAGTCGCTGTTTTATGAACTTGACCTGGAGGCTAACTAAGCATTACCCCTGATTGGCAGCCGAACGGTTATTGCGGCCCTCCGTCAGGTAAGCATAGCAATCAGCACTGCATACCGAAATTTGATGTCTTATTTCAAGGACACTGAGCATCAGTGGAATAGGATATTATCTGCCATGCACGACACAGGAACAGCTGTTTGTGGCTCTAGCATCGTCAACACCACGGTCACCGCATATTCGATTGGTCGGTGAACCCGTTGGAATTTAGGAAAAACCGCCTGACTGGCTCTGAGCACGTGAACAGAAGGGCTAGTACTCGCGAGCTAAAGCGGAGCATACTTGCTGAAAGGGAAGTCTGGTGGACCAGTCGGACTCAAGAAATAGAGAGGACAGGAGCAGTTAGCAAGCACCGCAAGCCCAGCTAGCTGATCCGCACAACGGCTCCAAGGAAACCAGGCGTTGATGAGACAATCAAAGGCAACGCGGGTGCACTGATACACAATAAAGCGCGCCGTATGACTCGTTGGGCGGAACCCATGCAAGGTCATTTCAGCTGGCCCCTGTTCCTAAACCACTTCCTACTCAGGTGTTGCAGGAGGAGCCAGGAACGGTTAGATTATGGCCTCCGTCAGTGGAAGATGTTCGAAATGCAATCACAGCCCTCAATCATTTTTGTGCTGCGGGGGCGAATTTCCCTCCACATGCACTATTTAAAGTTGATGGTTAAGTCAACTACAAAGCACTGAGCATCCTATACGAACGTACCTGGAAGGAAGTGCGTAACCCGGCTGAGTAGAGCGAGTCCCTTACCGTGGCAAAATGCAAGGAGGGCAATTGCACAGACTGTTCTAACCACAAAGATATTACCCTAACACCAATTGTGACAAACGTACTGGCCTCGATTCTTGTTCGTCGCCTAATTGTGGGAAGGGAGCTAAGCTTTTTAAAGAGCAGGCAGGTAAACGCCCAAGGCTGGTTGTAAAAACCGTATACTTTAGTTAAAGCAGGTGCCAAAGCAGCGCCACGCACACCACAGAACGACAATGGCTGTATTCCTAGAGTTTATGAGTGCCTTCGGTTCAGTCGATTGATCGATTCTGTTCGAAATACTTGCGCGGAAAGGTGTTCTCACGGAACATGTAAACATCCTACGTGCTTCATAGTCGAACACTACAGGCCGTATCAGGGATACGGTAACCTATCGGGTAGGTTTCCGACCACAAGTGGCGTTCCTCAGGGTTGTCTGGCTTTCCCATTTTTGTTTCAGTTTGTCGTGCATCATATATTGGATTGTTTTATTGCAGAACCTCACTATGTAGGCGTTGATGTCCTGCCTGGCGAAACGTTAGTTGAGCTTGATTATGCGGACTGTATTGGCTTGCTTTTCGATTATGGCGCGGCGGCAAAATCAACACTGAAGTGCGTGTCTAAGGTTGTCCCCTTACTTGATTTGCCACTTGCAGCTTCAGCATGCGAAGAGTTGAGGTAGGACCACTAGATACTTTATGACCCCTTAACCCTGGCTAACGAGGAACTAGGAGTGATTGTTCAATTCACTTAACCTGGCAGCTGCAGCGGAAACGGTGGACGCACAGCAACTGAAGTCAGCTCACGCATAGCATAGGCCAGAGCTGCCTTCTTAAACCTGCGGCATCTTTGGCGACTGAAGGAAATTTCCCCCCGTCTGAAAAGCCGTGTATACGAGGCCACAGTGTGGGCCGTTCTGCTGTGGTAGTGGAACTTGGCCCCTTCGGCCTGGAGATCCGAGGCGCCTTCAAGTCTTTGCTCATCGTTGTCTGCGAAGCAGTGCTGATAACGGATGGCTCCAGCGTGCCCGTAACGATCATGGGCCTAGGCGAGTACTAGATACTGATAACCATGCTAGCTCTCTAGGACGATAGAGCGCACTGCATAACTTGCGTTTGCTCGGGCACGTGCCACGTATGTCTGGTCACCGCCTACCTAGGACGGTCTTGTTAAGTCTGCCAGGTGTAGGGGGACGCAAAGCTGGAGGTGGACAGAACTTGACTTGGCAGCGACGACCAAACTGGGTGACGTTGGTCAGTCTCACTTTCTGGGCTGGTGTTCACGTTACGCACCTTGCGTTGGGCGAGAGAAGTTACAGGATATGGCTCGCAAGCGACCCTGATGGCTCGGCTGTTGTCCTCTCCTAGTCGGATTGCCTGTTTAACGTGTGTTTAGAGCTGAGTTATCTGCGGAGTAATGGCTGATTAGAACGTGGACGTTGAATGTTGCAAGAAATCTGACTCGTCGATGCCAACTTATCTTTCCACTATAGCCAGCTGGGTTGATTGTATGTTGTTACCACAGGGTATAGACGCCTTGACTCTGAATGTTTGCTTAGAGCAGTACGGGTATCAAGTAAGACACCTGCTCTCCCTCCTATTAGTATTTCCTGCATTGATCACCATTTTTGTATGGCAGCGAAGCATCACTTCAAGTGGCTGATATACTTCTGTTGTTGATTTGCTTGATGCTGACGACAGCATTCTAGGTTTCAGCTGCTAGCACGGACTTCGCGATTAATATTATGCTGACCTTTGCTTGCTAAGGCCATTTTTGCATTGCCAGCTGGTTGTCGTTGTGGGTTTTCCAGACCAACTTCGCGCAGCATAGAGGAAGAAACTGAGGGGTTGCCGTTCGTTTCGCCTTTATGAGTTAGGTTTCTGAGAAGGTTGTTACACAAGCCGCTTTCCCCTAAGAAATTGAATTTGTAGACCAAAAGGAACGTTGTAGCGACGTTTATACCATTTTTCAGAATGGGCCCGCGAGTATCTTGTTAATTCCGGTAATATTTGGCGGAAATGAATCAGTTGGCTAGCTCAATCCTGTTAATTTCATGACCTTTGAGCAACATCGCCGGCTAGACGAACAACCTCCTCGTGGTGTCAGCTGGGTGTTTCGGGTTTAACCCGTTCCAGCAAATAGTTAGGCGGCAGTGTTCCAGAACGTGGTGGGTTTCGCCTGGCAAGCGTTCTCCCTATAAAAAGCCACAAATGTCTGCTTAACAACACTGTGACGTGGCGGTCGTGACTCGCCACAAAATAAAGTCACTGCCCCGTGGATACCTGGATAATTCTATTCAACCCACGGACGCCAATCTCCTACTCGCATATTGATGACGATATCAAACATTGAAGATTGGAGCAGCACAATTACAAGCACAAAATACACAGCTACATACACATACACACACAATGACATACATACATACCCCCTACACAAACACAAACTGCTATGGCAAACATATGGGATTTTCCACATTCTTGATCATGCATTGTTATGTCAAAATGATCATGCCTGTAAAGGCGTGCCTCACCTTGTTGATACTAAAAGATTTATTTTATTTTATGTATGCGAGTGGTTGCGCAGCAATCTTGTGGTGGCCTGCAATCAGTGAGAAGGATGCGCAACACTTTGTTAAGCAGCATTTTGTCAGGTAGGCTGGATGCAACTACGTTAGTGGCGCTACCAATGAGTTTGCTAACCTCGTGTGTAAGGTTGTTCAACATTTCTTCTGTAGCTAGCAAAACGGGTTGATTGGCCAAAATCTGGATTTTGTGTGGATTAACCAAAGGCATGAGTTTGTTTAGCAGCATCGCAAAAGACGTACGCTCATTTTCAGCCTGCCCACCTGACTTTCCAAAAACAAGATGTTTTTGCAGTATTTTGCTAGTGGAGCCACAAATACTATTTTGCTACATCGCAGTTAAAATGGGCCAGCCAAACTGACATGATAGGGGGCCTGTTCCAGTTTTTTCATGTGGACAGATGTGGGTGACATATGTTTGTTCACCTTGACACAAATAAATTACGAAAATCGACTAAAATGTGAGCTAACACTGTAAAACGTGGAAATCGAGACACAAACAAACGACTTTGGCAAAGCTGCCTGGAAAATGATCCAAAAAGCAGCAAAAACTATGTAACAGTCAATACGTGTTAATTTAAGTTAACACAAACCCAACTAGAACACGGCAATATACAGTTCAACGAACAGTAGAACAATAAGCAACGAAATTCACTGTTTTTAGATCGTTCCCACTTGACCAGAAGTAGGAGTTGGGTGAAGGTGAAGCGAAGAGAATACAGGACCAACCTTAGAGGTTTGAGCCTTTGGATGCAAGGCGCCAGTGGCCATAAACAGGGCGGGCAGCGGAAGCTATGTCAGACTGAAAAAGTACGATAAAAGTGGTCTTGGATTTATCATTGAGGCAAGCTGAATGTTCAGACCGGTCTGTGCTTCAAGAAGCTGCACCAACTATTCTTCGGACGAATGGGAATGGGTAAGTAGAAGGTCATTAGAATGGGCAGAGAGGCGATGGACAAAAAAGGCTTGCTATAGGCGCACGCTGCGGGTGACGTGGTGGCAGACCTGGCCTATAGTTTTAGCTTCTTTATCCAAGACCGTTCCTTAACAAGCAACGTCGAAAGGTAGGTTGCTCAACCAAACAGGATGCAGCACCTAAGTTTAAGGATACGAAGACGGTAAGCCTCCGTTAGAGATGGCTGTGTTCCAAGCTTTGGCGCAGTGTATAGATTTGCTCCACACACGTGCGGACAGGACCAAGTTCAGCTTGTTTGGCCCTGCCTACTTATCCCAGTTACATAAGGAAACTAAACAGTAGTAATATCTTACATGAAACGCAACTATCCCGCTGGAATGTCTCCTGGTCGCTAAACCGATCACTTTTAGAAAAGGAACCGTCGTTGACACGTTGCTCGACAGGAGGACCGTCCGTCGCCAGCCAGCCTGCTACATGACCAGATGGTTAATCTTGGTGCAACGCATTGGGGACAAGCAACGCCATCGGACCGTACCGTTCTCCAACCTTATCAAAATAAATGTACAACGGAGACTTGCCTCACAGTGGTTTTGGCCATATGGTGTCCGTTGGAAATAGTTGTTTCCAGGGACGGGGATGGGAGAGGTAGCAACATGGCCATATCTGGCCACGCAAATGTCAGAAATAAAAAACAACAAATATTGCCGACAGCGATACTTAGGTAAAAGGGAACCCTTGCACTTCGAAAATAGTATGTTCCTTTTTGGTCTCCAAAACGGTTAACGGCTTACTTCTTTCGACCTAGCCTAATCTAATGAAAGTGCGGAAGAAAGGCAAAGGGCCTTAACCTTTTAGTCGCGCCAGGCATTGAACTATTCCATTTGACCTGGTCGAGGATTTTGGTTTGCGTACGTAAGCAGTCGCTTACGAAGATGCTTCTCTTCATAGTCTGTGGGGCGTCAGGAGACGTGTATCTCCGCTATACTGGAGGTGGTGGCACAAATTACCTATGACCGTTTTCGGTTCCATCATGCAAATTGAACTTGAGTTCCTCGATTCTGATAGCCTTGCGTTTGCATTAACTTTCGTGGATCAATACTAGTTCTACTCCATAAATGCCCAAAAATACCTCTTCTTATGGGCATTACAACAGTCTGCGGGACTCGCAAAAGGAAACTGAATGGTTTAAACAACTCTCTTTTGCCTGAGGAATGAACAATGAAAGTTGGGAGTGCCTGGGACAGAAGGCTTTAGGTAAACGACGTTTAGCACCTAGTAGTTGGGCATACAATCAACCCGACACAATAGTTGGGAGCGCGGAAATACCTCTGTAAAATTGTACGACCTCTCCCCGACCGCTCCGAAGGTAGGCATTGGCGGCCGGTGTCGCTGGGTGAGCCGAAACCCAGCAGTCTAATCAGAAAGGCTTCTGTACAAGTGATTAATTCAACAAACTATGATTCATTTAGGTTACCTGTTGAAGCGTAAGCACATGGAAAAACAATGGTGCTCGACTATGACGAAGACAAATACAGAACCAATGGATGTATATGGGCAAATGCACACTGCAAACAACAGCGGGAACGATCGGACAGTTGGCAACCTCACCAATGTCATATTACCGATCAAACTATGAACGACGCCAGTGCACTGGGTTAGCTGGTTTTATGTCTAACAAGTGTTCTTCCTACCAAAAGTACAAATGGCTTTTAAAAATACCGCGACGTGGAGGAGGTGACTCACCAGGATATAGCGTCACTTCAGCCAACTACACGTTGGAAATTTGACCGACGCCACAGTCCGCAAAGCTTATACGTATATTTGCTTTCTTCCAACTATCCGTGTGTTTGCGCAGTGACATACTACTATTCTCGTAGCGTTTTTACAGCTTAGTCTTCGTGCTACATACACCTGTCTTGGACTATGAACACAACGTCATAAGACCTGTTCCTCACCAACACATAATTCACTCCAAAGCTCGACGTAACTCCTAATTTTTCACCACACTATTTCGCTGCGAACCACCTTGCCCGTGTTAAATTTGTCATGGGTGCATTCCTTTTCCCGAGAATACGTTTCGTTCAGTCTTTGGGTCTTATGAGATCGCACAAACAACTACCTCTATAATACCGCTTTTGGATCTGGGTATTATGCTGTTATGTGCACCGTTGCATTACTCTGAGCATACCCAAAAGAAGTGCTGTGCATCTTCAAGAATGAATATTGCTTTATTTGTACATGGATCAATGAAGCAATGAAGAGCTGTTTTAAATAAATAAATAAATAAATCTTTTATTCTCAAAAATATGAGGCACGCCTTTACAGGCATGATCATTTTGACATAACAATGCATGATCAAGAATGTGGAAAATCCCATATGTTTGCCATAGCAGTTTGTGTTTGTGTAGGGGGTATGTATGTATGTCATTGTGTGTGTATGTGTATGTAGCTGTGTATTTTGTGCTTGTAGTTGTGCTGCTCCAATCTTCCATGTTTGATATCGTCATCAATATGCGAGTAGGAGATTGGCGTCCGTGGGTTGAATAGAATTATCCAGGTATCCACGGGGCAGTGACTTTATTTTGTGGCGAGTCACGACCGCCACGTCACAGTGTTGTTAAGCAGACATTTGTGGCTTTTTATAGGGAGAACGCTTGCCAGGCGAAACCCACCACGTCCTGGAACACTGCCGCCGAACTATTTGCTGGAACGGGTTAAACCCGAAACACCCAGCTGACACCACGAGGAGGTTGTTCGACTAGCCAGCGAGGGTGAGTATTAAAGCGAGTGTTTGTTATTTTCCGTAGGACCGGTCGAGTATAAGTTACATAAAGGAAAGTGGCAGTTAATGTACTTTAGTTATACATGACTACTTAAGGGTTTAATGTGGCACTTGGCAAATCTTCCTGCTTGGAATTTAAAAGCCTTTGACACGTTTCAAGTTGTGTTACCATAAAGCAATCGTCTGATGCGTATAAGATGCTTCATGTAGTGCAAATGTGTCAGGGAATAGTCAAAGCACTTTTTGCATTGGGATAAGGCGAAGCATTAATTAGATGCGCCAGTTGAACGTTCCAGGTCTGTGACACTGAGGAAAAAGTCTTACCTTTACCTTCCAGTCTGTTGTGCTGACTGACTAACTTAAATGCTAGCTTTCAGGGAAGTGTCGATTGAGTTTCAAGAGAGTGTAGCTGGTGTAGTCGGTTTTACTTCGGTTCTGCTACACCATATTGAGCTCACACCGTAAGTGGCTAATAAAGTTTACTATATTTTTCAAAGCTTTCTGCTTATGTGGATGAAGAACACTTGACAAATCTCTAATACTGTTCTTCGCGCTGCCATTTGCAGTATCGAGCGTGGCTTCAAGTGTACACCAAACCTTTTAATAAGCAAATATATTATCTTTGAATATGTGAGGCACATCTTTGGAGGCAGGATCAGGTAGATGCAAATGTACAGACATTTTATGGGAATCGTAACAGCGACAGTCGAAAAGTGTTTATACGTTCATACTTGTAACTGTACGATGTTGGAAATGTGAAGCAATAATTTGGTTGTCATGCGATCGGCTCCAGTTTATTAAGACCTAATCAGTGTACCCTTGGTTGCAGTCAAACCACAGCTAATAATAGAGTAAATAACCTGAATGATATATTAAAAGATATTTGATGAGCCCAAACGCTAGTGGCGTAACAATAAACTGCGTTTGTGCACACGTAACGGAAAGATCAACGGTGATATCGTAGAAATAGACGACAGTATACGCAGCCCCAGAAGTGACAGTGTAACGAACCAATCTAGAATAGTGATGCTAGTTGACCTGCCAGTTTAAATTTATGGGCTGTGACTTTAGTTGGTGGCGAGTCACAACCGGACGTTTGTGACTTTAGATAAGGAGAGCGCTTTCCGGGCGAACATCCACCACGTCCTGAAACCTTGCTGCGCATCCGTGGATATCCCGTGGATATCCGGAAAGTGCTATCCAACCCACAGACATCAATCGCTTATGCTCACATTCCTGAGGATAACAAACTGTCAAAAATGCTCCAGCGTATTCAAAGACACAAGCTACATTCATACAAAATTACATACGTATATACACTCATACACTTACGTACACTGTTATACCAAACATGTACTTTTTGTACATTTTTGATCACACTATGTTAGCTAAGCATGATCATGCCTGTAAAGGTGTGCCCCGCCTTGTCGAGAATAAAAGTTTATTTATTTATTTATTTATAAGATGGCAAGTTCTACTTGGCTATGCCTCTTATTGAGCGTTTATATGCTCGGTTATTCGCAGTCAGGTTGCGTCCCATTTTTCCGTTGGCTGACGCGTTAGGCGAGTGCTTATTGCTTTTCTGGGTCCGGTGTTGGGTTGAACGAATGGCTGTGCCCCATTGGTAGGTCCTGAATTAAACATCTTTTGAATACCATGTGTTGATCATCCATACAACCACGTGGGCTCTCCGAGGGATATCCAAAGAAATAGGTTGAAGGCTTGGAGGATAGGATATGGATTGGAAAACATTAATCAGAGACTCTTCCAGGGTAAGTTGTAAAACTGACTGGAAAAATAGGCAACCATGGCCGATTGCACGGTAAAATTGAAGTAAAAAGCTTAGCCTGACCAGTTGTTCTGGCCTTGTATCGACAGAAATTGTGCCTTCCGAAGTCAAAAGGTGTGCTCCAGGCAAGAATTATGTGAAAGAGACAATGTTATGCGAACTGAACCCAACCGTTTAAGCCTCGGGAAAATTGTATACTTGCAATCTACCAAACAGTTTGTCTGGCTACTAAGATACAAAAAGGCTGATAATCTTCCACTCATATCCAGATAAATTAACCCTAGCTTGTATTATATTATTGTCGCAAAGATTGACAATTTCTTGTGTGCTTGACGCCGTACCTGTAACAAGCTTGGAAAAAAGCAACGAACAGCCACACGGAGCCACGAAAGAAGTGCTTCCGAAACGCCTTCAGTCAATTTAAACAATGACTGAACTAATGTACAATTATTTCATGTCATGGTTATTTAAATATCGCATATACACATGTAACATAAGTGAAGAAATACAACGAGGAGCGAGCAGAGCACTGATCAGTAGATAAGGAAAGATGGTTCCAACTTAGGCATAGGACTAAAGCAAAGAGAGTTTGAGAGGTCCTAAAGCGCATATGCCCAACCTGTGGGAACAAGAAAGCGTAGGACGAGATGTGCGAATTTAAGGAAAGAATATCACTTAGAATAAGCGACAGAGGCGCATTGCCTAGGTCCTAATTTAGTATGAACGAAAGAAGTCAGGGATGCCAAACACATGTAAGTTAGCGTCAAATGAAGAAGGAATGCAATAGAATGCAAAGGAAGAAAAGAAACGGGTGGGTAAAAGTGGTTCTATTAAGGAGAAGTGGACAAGCTACCTACGTTTTACGAGTGATGATCCATCCTTGTTAATACAAAGAACGATGAATAATGCACAGCAACGTGCTTGACGTAACGGTGGCAGAGCGTTGTGCCAAAATACGTAGATGGCATGCCGAGCAAAGCACTAAGGATGCGGGCCACCGAGTGTTGGGACACCATAGCCTAAATCGTTTACATCTTGTATGTCCGGAAAAATCAGCAAGTAGGAGACTGGTCAAACGAGGCTAGATTAGAGCCAGGCCCGAAGAGTTATCCATCCACTTGAAAAAAGAATACAGATAAAGAATCGAGAATGCGAAAAATCTGTTGGGAAAAAGGGGATCTGCCTACAAAGACTTGGACGTGTTGTGGACAAACCTTTGGATCTGTCGATGGTTTATTGGTATAAGCTCAGTAGTCGGAAAGCAGAAGATAATTGAGATGGGAGTAGAATAGAGGCTCATAGAGAAAGCCATGTTAATAATCTTGGAATGTTGACAGAGAGTGTCAGCAGAATGGACGTGTTTAGGATAAATGTGGAATATAATAATAATGATGAATCGTGAACAGAAATGCTCTTGATATGAGTGTGACAGAGCGTCGCGTCGGCAGAGCCTAGGTAATTTAGATCGGCCTTACGCATAACCCATTTGGACCTCAGACCGACAAGTGACCCGTCAGTGGCCTGCTGCAACCAGTGTAACAATTCTCCGCCCCCGGCACACATATTCGCTGCACTTAATTTACCTACCCCAAGCACATTCAAACTACCCGGTTACCATACCAATGCAGAATCTGGCGACCAAACGACAGAAATATGCGGATACTACACGTATACGTTCTTCCTCCTCAAGGCACGATCGATCAAAAATAAAAGGCACATCCTATCCCCCTCATTCTTCTGTCACACTCGCATCTATTGCTGGTCACAGAAACATGGCATTCTGCCGATGCTTCTGACCCACCACTACACACTTCAGGGTACACCATTTTCTGTAGTGGACACGCCAAGCACCGAGGTGGCGGATGTCTCATACACGTCAAGAAGGGGTTCATGCCACATCTTTCCAAACCGTATCCCTTGACAATTCTGAAGGCCCAGTATGGATGCAGGCCGCTGGTGGTCAACTAGACCTATTGATAGGCTGTATATACAACCCGCCGCACTCCTCTTGTGCTAGGGTTGAAAAAATGGTTAAGGTCTTCCAGGAAGTCTCATTTCTTCCTGCATGCTATAAAATTATTGCTGGAGATTGTAATATGCCTCATGTCTCGTGGATTAAGCAGTTAGCCCTACTGAAATATAAATAAATAAATAAATAAATAGGTGTATTTCTAGACCTGCTAGATGCTGCACCCTAAAGGGTTCAGATCAATGCTTACATAAATCCGATGCTCTTGCACGGAAGTAGGTAAAATATAAGTATATGTTCATCGTCAGCAATTACAAATGCATTGGCATTGTTTGATATACAGCTACTGGGTCGCAGGCGCCCACCTTGACATGTTTCTGGTTCCTGCGGGCAATATTGAACTCCTTGTTCTTTTGTGCAAAATTCGCGGAGGTGTAGTTGTACCTTTTCTCCTTGGAACAGAATCCAATTCGCCGAAAGTGCACTTTAAATTGATCGCACATTAATTGGCCACTCAGTTGCCCCAATTGTGCGCACATGGAAGAAATGAGTGAAGGGATTATAAGGCATACGAAAAGTTGAAAACAATTCCGATAAATGCGAACAAAAATAGAAACAATTTGTTAAGAGAGAAAATAAAGCTGCGTGCTTCAGTAGAAAAATACTAATTAACAAAAAGATACAGCCCTACTTTTCTTACGCTGATATTGCTTTTCGGCGCAAAATTTCAACCTGAGTTATTCTCAGATAAAAGAAAAAGCCTTTCTACAGTTAGAATACCGCTTAAAGTGGCACAAAATTACACTGGTCTGGACCAGCTTCAGCGCCTGAATACGTTGAACGTAAAAGCAACACAATACGTACAGTAGTTTGCGGGTTATTTGCAATTAAATGATGGTCTACGAATAAGGCCATTTTTATTTTTCGCTAAAAATGGCTTTCTGCTTTGCAAGCAGATAGCAGAAAAAAGAAAAGAAAATATAAAAAGTAGGGAAGCGGCGTATGTTCTAAATAGGCATAGCTACCTAGAAATGCTCTAATTAGCCCGTAATACCCTGCGACAACTACGGACTGCGCAGGTGGCCGAAAAGTAAACTTTGCAGGCATAAATGACAAATATATGCAGATAAGGGATGATCTTGCGCGAAAACGCTAGAAATACAGCAAGGAATATTATATCTACATGGGAATTCAGGGGAGCTTGTAATTAACTCTCGGTTAGAAGGCCACAGCATACCATTTTCAGTGGATACTGAGCCACATAAACAACCAGTAAAATAGAGTTTAGCATTTTTTAAGCCTCTAAGCTTTTCTAAAGCTTACAACAAGCCCGCATGAGCCAGGTCTACCTGAGTAACCCAGGGGATCTTTCAGATCCGTTGACAGATTTCGGCCTACAAAATACACACATTACTTAGCTAAACATCACAAGATTTATCCCTTAGAGCCGATTTTCTATATTCATGAGGCTCTGTCTCTAACGTCAGTGAGCTATAGGAGCCTGCCACCAATAATAAAGAAATAAGCATGGGAAAATTTAGTAAAATTTAGCTAATTGCATTTGGGCGTGAAATCCGTTTTGGTCTACATTGGTTGGGCTTTAACAACTCTACTTCTGGTGGTTGAGCTTGCTCATACTTGAGGTACTGTTATGCCTCATGTGTAGATGCACACTATTGTGCAGCTCTTTGATGAATTTCGATTTATTTCTCTCCATTTTTAAGTTCCGAAGATAGTGCCGGCGGTGTTCATCCAGTTGGCAATGTTAACTGGTACTCTAATGTCACACCGATTATTTCTTTTGTGGTTTTCCTGGCAAGAGCTGTTCTAGCACCCTAAGCAAAGAGCGATAAGATAAATCAGGAGTAGAATAGTAACAAAAACCAGTGGGAGCTGGTCGTTCACCCGCCATTACGCATAGCGTGTAGCGATTGTAAATAATTCGCTTATTTTGCATTTTCACGTTTACCTATTTCGCTGCAGTTGTTGTACAGCTTTGTTTTAATTAACTGTATATAGACACACTTGGTTACGAGCTCGTCTTCCGTGGTTCTTCGTTGGTTGCAGTTGAATTATTGTGATTGTGCGCATCGCTGCCTGCTTGGTTCACGATCAGACTCTACGTACACGTACATTTTGGCATACCTCGGGATTTACGGCCGTCCGACGCTAAGGTGCATCAGGATAATTTATATGTGAGGTAAACCTGACTGACTTGGTATTCTCCTTTACCGGTTCCTCCATAAGCGCATGGTAGGCTTTGGAGCCAGCTAAAAGATAAATGACACCCGGACGGCCAAGATAAGAAAAGTGGTGATGGAAAGTTTCTGGTGCTCCAGCCAGCCAGTGTGACAGGAGCCTCTCTGTCGTTGGTTAGCTTTCGTGCCAGTGAAATGAAATCTGGAAATGCGAGTGTTTTACGAGCAAAAGCAGTTAAAGAAGAGGATCTGGTTTTCATTATGCTTGTCTACTAGTGTTGACAATAGCGAAAGGCACATGTACACCAGATAAAGCTAAGTATATGGGACCAAGAGAGTATAAGTGGAGAGCAAAATGTCTGATTATTGGGTCTAGAACTTTTAAAGTGCGCTCATTGTCAACAATAAGAAAGCTATATTTTTATTTTGCGGCTTACCTACTGATACTGTTTGGAAACTGCTGACTATAGTAACTAGTGCTCAGACTTAATGAAAACGCTTCAATTAGGGCAACAACGCTAGAACCTGGCATTTCACATGAGGCTTAGTGTTGTTAAAATGTTTTTAGTAGACGTGACTCATGGGTCACAAGTATAAGTACTCGCAAGAGACCTAGTGGACTAGGTATTTGGAAAATACTAAGGGGTAAAGATGGAGACGAAGGAACCAAAGTGTAGAAGAGAAGGGAGAAGTGAAGTAAAGTTTGTCCGTTCGGATTGCTTCCCCATTGCTATGCAATATCCTACCTGGTCAGTGCCTACAGGCTTACGCTGCTCCCATTCAATAGTACTAGGCTGCTTTACGTGCTGATCTGTTGAGCAGTAAGAAACTGGACGACGAGAAGGGGCTTTCAAAGGATTTGAGCTACCGATTAGTGTTTCCTAGGTTGCCTTTGCGGTAGCGTCTACTATTTCAAGACTTCCCATTTAACTAATTGTCGGTGGGAGCCAGTAAAGCGCTCAGCTACTACTGGGGTAGGCTGAATACCTTTTGTGGTCGGATTAGCAGTCCTAACATCTGTAAGATGCGTGCAACTGATCGGGCCAAGATCTCTCACGTAGTGTGACAGGGACCGCAAAGTATGGGGAGGACCTGTGAGCCCAAGATGCTCTTGTCACGGGGCCTAGTTGAGCGCAATACAAAGTTGCGCTAGAGCTGACCAAAATGTGATCTATGCCCCATCGGGGCCGGTCTCAAAAAGGTTGTCATCAGGATCACAGATGTTGAAAGGCGTCTTATGTTATCCAGGCACATAAACTTTCGTACCTCCTGCTTGAAAGCCTGTGGATTGTGAATCTCCCGCAGCTGTGAAGGTAATTTGTTCCAGATATTTACATAAGCGACGAGGAAGAAACGTGAACGTAGTTTCTTCCTCGCTGACAGCGGGACAACTGTGCAGTGCTTGTTTCGGAGCCCTGGTAGACACTATTTTCACACACGGCTGGCCTCAGCATGTGAATACACCGAAAAGACAACCAAACGTACTGGACCTACTATTCACTAACAGCATTTCCTACGCATGCGCCAGCGTGTTAGACAACATACCGGACAGCGGCCACAAGGTGGTGAAGCTGTCTTTTGCACGGCCTAAATGCCCTTACCAGGACGATAACAAGTATGAAGTATCTTACCTCCTCCATCGCATCAACTGGGAAAATTTTTTCTCCCTTCCCCGAGCCACACCCTGGACGATTTCGTCCGCTCCGAAAATATAGGTACTGCGATCAGTGAGCTTTATAACAACTTTAAGAACGGATTAGACGTCCTTGTACCCAAGAAGAGAAATCTAAGCAGGCGCAGACTCCTGATGATGCGTCCACACGCAAACTAGCTACTGGGCTTAAGAAAATGCGCACCTGCTACAGCAAGACCAAAGACTTCATCCACTCGTCCGCATGAACGAATTACAAATCCACTGGAGAAGTGCACAAAACAGTGCTCGTACATTAGCTGAGCACGCAGCAATTTGCACTGACAACAAGGCGAAGTCTCTTATTTGACTAATGAAGCAGCGGGGTGGTAGTAAAATATACCGATCACTACCCATCTGCTTCCTGATGAAACTATAGTCACTTATGCGGTCGAGCACTGCGACTGCATTAACATGCACTTCTGTAACTCCTTCCCCAGCAATGACTCGGCATTGCCAACTACGGTTCACAAGTTCACTGAAGAGCAGACACACATCATTGACGTTGACTTAAATAACACCAAGCGAACACTTTGCTCCTTGAAAATGTCACACTGTCCAGGTCCTGACGGTGTCCCTTCTTCTGTATTAGTACATGGAGGACCGGATATTCCAGTCCTTCTCTTCAATATCTTCACCATCTCTCTGAAGCGCGGACAATACCCGTCTAACTGGAAACACGCAACCATCATACCACGACACAAACGAGACTGCCGACAAAACAGTGACAAGTACCGTCCTATCAGCCACATACCCATTGCGTCTAGACTCAGGGAAAGAATAATAAAGGACGGGATGCCTCGTTTTCTGTTGAAGCGCAACCGTATTAATAGGTCCCAACAGGTTCTCTGCTTACCAAATCTTGCCAAACTTGCCAGTTTGTATTCTTAAACAACGTTAAACAGTCCATTGACCTGGGTCAAACACTGGTCATCATCTTCCTGGCTATGAAAATAGCAATCGACCGGGTTCCACATAATGGTTTTTTGACAAAATTAGCTGCATACGTTGTTTCTGGCCGCCACCTTTCTTGGTTCTCTTCTTACCTTTCTAACCCAACGCAGTCAGTGCTACTGGGCGATGTCTCGGCAAAAGAGGCATCCATAAACAACGGCGTGTTCCAACGTAGCGTCCTAGGTCCTCTGCTGTTTTTACCGTACATATATGATGTATTCCAGGTCTTCCAACAAGGCGCTCCACACTTTTTCACTGATGATATAAATGTGGTATTCTCATTTGCTCCTAGCTGCCTACGCAATGGCCTCTCCAGCATTCATAGCGATCTCGGCACTACTGAAACCTGGTGTGACCTGTGGAAACTAGAATTCTCACCAACGAAATGTAGCATGCTTTCCCACCGGTGCTCTATACCGCCCAACATATTACCTATTAACGGAATACCAGTAGGTAACAGCAGTATCGTGCGCGATCTCCGTGTGCACTACTCAATCTCACAGGATTTTGCGAACAAGCGAGCTATAGCTCTGCAGAAGCCACGTCTATCGATGGTTATATACTAAAGTAATGAGCCGGTTAGAGTCGCGACTCATGCTCTACAAGTTGTGTTCCTGACCTACAGTAGAGCACGGCTTGATAGTGGTTACTACTTCAAGCAAACGTGATAGGATGGTCATCGAAAGTCCGGCATTCGTTCACTGAGCGCCTTCTAGGATCAGCTACGCTCAGTTATCAAAGCCGCTGCACGCAGCTTGGTCTGGAACCATTTTGGCTGCGGGGACTTAAAACCAACCTGGTCTTGCTACCTAAACTAAACAAAACATAGGTCTCGTATTGAAAGAAATTTTCAACCGCTTGGCAATACACGCTATCCTCTACGCACAAGGCCGCATTCATTCTTACTACCCAAAACCCGCTGCCCCATCCGCTTTAACGTTTCCCTCTATAGATATGCGCATGTATGGAATAAGTTACCTGAAGCCATCAGAGCATCTGATAGTATTCTGCAATTTCCACGTCCATAAATAGACTACTAAATGTCCCCAACGTAGCAGACATCTTGGGCACCTGCATCCCTGAGGATGAGTTGTAGGATAACGGCCCCGAGCACATATATAATTCCATACAATGCCTTAATCTTGCGAAAGGATCGTAAGGAGCCAAGGGTCTTGTTAGACTATACTGCCAGCACCAATAAGGCTCCTTTCAAACCGACCATGTCCTCTCCTTATCACGCTCTTCGCTTTTAATTCCTTTTCTCTCGGACCGCCGTTTGTCAGTGCCCTTCCCTGACCTAGTCTCATTTGACTGGCCTGCTTCTCGTTGACTTACTCCAAGCTATCGAAATGTAAACGGTCACGACTGTAGACTTCTGGCTATGCCCCCTCTTCCCGAGAACCTGCTGGTCTTGCTCACCATCTCTAATCTGTCCATTTCTGCTGACCCTTCGAATAGTTTGACGGTACCGGTCATTGTTCAGAAGGCCGAACACTGTTTCCCTCGCTCGTTGCCTTTCCCCACCTTGTCCGTAACCCAGCGCTGAGTGCTGACCTTGGTTCCTCCGACCAGTCCCCTGCTTTCTGGCTGCCTATAGCGTACTGAGCTGTAAAGGGTATAGGCTCCGCACAACCAAAACACCATTTCCCTCAACCCAAGTGCTTATACCTAACTAATTTTAACTCTCCCATATCTAACATGTCCATTGCTGCTGACACTATCTATTCTATATTCCCAACTTAACTGTACTACTAAATCTCAATGTGTCGACTACTACAGTCTCGTGTATTTCGGCTCCTGCTTTCTGACCTCGCTGACTACTGTAACGTTACAAGCCAATATTAAGCAGATCAAATACACTGTCCACATTACCTTAGAGAATCTCGTTGGCTTCCCTACTCCTAATCAGTAAAGCCTTCTCCACTTTGACCCTGTTCTTTCCTTACTTCGCTGCCTTCATTCCTCTTTCCATCAGACAGCTAACTCCCAGTACCCTGCTCTGACCGAGTCTCATCCGACCAGTCCACATCCCTCGGACTGCCTTCAAAACTACAAAGATACAAATACGCTAGGATCTGTTGACTCAATGATATGTTCCCCTCACCTCAAGCTCCTGCAGGAATTGATTGACGTTTAGTAACGCATTAACTCCGTGAGCCACCTAGACTCAATCACCCCAGCTCCTATGCTACTGAGACTTAAGCGGTATACGGTCCGCAGACTAAGCAACATGTTTCCCTTACATTTAAAGCCTGCTAGAATTGCCGACCATTTATTGTTAGCTCTTTTCTCACCTTTACTATATGCCCATGTGCAAACGCGACGACTAATCAAGTCTTACCCGATCGGCAGCCTGCGCTCCGGATTCCTTCAGATATCTGAGACCTCACCTCTCTTGGTTCGGCTGACTCCATTTGCCCTTTACACTATCTGTAGAGCCTCGTAGGTTTTTCCCACCTTTCGTCAATAAACCTTTCTCATCCTGACGTTAACTTACTTTCATCGCAATCCGTTTTCAATTCTTCTTCAACTGTCGTGTCAGATCTCATTGCTCCGTGGTGATCTAATCCCGGCTGATCAGTTTCTTTCTCTCTGACCGCTCCTATGATTCCCAGACTAAAGCGGTATACGCTATGCAGACTCAACGCTCTTTTCCCTACACTTGGGGCTGCAAAACTCGTTAACCTTCTATCGTTGCGGCGCTTTTATCTTCCTTTATTGAAAGTGCGATTCCTATGCGCTGGGTAATCCAGTCTCGCCAGATCGGCCACCTGTTATCGGATTTCCCACGGAGTTCTTCGACGTTACAAATCTTGTTTCGGCTGACCCAACGTTTTGTTTACTTTACCTGGAGAGCCTCTGCGCTCCTCAACTCTCCAGCAATAAACGTTCCTCATCCCGTTCCTCACCTTCTCTTATCATGCTCTTTGTTTTTACTCTTTCTTCCATCGGAGGATTAATTCTTACTATTTTGCTGAAGGTTTGCTCTTACTTGACCAGTCCACAGTTGTGCTCACCACAATTGTGCGACCCAATCTTAGTGCGACGGCTAATCTGTTCTTATGTGAACGTTCTTCTTCCCTCTTATTACTCCCAGATGTCACTACCATTTCCGACTAGGATCTGGCAGCGACTTCGCTCTCTTCCACTTGCGTCTAGGCCCCTGTTGCTTTTATTTTCCTGTTATCCATGGCCTTCTCTGTTATCGCGCTCCATTTTTATTCCCACGGCTTACACTCATTGCGTCTAACCAAGTTATCCTCGTGCGTATTTTCTCCGCACCGACCTCGCTCCTCATTACTGGCGGCACTCGAACCATTGCTAAGTGTTTTTGACTAGTACTTCCATTAGTATGCTCATCTTACCACTCTTCAAACGCCTTTGCTCTCTACCTTATGTTTGCGTTTGCCTGTTAGTGAGACCGCACGTGGCATAACGACTGTTAATGCATGGCAGCTTTAGTCATCTCTGATCAGTTCCTATGAATTCTGACAGCTTTTGGATTGGGGAATCCTGAGTGCTTTAGCGTAATTTCTCTCACGAATTACCCTTGCCACAGCCGTCTGCGTTCATCCGCTCCTAACCGCTTCTTTGACTTCTTGTTTCCACGTGCAACGTTGCTTTACCTATGTTGCTCACGCATTCGGTCTCAGCCTAGTTGTCCTTAGTTTCAGATAAGATGCCTCTCGCATCCGGACTGCTGTCATCACCCTCGGTTTACCTGTTTCGCTCCAACCATCACATCTTTCGCTCATCTTCGGTCAACACGCTTTGTTATATCGGTCTCTTGATCCTGCGCGTGCATAATCGTCTTCTTATCTTGTAGTTGCGGTCTGTGTCACATCAGCGATGTGATGCAAGGAACGCGCTTGCAAATCATGGATACTAAACAAACTTATATAAGTTTTAATGTATCCTAGGCATCGTTGCGCGCCACAAGTCTGTGTTAGCCTTCTTTACTCACTGCTGTCCCTCTGTTTGGCTGCCTCTTGTCTGTTGCCCGATTTTCCTGATATCTCCACAGTTGCATCCGCCAAACCAAGAACGGTTACCCACCGGGCCTGGTCGACCCATCCTCAACAGCCAGCTGTTTTAAACGCTTGCTCCCTTCTCCGAAAGATGAAGAACCCACACGTCATTCAAATGTAGCTCTTTCGGCCACTCTGGAGACTCTAACTACACCTGGTCGAAACAAATGGATTTAGCTCGGCTCGTACTCAGGTTAGAACAAATTACTCCCCTGGAATAATATATTTACATGGATCCCCCGTTCCACAACCGAAGACAAACAATTTGGCGTGATTACCTTCACTGCCTCAAACCTCCCGATTCTCCAGTCACCTGGGGCTTTTCTGATGTCATTTCACGGACAGCCTTGCGCTCGTATATGTGGCTTTTACGACAGCCTTTCACGGAGTTCTCACTTAACCATGGAGACAATTACACTTACCTACATTTGAAGGAATTCCGATGCCACCTTCCGGAGATGACAGTTTCGTCTGTTATGGACATATTCAGCCACAAGAAACAACTGCACTCACTATCCCCATGACAAGTCCAGCGTAAAAAGCTGAGCATGGTTTGCGAGCCGGACAAGAATATAATAGCAAAGGCCGGCCTCAAATAACAATGTGTTCACTCACCTGGATCATTTAGCATTCGACTCTGCAACTTCTTTACACCATTGACCGGCTTCAAAGACTACTGCCGTATCATTACTAAGCCATTCAGCCAACCAGGGAAGAATTTGGCTGTCAACCGAATGCGAATAATAGAGTGCAAAATTGGTCTATACTATGCATGCCGGCTAGCACTACTGTTCAACGGAAACTACGGCAGTGTTCCAGGACGCGGTTGGTTCTGGCTTGGCAAGCGTCCTCCCAATAAAAAGCTACAAATGTCCGATTAACAACCCAGCAACGTGGCGGATGTGACTCGCCACAAAATAAAGCCGCAGCAAAGCATTGCACACTCACGCCGTCCTCAGCCTTCTACATCCAACCTGTGCGACTGATTTTACTATGAAGAATGCATTGGTGGAGCATAGGTCCTCCCGACTTCGTAATGGTCGATGATTGCAGCAAAACCTTGGTTGAGCTGCTGTGCTCATGGATCATTACATGGCGATATTAACCCCAACTTGTTTCTTGACGTAACAGTTATGACTGATCTTTGCGCGCTACAGCGCCCTCATGTTCCTTGGTCTGACTAGTACCTGGCAATATGCTCACTCGTTCGGAGTACATCTTTTCGTTTATACCTTTCGTTAAAACGAAATGTTTTAACATGCTAAAGAAGCTATTCTTGAATACATATTTGATCACGCCTTTACAGGTGTATCCCGTTTTACCAAGAATGTACCATTTATTTATTTATTTATCTCCGAACTCCGAGAGAAGTCAGAAAACAGTAGGACCTCCAGACAAAACGGGATAAGCCAGTAAGACTAGATCAGGCCTCCCAATTAAGTTGGAAAGAAAACTAATGTGTGACATCAGAAAAGAAGTGCGGGACGACGGTGGCTATATGAAAAGCCAGTTAACAGTTGAAGCAAAGCTCTTGGACTAAGGGACAGGGGGTTGCGGGTGCAGAGCCTTGCTCGTTTACGCCTCGGATGTCGGCAAACAGTCAGCACGTAGGAGACTGTTCGGCCGAGGCTGGATTAGAGCCAGGCCTGTAACTTAAATATCTAACAGGAAAAGAAACGCAAACGGAGCGCCTATCTATAGAAAGAAGTTAAACTTATGGAGCAACGCGTTTTGGGTAGTGCGAATTAGTGTGGCTTTCTCCGTATAGAATAACGTGTATCGCCCAGCGGTTGAAAATGATAGTGTGTGCTCTGGAAGAGAAAGGCTCTATTGAGGAGAAGTGGAAAAGTCTGCAAATACATTGAGGGGTTGTGAACAGAACTTCGGATCGGGCGGTAGGATCAGCGGAAATGCACAAGTTAGCGATTGATGTGGTCATATTACTAAAGGGTGAGCAGGAACAGCAGGCTATCGATAAGTCAGACGAAGTCATACGTCATTGTTACCGCCATGGTTGATTGCAGGAAAGCTTTGATCATCATCTTCTATGATATGAATAAAGCGTTCGACGGAGTCCCTCATAATGGACTGCCAACTAAATTGACTTCTTACGGTATATCGGATCAGTTGCATTCTTGTTTCACTTCCTATCTCTCCTGTCGAACACAGTCGGTGAGACTAGGAGATTTCGAATCATCACCGAAACCAGTTACGAGTGGTGTGTTCCAGGGAAGTGTACTGGGCCCTATACTCTTCCTACTTTATATCAACGACGTATTTCAAGTCTTTGAATATGGAAAAGCTTACCTGTTCGCCGACGACATCAAAGCCGTATTCTCCTTTGATCCGGGTAACCTAAGGAGAGGTCCCCTCAATATTCAAAATTACCTTAAGGCATTAGATTATCGGTGTAACAGATGGAAGCTTGACTTCTCCCCTGCAAAGTGTAGTGCCCCATCCTACAGATGCACTGTACGGCCTAGTGCGCTAACCCTGAATGGCGTCTCGCTGGCCAACTGTCAAACCTGTTTCTCTCGCCCTTTTCTCTGAGGTCGTGAACATTGGAGATTCGGAAGTGAACTGAGGAACTGCGTCCGTCTGGGATGGGACGAAATAACCAACAAAAACTTACCTGGACCATGGCTTCACTTCCACTTTAACCATCTGCACCCAACCACCGATGTCCAGTGAGGGTATCTGGACAAGAATTCTTCGCTCCCCGGCAAATATACATAATCAGAGAAGGTTTCACGTGGTTCTGCAAAGGATCAACACATTATATTCAAAAAGAATGTTTAGTACTCGACCTACTAATGGACAGGACCTAGGAACGCAATAGGCAACCAGCTATGGCATCAGCCAGCAGAAAATGGGACGCAACCTGACTGCGGATAACCGAGCAAACAAACCTTCAACAAGAAACATAGCCAGTTACAATTTGCCATTCAATGGATTGGCGGCAGTGTTCCAGGACGTGGTGGGTTTTTGCCTGGCCAGCGTTCTCCCTATAGAAAGCCACAAATGTCCGTTTAACAACGCTGCAACGTGGCGTATGTGACTCGCCACCGAATAAAGTCACAGCCCGTAGCTTCACACTGGCAGGTCAACTAGCGTCACAATTCTAGATAGGATCGTCACACTGGAACTTCTACATCTGCATATACTCTCGTCCTTTTACTTCCTACGATACGTTGACCTTTACCTTACTTTTGAACGAACTCACTCTATCGGCATATATCTCTTGAGCGTGTTCTTCCATTGCCTTCCAATGGATCATTCAGGATTCTCAATCTATTATTAGCTGAGGTCCCGTATCTCATGACAGCCAAATTATGTCTTCGCCTTTTCACCATTGTACAGTGCCAAGCATGAACATATGAACAATTTTCTACTGTCACTGTAACTGTTGCCATAAAATGTTTGTACAGTTGTACATATCTGATCATGCCTCCATAGGGGCGCCTCGCATAATCGAGAATAAAATAGTTATGTATTTATAAGGGATCTCGGCGTACACTATTCAAGCTCACTAAATTGCTCAGGACAAGTTAGCTATAATGTAGCGAAAGCTAGATCCCTCATTGCCCATATCTGCAAGTGAATGCTCGTAAACGAATCCAGACTCGCTATACAAGGCTCATGCTAGACCTCTTCTGGAATACTGCTAAATAATATTTGCCAACTCCAGAAAGAGTACTGAATAGCAATTGAGAAAGTACAACGCACATTCACAAAGCGCCTGCTTTGCCACTATACTCTCAACTACCGTGAGCGCTGTAAACTTTTGGTCTTAAACCTCTCTGGTTGCCAAGAGTGAGATGCAACCTCACCTTCCTATTCCAGACGATAAGCAACCCAACTACGAATCTGGCAGGACTTATTCAACCAAACGGTGACTCTCGGTACCCACTCCGCCATAGACCCTTAACCATTACTCTACTTACAGCCAGCACCAAACGAGAGTAACCACTTCTTCTTTACAGATTCGCTCGCGTACCGAACAGGCTATCATTACAAGTTAGGGCAGCCGAGAATACTGCACTGTTCCGATCATCCCTACATAGACACCTTGCTACCCTGCCTACCTGTGTGCTCTTGAACACCAATATACCGGTGGATGAACTTTGGGAACATGGCACAGAGCAAATCTAAATCCGAAAACCCAACACATCGGACACAGGCCCCACCAAGTAACTCGACCCTACGCTCTGGGACTGTCTGCGTCACATAACTCTACTGTCTGTAGACTTATCCTGGGACACTTTAGGTATCCACTAGAAACTAGATGGCTTCACCACAATGCCATTGCTAGCTGTTCATACTCTCTCGCCCTTGGTATCATCATCAGTTCTTCGTATTACCTGTATCACCAATTTTCAGCTGCTGCGAATCATTGTAGGTAGCACACACCTTTGCGCCAGGAGCCACTAATTATCCCTCCAACACTTCCTCCCTTGAATAGCTTGCATCACATACTTTCACCGGTTTGTTGTCTCTTTTGCCACTAGCTAGCCACTAATAACTAGAAGGCTTACTGCGAATTCAGTTGCTGTTCACTGGTTCACTCTTCTAACCCCATTGTCCTTCCTTCCTCTTATCTCCATCAAGTTTTCCTCAGTGATCCGTTGTAGGCTCCGTACAAGTTGCGCATATCCAGAGCTACAAGGAGACATCCTTTTTTCTCCATCCTGTAGGCTCTTAGACTGTCTGTATCACTTACTTTCTCTGGCTTGCTGATGTATTCTGTGATACTGTAGGAATTCACTACAGACCAAACTGCCCAATGGAATGGGGACACCTGGCCACTGAAATATTTTCATAGCGCCATGATCTATCAATCCTTTTAACCTCAGTACCTCTTGTTAGTAGCACCTAGTGTAGGTTCTAATCATCTCTGCGGATATCCGAATTTTGTTAAGAGCCACACTCTTTTCTTTCCAACCTTCATCCTTTGCGACTGTATGCGTCACATACATTTGCTGTCTTTTGACATTCTGAAACACTTTAGGCACCCACTAGAACTCTTCACCCCAATGCCATTGCTAGCCGTCGATACTCTCCCTTAGTACCATTATCGGTTCTTCGTATTACCTATGTCACCACTTTTCAGCTGCAGCGAGCCATTGTAGGTAGCACACAACGTTGCGCTGGGAGCCACTCATTATCCCTCCAACACTTACTCCATTGAATTGTTTTCATCACGTAGCTTCGCGGTTTTGTTGACTCTTCTGTCACTGTAACTTTCCACTAATAACTAGGCGACTTAATGCGAATTCAGTTGCTGTCCAATGATTTTCTATTTTAGCACCATTATACCTCGTTTTGCTTATCTCCATCACGTGTTCTGCAGCGATTCTTTGTAAGCTCCGTACATCTTGCGCATATGCAGAGCTACTAGAAGACATCGCTTGTTTCTCCATCCTCTAACCACTTAGAACGTCTGTATCACTTACCTTTGCTGGCTTGCTGATTTATGCTGTGACACTGCTGGAATCCATTAGTGACCAAACTGCCTACTGGAATGGCAACACCTGGTAACTGAAAGCTTTCATAGCAATAGTATCTGGCGATCATCTTAACCTCGTCACCTCTCTTCGGCAGCAACTAGTGGTCGTAGGTTCCAAGCATCTCTGAGCATATCCGAAGCTTGCTAAGAGCCATTCGCTTTTATCTCTAACCTTCATCCTTTGCGATTGTCTGTGTCACATACCTTTGCTGTCTGTTGACATATCCTGAGTCACTTTAGGCATTCATTAGAAGGCTTCATCTCAATGCCATTGCTAGCCGTCGATACTCTCCCTTAGTACCATTATCGGTTCGTCGTATTATCTATGTCACCACTTTACAGCTGCAGCGCGTCGTTATAGGTAGCATTGATCTCTGCGGCAAGGGTCACTCCCTATGGAACCAACGTTTATGCTCTTGAATGGTTTGCATCACAGGTAAATAGAAGGCTTAATCCGAATGCCTTTGCTGGCCACTGATACTCTCTATCATAGCTCCACTACATGTCACCCTTGGTATCTTCCTCACTACCGCATCAATTCGCCGTATGCTCCATGTCCTTTCCGCGCAGACCTTGAGCTTGCTAGGATACACTCCTTGTCTCTCCATCATACATTCTCCTGCAATGTCTGTATCACTTACCTCTGCTGGCTTGTTGATGCATTCAGTGACCCTTTAGGCACACACTAGTGCCCAAGCGTCTGCTTGGAATGGCTACACCTGGCCACTGATAGACTTGCATGGCGCCAACATTTGTCGGTCGACTTAAATTCGACCTCACTGTTTAGAAGTAGCTAGTTGTCATCGGCTCCATGCATATGCGATTATCCAGTGCTTGTTAGGGCCCACTCCTTATCTCAATAACCTGTATTCCATTAGATTATCGGCATCCAATCTTCCCGCTGCCCTACCGCCCATTGACCCCTAGATCTCTGCTGCGGCAACCTATTTATTTGCACTTATTCTGCGCTCACTATCGTATTACGCAAGCTACTTGCTGTTCATGGCCCTTGCAAGCACCACCAATATCCTAACTCTCTTTGCTCTTTCCTTACGCAATTGTTGGCTCATAATAAAATGATACCTCGTAGTTTACTAACTGGTACAACGTTCTTCGCTCTACGCAGACGTTAGCAATCCATCCATGCGGTTAATGATTCTATAGGATATTCAAAAGGCACTTTCAGCATAATTATTGTTGCACAGTGTACATGCTTTTGTCTCAAATCCAAACGTTATAACATAAGACATTAACAATGTTTAACTCCATGCCTGTTCTTGCGGTCTTCGCTCGGTGGCCCCTCATTTTTCCTTTTCTTAGAGGTCCGGAACTTCTTGGAGATCTGGGATTGGACTGAGGAACAGGCTTAGCTAAGACGAACGTAACAACCGACAAGGGCTTACATGGAGCACGGTTGCAAACGAAACGGACCCAACTACAATCACCACAACCCTTGTCCAGTATGGAGAACTAGACAAATCTTCATGATCCTATACGTTATGCATCTGAAGACTCCAGACAGCAAAAAATTTGAACTTTTGCTCACTTGGACACACAACAAGACGACTATTCTCGATGTTCCTCTCCTCTAGCGACCTCAACAATCATGGCCACCCCGATTAAATTACCTGTCCAACTAACATAGGAAATTAGGAGCCATTTGTCTGCGAATAACCGAATATGAAACCAGTCGTCATGCGGCTTTGTCAATTAAACATTAATGTTCAGAAGGATTTACGGCAGTGTTGCAGGACGTCGTGGATTTTCGCCTAGCAAGCGTTCTCCCTACAAAAACCGCAAATGTCTGTATAACAGTACGGCGACGTGCCTGATGTGACTCGCCACTGAATAAAGTCACTGTCCACAACTACATATTGGCAAGTCGACTAGACTCATAGTTCAACTCTTCCCGACACATGCAAGTATATGATACGTTCCGTCTATATGCACCGTTTCATTGCACTTACAGTGCTTTGACAGTTTCAACTACACACGATTGAACCCGAAATATCGTCGTCATACACAACTGCTTCTAAACATTGATCCTGCTTGATTTGGTGTGTCTCTATGAATTTGTGCATAAACTATTTAGTTATTTATTTATTTATTTCGGTAGTCTGGAGAAGTGAGAGAGAAGTGGACTGGTCAAATGAGACTAGGTCACGGCAGAGCACTGACAAATGGCAGTCGGATAGAAGAGGAAGTTAAAGAAAATGCACGATAAGGTGAGGGCTGGGTAGGTTTGATAAAGCTTTATTGGTGCTGGGTGTATAAGTAAACAAACTTCTTGGTGAATCGGGGCTATTTCGGACAAATAAGGTGGTATTTTCTGAAATGCACTATATCAACGGGGCTGTTTTCCCAGAGCTTATCCTCAGGAACGCAGGTGCCCGTGATGCCTGCTAACTTAAAGACACTTAATGTGTTAACGGGACGGAACCAGCCAATGAGAGCGTTTCACGCTGAGGGCTATTGATTTGGCCATAAATTGAATGTACCGTTAGTTGGACGTTAAGCAAATACGCTTGCCAGCCGTATGCCGGTCTCCTGCTTTGGGAAGTCGGGCTGATCAGAGTGCACGCTAGCAGCAGGTCATCGGTAGGTCAGCTGAAACCATAACATATATTTTTTGGCGACGGAGGTAGGGGATCAAGCTGTCAGTTTCAGCGGAAGACCTGAAAATCATTTCGTTGCAGCAACAGCAGCAATTTGAAACAGCACAGCTGCGCATGATTGAAACCCTCACCCAAATGTTATCTGTGCAGCCTACGGTCGTTCAGAACAATGGGAAGCCTTCGGCGGATGCGATGATCAGTAATGTTAATGAGTTCATATTCGATCCTGACTCAGGATTAATATTCGATGCGTGGTTCAGGCGCTATGAAGATGTTTTCAGGGCAGGGTTGTCAGGTCTCGATGATGCATCTAAAGTTCGCCTTTTGTTACGAAAACTCGGAACGGTTGAACATGACAGATACATTAACTACATTTTGCCAAACAGCGCGCATGATTTCAGCTTTGATGATACAGTTGCTCGACTCACAGCGTTGTTTGGAGACCAGTCGTCTCTTTTCAATAACCGATACAATTGTCTAAAGCTATGCAAAAAGGACAATGACAGTCTTATTGCTCACGCGGCGATAGTCAAACGTGAATGCCAGAAATTCAAACTGAAGTCGCTCACGGAAGACCAGTTCGAGTGTTTGATACTAGTATGCCGTCTACAGTCCCCAAAAGACGCCGAGATACGAACGAGAATACTTGGTATGTTGGAACGCGACACAGATGTTACATTACAAAACGCCATTGCTGAAGCCCAAAGAATCATGAATTTAAAGCACGATACGGCTATGGTGGAAGATTCGAGAGCACATTCCGCAGATATATCTGTCCAGCAAATTTCAGGAAACAACCCACCGACCGCTCAACCTAGCAGATATCCACAATCCAAACCCCCATCACCATGCTGGCAATGCGGAGGATGGCATTTTGTGAGATGGTGTCCTTTCAGCAAACATGTTTGTCAAAGGTGCTTTAGACGGGGGCACAAGGAGACCCACTGCAGATTCAAAACATCATTTAGATCGTCATGTGATACTCGAAAAGCAGGTTACCGAAGGTTCGCGACAAGAGTAAACGCTAACTATACGGACGATGTTAAAGATAGAAGAAAGTTCGTCACTATTAGCATCAACGGAAGTGTAGCGCGTCTGCAGATTGATACGGCTTCCGATATTACAGTCATTCCGGAAAACTTATGGAAAGCCATCGGTTCACCTGACATTAAACCAACTAACCATAAAGCGAAGAGCGCATCAGGTACGAGTCTAAACTTGATCGGTCAGATTGAATGTGAGTGTCGCTTTGCCAACTTCACCGCTTGGGAACTATTTTCGTCACAACACACAAGAATTTGAACCTCCTTGGATTAGACTGGATTGAGCGATTCAACCTCTTAGATGTACCCAGTAATCAAATCTGTGCAAGTGTACACTTACACAAACCAAAAGTCCCCAAGGCAATGGCAATCGAACAAATTCGAGAGAAATATGCACCTGTTTTCCGTAAAGGACTTGGTAAGTGTACAAAGTTGCAAGCCTCATTGTCCTTAAAACCCGATGCTGTTCCTGTTTTCCGCGCAAAGCGGCCATTACCTTACGCAGCAGTCCCAATTATTGACCAGGAACTTGATCGTTAGGAGAAACTTGGGGTTATCTATGCAGTGAACTACTCTTCTTGGGCGGCTCCAATTGTGGTTGTCAAGAAGCCGAACGGCCAGATCCGAATATGTGCCGACTTTTCTACTGGGCTGAATGAAGCGTTAAACACGCATCAGTATCCTCTGCCAGTCCCAGATGACTTGTTCTCGAAACTAAATGTGGGTCAGTGTTGTGCCAAGCTAGATCTATCGGATGCGTACTTACAAATAGAAGTTGATGAAGCTTCTAGAGAGTTACTGACGATAAATACGCACCGAGGTTTGTATCAGTATCATCGACTTCCATTCGGAGTTAAGTCCGCGCCAGCAATTTTTCAGCAAATCATGGATACTATGCTAACAGATGTAGATGGTGCTGCCGCATATTTGGACGATATCATTGTCGTCGGAACTAACCCAGATGACCTTTTCGGAAAGCTGCACTTTGTACTTGATCGCATACAAGAGTACGGATTTAGACTTCGCCCAGAAAAGTGCACGTTTTTCATGGACTCCAATAATTTTCTTGGCTTCATAATTGACAAGAACGGTAGACGTCCAGATCCGCCAAACATTGATGCTATAAAAAAGATGCCACCTCCCAAAGATGTGCCTACTCTGAGGTCCTTCTTAGGACTCGTCAGTCATTACAGTCAATTTCTGCCACATATTCACAGCGTGCGTGGACCACTCAATGAGTTACTCACCAAGGACAAACGTTGGCACTGGTCCGAAGATTGTCAGAAGTCCTTTGAGGAGGTGAAGCGAATGCTGTGTTCTGACCTTATGCTGACACATTACGACCCTACACATGAAATCGTGGTGGCGGCAGACTCTTCGAAGCATGGCGTGGGTGCAGTTATCGCTCATAAGTTTGCTGACGGATCGGAAAAAGCGATCGCACACGCAGCTCGATCACTGTCGCCAGCCGAAAAGAATTACGGGCAGATAGAGAAAGAGGCATTAGCGATAGTCTTTGCAATAAAGAAATTTCACAAAATGTTGTATGGCAGGAGGTTTACTCTGCTTACCGACCATAAACCACTCCTAGCCATATTTGGATCAAAGTCCGGTATACCCGTTTATGCCGCGAACAGACTGCAGCGTTGGGCCACGGCCTTACTCGCCTATGATTTTGCGGTGAAGTACACGGCTACAAAGGACATAGGTCAAGCAGACGCACTTTCCCGGTTATTGGAGCTACAACAGCATCAGCAGGAAGAATCTATAATTGCAGCAATCTCCCTTGAATCAGCGGTCAACCAGGTCTTGATGGAGAATTTTAGGAAGCTTCCCGTGACGTTCGACATGGTACGTGACGCAACTGTGCGAGATCCCCTCTTGCGCCAGGTAATCAAATTTCACACTACGCAGTGGCCAAGTGATACTCTATCCGGAGAGCTACAAATTCTCTCTCGGAGAAAGGACAAACTTTTGATCGTAAATGGGTGTTTACTTTTGGCCGAGAGAATTGTCATACCCAAAGAACTTCGCCAAAGAGTCCTTCAGCAATTTCATCGGGCACATCCTGGAATTAACAGAATGAAAAACATTGCTCGGAGTTTTGTCTACCGGCCAAACATTGATTCGGAACTCGAGCAACTAGTAAAGTCAAGTCCCAGATGCGCGCTTGCTAGTAAGGCACCGAGAAAAGCTGACTTAGCTTCCTGGCCGTTGGAAACAAAACCGTGGGAACGCGTGCACGCTGATTTCGATGGTCCCCTAAACGGTCAGCAGTACCTAATAGTTGTTGATTCCTATAGTAAATGGCCTGAGGTCTTCTGTATGGAGCGTGCGACAAGTGGTGCAACAATTAACATTTTGAGGAGACTTTTCAGTCAACACGGAATACCAGAAACCTTGGTCACTGACAATGGTTCTCAGTTCACTTCTTCCCAATTTGCCGAATACTGCGCACAGCATGGTATCACGCATCTACGGTCGCCACCGTTTCACCCTCAGTCAAATGGACAAGCAGAGCGCTTCGTCGACACGTTTAGGCGATTGCTACTAAAGATGCGGGGGAAGGAACCACACAGGAGATACTTGATACATTTTTGCTCGTGTACAGATCAACTTCAAATCCCCAAGTACCAAACCAGTTGTCGCCGGCAGAAGCACTAATGGGAAGAAAACTCCGTACTGTGAATTCCCTGCTAACTCCGAGGTGTACTAATGAGCAAGAAAGGAACGTTCGGATGGAGCAGTACTACAACGAGTGACACAGAACTCAAGCACGCCGCTTTTACCCCGGACAGCGTGTCTTAGTAAGAGACTATCGCGCGGGAAACCCGCAATGGGTGGTAGGATCGATACGGAGAAATATTGGACAGATGCTATATGAGGTTAATGTGGGTAATTTGATTTGGACCAGGTATTCCAATCAGCTGCGACCAACTAGCATCCATGCGGGCACAAGCGCTCGGTTACTACCGTTAGATATTCTACTAGAGAGTTTCGACATGCCATCTGATCCCCAAAGCAATTCGGATGCATCCCGCACAGAAGTCTCAGAGGAACCGAAGGTCCAGACCCGGCGCTGTACTGATCGACTACGGAGACCTGTCGTAAGAATGCAGTTGGATCCAAAAATGAAGTCTTATGTCAACTTTTGCGGGGGAAGGTGTTAATGGGACGGAACCAGCCAATGAGAGCGTTTTACGCTGAGGGCTATTGATTTGGCCATAAATTGAATGTACCGTTAGTTGGACGTTAAGCAAATACACTTGCCAGCCGTACGCCGGTCTCCTGCTTTGGGAAGTCGGGCTGATCAGAGTGCACGCTAGCAGCAGGTCATCGGTAGGTCAGCCGAAACCATAACATAATGGTCTATTAATGGCCTGGGAGAACTGCGTAATCTTATCAGATACTCTACTGCCTTCAGATAAGTTATTCCACACATGCGCCTATCTAGAGAAAGAAGTTAAACTTATGGAGCAACGCGTTTTGCGTAGTGCGACTTAGTGTGGCTTTCTCAGTATAGGATAATGTGTATCGCCAAGCTGTTGAAGATAGCTGTCAATACTTGTGCCCTTAGCTTGAGCCCTTAGCTTATATAGAAAAACAAGGTGGGTTTTAAGTTCAAGCCGCAAAAATGGTTCCAGACCAAGTTGCTTGCATCGTCCCTGACAACTGAGCGTAGGTGATCCTAGAAGGCGATTAGTGAACGAACGCTGGACTTGCTCGATAATCATTTTATCAGTTTTGAGTATTAGTAACAACTATGGAGCAATACGTTAATATAAGTTGGGCGCACAACTTATAAAGCGTGTTGAGACTCTAACAAGCTCATTGCCTTTAACATATAGCCAACGACCTACCTGGCTTCTGTAGCACTACAGCTCGCTTGTTCCTCAATATTCAGTAAGCTGGAGTAGTGCAAACCGAGATCGCGCACTGCGAAGCTGGTATCTAGTGGTATTCCATTAAGAGGTAGTATGATGGGGGTACAGAGCTTTGGCAGAAAAGCCGGTAACATTTCGTTGGTAGGAACTCCAGTTTCCATAGGTCACACTAAGTTTCAATGGGGCCGAGATTGCTTTGAATGCTTGAGCGACCATTGTGTAGGCAGCTAGGATCAACTGAGATAGCACTTTTAAATTAGCGGCAAAGTAGCATGCAGTGCCTTGTAGAAGGACCTGGAATACATTACTGAGGTACAGTAAAAACAGCAGAGTACCCAGGACGCTGAGTTGGAACACCGCTGGTTACAGGTGCCCTTTTGATGAGATATCACAGTATCACTGACGGCTTTCGGTGAGAAAGGCACGGATAGAAACACGTTAGTAGGTGGTCATAAACACCGAATGCAGCTAAGCTTGTCCTCAAAGTGTTATGTAGAACTCGGTCGAACGCTTTCTCGTATGCAGGAAGGAGATGAACAGTGCCTGACTCAAATCTATGGAGTGTGTAACGTAGCTTAAGAATGCAAACTGTCAGGTTTGACAAGATTTGGTAGGCAGAAACGCGTGTTGGGACCATCGATAATGTTGTGTTGCAATAGGAAACAAAGCATCTCGTCCTGTATTATGCTTTTCATGAGTCTGGACGCAATGGTTGTGTGGCTAATAGGACAGTACTTGTCAATAGTTTGTCGGCAGCGTCCTTTGTGTCATGGTATGACGTTTGCTTGCTTCTATTTAGACGAGTGATGTTCGCTATTCACATAGGTGGTAAAGATATTGACGAGTAGTACTGAAAAATACGGACCTCCAATCCTTAGTACGGAAGAAGGGACACCAGCAGGATCTGCGTAGTGTGACATGTTTAATAAGCAAATTGCTCGCTTGATGTTGTTTAAGTCAAAGTCAATTATGTGTATATGCGCTTCAGTGAAATGGGGAACCGTATTTGGCAATACTTAATCGTCACTAGTGAAAGAGCTATCGAAGTGCGCGTTAGTGAAGTCGCACAAATCGACCGCATCCTTGACTGCACACTTATCAGGAAGCAGAAGGGTAGTGATCGATATACATTTGCTGCCACCACACGGTTTTACTAGTCAAATTAGAGACTTTGCCTTTTGTCAATGCAAAGCGCTGCGCGCTTGGCTGATGCACGGGCTTTGCTTTGTGAACTTCGCTAATCTGCTAGTAATTCGTTCATGCGGATGGTTAGATGAGCCTTTGGTTGTGCTGTAGCGGGTGCGTATTTCCTTAAGCATGCTGGGTAGTTTGCGTGTGGAGGCATCATCAAGATTCTGACGCCTTCTTGCCTTCCTCCTTTGTAGGCAAGGGCGTCTAAACAGCTTGTGAACTTGTTATAAAGCTCGTTGATGGCAATAACAATGCTGTCGGAGAGGAGAAATTTCTTCCTGGTGAAGCTCGGAGGAGAATGAAAAATGTTTCCCAGTTGGTGCGCCGGAGGAACCAAAACACATCATAAATTTTATCTTTATGGTAAGGGAATTTAGGCCGTGTAAAAGATAGCTGCACTACCTTGTGGTGGCTGCCCGGTATGCTGTTTAATACGCTGGCACATGCGTGGCGAATGCCGTTAGTTGATATTAGTTTCAGTACGGTAGATCTTCTAGTCGATGTCTTCACATGCTGAGTTCAGCCGTGCGTGAAAATAGTAGCTACCAGGGCCCTATACTTGGGTTGTGCTGACTGACTTTGCCACCAGACATGAGGCATATTGAAAGCTCCAGCAATAAGTTTATAGGCTGCAGGAAGGAATGAGACCTCCTGGAAGCGCTTGACTATTTTCTCAACGCTATCACGAGAGGTGTGAGGTGGGTTGTATAAGCAGCCTATCACTGTCCTGAATCCATGTTGGGTCTTCAAAATTGCCAAGGAACACGGTTTGGAAAGATCGTGTTTGAAACACGTTCTAGTCGTACATAAGGCATCCGCCACCACTCTGGAACGCGTACTGGCTTGTCCGAAGCATCGGCCGAGTCTCGTGTTCCTGTGATTAGCACCCGAAGAGGGCGTGACCAAAGTATGAAGGGCCTGGGAGGGTTAATTTATTTTTAATCCTTAGTGCATTGATGTGGGTGAATGTATACGGGTGGTATCCGCAGTGATCTGTCGCCTGGTTGCCAGCTTCTGCCTAGTGTCTTAACCAGGCAGGTTGGAGGTGTTTGGAGGAGGTGAGTCAAGTGCCGCCGATATGTGTTCTCGGGGCGGCGGAGTATAACGTTTATAGCAGCAGGTCGCCGACGAGTCAGTTGTGGGTTTGAGGTCCATGGGGTTACGCTTAGGGCTGGTACCAGCCGCTTTGGGTTTGGCTGCAGCGTATAAATGAGTCTCTGTAAATGATATGGAGCAGGTGCGAACTCTGGTCGTGGTGGACCACGCTCGGTTGTATTCCATAAAAAGGGGCTGCATAGGTGTGGCCCATCCAGACGACCTGAGTTTATGCAGACGTCCTGGTGTGTGAGCGCGATTAGTCGAAGTAAAATGAGCTGAGATGTTTATGCTGGACGTGCAGTTGACACGGGTAGCAGGCAGTCGTCTTAGGCTTGGCGCCGTATATGTGTGTTTTGCACTAAGGATAGTAGGTTGGAGTTAGGCAGGTTGATTTGTTGGTTCGAGTAGATTTGTTTTTCTGAATGGTTGGCTAGACCCAGGCGGAGAAAAACCCCAGGTAACGCTCGATAAGTCGGAGCAGTAGGTGTGCTAGTCACCGGTTGTATTTACAGCAGTTTTGGTCGGTAGTGTATCGTGGTTTGTTGCGAATCCGAAAGTGATATATTGAGTTCAGGTGTTGAGTTGTTAGTTCTTACGAGGAAACTGAGCCTTGTTAGCAATAGACTTTGGTCCAAGATAAATAAATAAATAGGTATATTTCTAGACCGGCTAGAGGCTGCACCCTTAAGGGTTTAGATCAATCTTTACATTAATCCGATGTTCTTGCATGGAAGTAGGCAAAATACAAGTATATGTTCCTCCTTGGGAAGTACAAATGCATTAGCATTGTTTGGTGTACAGCTGCTGGTTCGTAGGCGCCCACCTTGAAATTTTTCTGGTTCCTTCTGGCGATAGTGAGCTCCTTGTTCTTTTGTTGCGAAAGCTGCGCAGAGGTGTAGTTGTGCCATTTTTCTTTGGAACAGGATCCAATTCACCCCAAGTTCACATTAAATTCATTGGACATTTGTTGGCCCGCATGCACTACTATAAACGGCAGAGAACCGTATACGTCGTGGAAGTCCTGTTGTGTGCGGGCGAGCCATTTAGCGTCGTGGTATTTTTGGCACGGTCAATGAGTATGGTTTTGACATAGCGGAACATCTGGGTTTAGGTATTTTGCTGTTCTGACATGGATTCAATGGAAACCGATGGGGCGAGCTGTGAAACACGGTTGCTTTGAGTTGCTGGTCGCTGTCGTTGTGTCCACAGAGACTTGCGTGGGGTCGTTGACCACGCTATCTAATGGAGTATATACTGGTAGCAAGCTTACAATGTAACCTACCGTCTATGTTGCACAAGTCAGACTTATCGACACGCTGTGTACTATATTCGGCCTTGTCTACAACAAAAGTTGAGTTTTCAGCTGAGAGTAAGGGTTTGGCGAAGATACCTTTCGGCTGGTCTGTGTATTTGCAGGCGCTTTTGCATCACAGCCTGTTAGTTGCCCTAAGGAATCCAGGGCAACGTCACACAGCATAAAATCAGAGGCGGTGTGGGTTGCATTTCTTTGCGCATTTGTATATCAGGACTCTGTGAATGGTGTCACGCTGGTTTCATTCTTCTGAGCAGTTAAACTAGTAGACAAAGTGATTCTTTGCAACAGGGTACCGTCCGGTTTTATCAGAATTTTCCCGAGTTCGCGTGCTGATTCGGACCATATAGGGGGTCAAGGAAACGTTTAGTTAGCTCGGGACTATCAACGTGCATGAATATTGGTCAACTTCGGCCGTGGAACTTGTGTAGGAGAGTGGCTGAACAGCATTCAAGTGGTAGCCTGCAATCATTGAGAAGGGTACGCAAAGCATGGTTAAGCGGTATTTTCTCAGGTACGTTGTACAACACCGCGTCATTAGCACGACGAATGCGTTCGCTGCCCTCGTGTGTAATGTTAATCAATATTTCACCTGCAGTTAGCAAATGAGTTTGGTTAGCCAAATTCTGGATGTTGTCCAAATTTATCAAGGCCATGACTTTGGTTAGTAGCGTCGCAGTAGATGTAAACTCTTCGTTTAGCGAGCTTACCTGACTTTCGAGTACATTAACGTTCTTCATAGCTTCTTCTGGTGGAGCTACAAGCACTACGTTGCAATCACATATTTAAACTATGCCAGTCACGCTGTCGTTATAGATGGCCTGCTCCAGAGTTTTTGCATCGGCAGATGTGGATAACATACGTTTGTTCACCGTGACTTGCAAAAACAGTACGAAAATCCAGTAACATGGTGGGGTAAAACCGTAAAAGGATGAAACCGAGACACAAACAAGGGACTTTAGAAAAACGGCTTGGAAAGTGGTGCAAAAACAGCAAGAACTATGTAACAGTCAATATGTGTTAATTTAAGTAAACAAAATACGAACTAGAACGCAGCGATATCCAGTTCAAAGAACAGCGGGACCCACCGCTTTGGAAAGGCTGAGGCGTCAAACTTCCCGAACTCTCCACGAAGATGGCCGAAGTGTTGATCTGCTTTCATTGCTGCCCTTTCGGTGTGCCGCAAACAACTACCAGCGTCTTTCACGAGCACGCCACTGTCGCACCCAGAGTCCAGCTATAAAGTTTGTGGCCTTCTCCAGTAGTTGTGTGGTTCGATAGCGTATGCTCAGAATTTTGCACGGTGTTGTTGAACCGCGGCATGTTATGGTTGGACGATATGTACGTTTATCTAGATCATCCTGTAGGTCTGTGCGATCCATCAATACGCAATATTTTAAACCATCGGCAACTAGTAATAAATAAAAGTTCTTCTCCCGATAAGGCAAGGAACGCCTGCGTAGGCGTGCTCATGGTGGTACCATATTTAAGGACCGGTACACTTAAATAACGGTAGATGTTTATCCGTGACCTTGAATGTAGGTTATAAGTGTAAATGAACTATGTAGAAACAAAGGTGTATGGCTGTGCTGCATGCATTTGAACATTTGGTGTTGTATTTGTGCTTGGCTGGTTCGAATCGTCAGGGGTGAAAGGGTTAATGGAGTTCTTTGTATTGGAAGATGGATACACGTGGAATGAGTAAACACCTAGTGATATGCAAGTGGAGGTTATTTTGGTTGGTGGCGAAGCATTTACGCCAAGCAGCCGTGTTGATAAATAGACGTTTGTGATAGTTTATAGGGAGGAAGCTTGCCAAGGAGAAACTCACCACGTCCTGAAACAATGCCGCCAACCTATTTGCCAGAAAGATAGTTACCGGAAACATGCAGCTAGTACCACTTAGAGGCTGTACGGCGAGCCAGCAAGTTTACTTAAACCATGCTCGCGAGCTCCATTTAATAGGCGGGGAACATGCGGGGTTCTATTAGGAAACCTTGAATCACGCCGCACTGAACGTTACTTGGTGCCGTAAGGGCGCTGCGAACCCTCACGTCTAGTGGACTTTGAACGAGAAAATCTCCCCTCCAGCCTAAAACAGGATCGCCAGATCCATACTTCTGGCTTCTAAGCAGTAGTACGCGTTGGTATCTAATCAACAAGCACGGTAGTACCCCAGCTACATACAGTGATGCTACGCTGCCATACAACAATGCTGACCAATAGAATAAGGAACAATAAGAGGGAGAGATGGGAGGCGTACCAGAAAACCTTAATGCCCCAAGGAAACATTCAGGGTCAAGGCGCCTACATCATGTGATAATAGCATACCGTCACAAACAGCTGGCTACCGTGTAGAGCTATGGCGGCATCCACGAGACGGTTTCCTTGCGGCTTTAACGGCCCGGCTTCAAACTCGGCAATTACCTAGCATATAACGCACGATCCAACAAACTTAAACTAGTAGTATGACTAGGGGACGGCAGCAGACGCGCCACCAATGTCAGTTGAGAGCCTATTCCTGTAAACTTTCGAACCAAGCGCAGGACGTGTCATTTCGACACCAACCCGGAGAGCGAGGCGGACCAATAGCCTTAAGTTTGGTGGTCCGGGACTTCGTTTCCCGCTGCCTATTCAAGAGCTATCCACCTCGAGCTTTGCGTCACTCTAAACCTGGTATACTAAACAAGGCCCGTCCAGGTAAACGGTGACCAGGCATACCTAAGTAGTGCTAGGGCTCTTGCAAGGTATTCCTCGCGAACTGTTGTTTTAAGGTATTAACTTGGTTATCACTGTCTATTACTGGCCTACCCACATCATCACTGCAAACACGCTGGTGCCATCTGACACCGGCAATGCACCGCAGGTAGCGATGTTCTACGACTTAAAGGCGCCTCAGGTCCTCAGCTTGAAGTTGCCATATATCACGCTAACCGAGCAGACAGCCTTTACTTTGGCCTTGTTAACGCGGCCTTACAGAGAGAAGGCACTCCCTATTATCGCCAGAGATGCCGTAAATGCAGGATGGCTGCTCTGTCTTTTGCAACGCGTGAACTAACTACGGTTTTCGTGCGCCCATCCACGCTGACGCAGCTACCAGGCTAAGTGAATAAAGTAACTGCTTTGAGTTCCTTGTTATAAAGTGTCATGGGGCAATCAAGTGGCTGGCCGTCCCGCAGCATCACTTTGCAAGTTGGAGGCTTAAAGCGCATACAAAAACATGTAACCAATCTAGAGGCTATTTAAAATTGCTTGTGCCGCCACAACATCGGTACACAGCAGGACGATGCGGTCCGCATAATCAAGACCAACTAGCCGTTCACCAGGAAGGAGCTTTAAGTCTACATCGTGAGGTTTCGCAGTGGAACACCCCATGATAGAATCCACTATGAACTTAAACAAATAGGGGAATCGACTAACTCAGGCGACGCCACTTGTTGTCTAAAAGCTATCCGACAGGGCACTGCATACCCTGGCGCAGCATGTAGTTTTTGAAGATGGAGCGGTTACAACATCCACCTATTTTGTGGAAACGCTTTCCACGCAGGTCGTTCGAACAGTATGAATCCGTCAACTGAATGCATGTTACTGACCGTCGAATGCCGCTGAGAAATGCGGGTGGGCTGCAACCGCTCCTACTCAAGCAGCTACAGTTTCCGTCATCATGCGCTAGCGATCAACTGGTTGGTGGTACAAGACCTAATATGGCGGATTCTGCACTAATCCGCAACAAAAATATTGTCGCGCTTCAGGGTTACCCGTGATCGCCTCAGCTACCATGGAGTGTATGATCTTAGAAAGTAGAAGTCACGATAAAACTGCACACAATAATATGCCTCGACGGAAGAGTCGAACCCCCGTCCAACGAATTTCCGGTTCGCTGCTCTACCACTGAGCTACCGAGGGCTGACGATTAGTTGCGCAATTTAGTACATGACCTCTGCTTGATGCGCAACGTATTGTCAATGAGCTCACAGTATCTGTCCTGGTGTTGAAGCTTTGCTCACTCACCCGTCACTTCCCAGTTGTCCGAAGGATCTGTCCTGCAGACGTCCAAAGGGCGCTGATCAATTAGGCCCAAGGAAACTTGTTATCGGGCAATAATATGCTGATTCCATATGATTAGCAGTTTTCTAGACCCGAATGTTAACCCCTTGCTTCCACACCTTGAGGACCTGCAGCTGGTTAAGGTAACGCAGAGTATTGTCAATGGTTCAGAAAAGCTAATGGCAACCAATTTCTATGCCTTCGGATGAATGCCATCGTCATCCGTGGAGTTGCAATCGCGGAAGGACGTGTCGGTTCAGTACCGTTGTGGTTCTATATATATGTGATCTAGCCCTGATGACGGTACAGTCTGCGTATGCACGACGTAGGATGCTTGTGCAGGTTGGTATGTATAACCATCTTGTTGACAACGTACCACGTAATTTGTGTTAACCCGCTTGCTGTGTGCAGCTAGAATTCCGCACTTGACCCAGCGACGTTTGTTTACATGACTTTATAGCAGTCAGAGGTGGAACAATATTTAACCACAAGCTTGGTTACCTATTTACGTTACCATCCCTTCTTAGTTTATTACAGTTGTTTCGCTGTGATTTATGGCATCCCATTTACCCCCGCTTAGCGAAGCTGTGTGGGTAAAGAATTCCAAGTCCCTCAATGCAATGCATTACCGTGTCCTGCTCCTTAGAAACGATTTCACCTTCTTGGTTCGATTGATTTTGAGCCTAAATACCCTTGGCTTGAGTCTATCGGATCCGTTAACAAATTACGTGCAGGTCATCTCCATGGATCATACGGCTAGGAAAGATCAGTCTCTTGCACCAAGAGGTCGGACATGTTATGACAGTTGGTTACGACTTGAGGTTCCTAGTTAGGTTCGTTAAGACATTGCTTAACCCGTGTAAATAAATAACTGGCTAGTGGAACACCTGTGTCGCAGGATCCTGTGACTTAAGGGTGTGCACTTTGTTACTACGTGAAGCATGTGTTCCTCATTAGTGAAAGCGAGGTCCAATATGGTATGTTTCTGCTATCCTGTAACGAGTTGGATAAATGACACAATTGTACTGCGGCAAAACCAAAGTTTTGTTCTTGTAGTTACGCCTTTAAGTGCTCACCGCCAGTGGCCTGGATTTTAAGGTAGTACAGTTGGATATTCCCTACCAGAAAAAGCTGTCTGTATGGTCGTTCTGGTAGGCACTTAATGGCGGAGGCTAGAATTTGATCCATTTGTTACAGTAGACTGTGGTGGGTGGTATAAAACTTCCAAAAGGTATACATCGCCCTACCTTAGTTGTAGCCAACGTGATAATTCGTCCAAGGTCTGTATCCCTTGTTCATTTACGCTGTCGATATGTAAGTCGGAACAGTAGTAAAGAACTACACCACCTCCATTGGTGGGTCAGTGGACGAAATATAGTGACATAATGAGTAGTGCGACCACGGCGTCGGTTCTAACGTTGTATACTCAAATTGCTTTTACTTTGCGGTGTGACAAGAAAGAGGTTCCGCCAGCTTGCTGACAAGGTTTTGTGTGTTTGCCTACGAACAACTGAGAGCAACAGATGCCAGAAACTTGCATGAACACGCAAGCAATTCCCGAGCAATTACGCCGATTCTGGTGGGGCCGGCCGTAAGTGGCTTTTTGGAGGCGTACCGGTCCTACTGTCCCGGGGAGGTTTAGTCTACTGCACAGCGTACCTACTACCTAATACTTTAGAGGCAAACTGCAAAGGATTGTCTGTGTTTTCCCTTGGAACGGCCTGCGCGTTTGCATTGCTTGACGATAAATAACTGCAGAACGCAGGGCTAGCGAAAACTTTCCTCTCTATTTTGGTTTCCTCTGCTAATAGTGTCTTAGTTTTGCTCGTTTTCAGACGTTTCGCTGATAGCAGTTTGGTACGTAATTTATGCCGTTTAGTGCTCCTGATTTACCACTCGTTAGTGGACAGCAAGACATTTAGCACCCGAGGACGTTTTCCTTTTCAGGTAGGTTAAATGTGTAAAACTGACTTAGAGTTGGCGATTACGTCATGGAGAGGGGGCTTTGCACTTTGGTAGGCGACAGTTCAAATTTGATGATTAGAAATCCACTTGCTCGTCGTCATGCTGCTAGCTTTAGAATAAGAGCCTACATTAGTTGACAACGTTGAAGAGTACACGACAGCAGTGACCTAGCCATGCACATAGTACGTGTTACGTATTCAGCTCCAACCTAGGGAACGGCATCGCATTTGTCCAACGTGTGCAGCAATCTAGCACAGTCAGAAAGTACAACATGCCTCTAGACGTTACTTCCATCCAACTAAGTTAAGACGGGCTTGTGAACTACGTAGGGAAACTGGGTAACTGTCTAACTGGAGCAGACGCTTTTCACTGAACCATGGCCAACTGGCCTGTTACGCAGCCGCGAGCCCACAGTCTGTCGTCGCGCTGCACGCCACGCTAGACAGGCCTTCCTGGAATTAGCTTAACGAAGGCCACAATCCCTGGGACAGCGTTACTTTATAGTGTCAAAAAGGTGACCGAATGGTTCAAGAACTAGCCTGAGATGTAATTTGGTGGACGTAATACAAAGTATGGTGCCATAGGTGGACGGCAGTGGGAGATAGCGGTTTTAAATATTAACTTGGTAAGGTAAACAGACAGTTATTCCTTCGTTGTCCAGAGCCCATGGAGGAAGTCGATTTTCTGGCTAGCACTGCTAATTGCAAAGACGACTATAAAGACGTCAGCAACGTTATTTTGACCAGAAATTTGTTATAGGTTCCTGGAACATTGCGTCTTGAAAAACAACTGAGAAATCACACGCTGCGAGAGTGCGGTTGACTGCTTTTGAAAGGCGTCGACAGATGGCCGATGATCGGAAAGGTAATAACTTGGTGCTTACAAAGAAAAGATGCTAGAAAAGTCAAACAGGGATGTAGACAGCCAGCAGTTTGCAAATGAAAGTACGGTACTCGACTTCCGCAGTTGTAAGCCTCTGGAATTGAAGGCTAAAGGTTACCTTCACACATCTTAAGATATCCGAAAGTTGGACTGGACGCACATCTGATACAATGCCTCTCATTAGCGATACATCAATAAAAATAACATGCACTCATTGAATTCCTTAACATTGCCATATAGGCTGTATGCTGTTCTCAGCAGAACAATATGGCTTTTGCAGCACGCAATAACTTCTGTCTTCTTCATCCCCAGCAACACTATCATCAGCCATAGACACAAGAACAAGCGCGGTGGTGGATGTTTGATATATATTCGCCATGACTTCAAAGCATAACAGTTTGATCTACTCACCCGGGGAACATGCAGGACTCAATATGAATCCATACTTATGGCGGATAGCCTTACCCAATTCGTTGCTTATGCAATAAGGCACTACAGTTTCATCAACCCGTGGTTACTAAAGCTTTGGATGTGCATTCCCGCCATAAGACTAGTTCTGGCGACTTTTACATGCTACAGGTTTCGTGGCTAGACCACTCTAAACATCCAAATTATAGAAAATTCTCAGACGCTACTCCCGCAAACGCTTGAACTCAGGAAGTGTATTTTCCTACTGGATACTATAACACGTTGGAGTCATTTTTACCGATGGAGCCTGTCGTGAATTGTTAGTACATTTAGCAGCACCGCAGGTAGCGACCACAGAATATTGGAGCTAACTTGCTCTACATGGCTCACATTCTTATTTATCTAGAGAAGTTAAATGTTTTACGCCATTTCAACGGCGAACCAACCACGTGGTGCTAGCTGCGTTGTTCGTATTAATGCCATTCCCTTGAATAGTTTGGCGGTAGTGTTCCAGCACACGGTGCGTTACGGCTTGGAACGTGTTTTCTCTACAAAGAGCCACAAACGTCTGCTTAGCAACACTGCAACGTGGTAAATGTAATTCGCCACCAAATAAAGCCGCTGTCTCTTCTTTTTCCGGAGGACTTGTAGCACTTCGATAAAGTTATCCAATTCGAAGGATTCTTTTGCTCACTTCTTACAGTGGCAAACACAACCAACAACATTATGAATTCGGTCAAAACAATGTTATTTACCGGTCCACCTTTGCCTACACCTATATATATCTAAAGATCCAGTAATTTGCTAGTTAGATTACAAAGGCTTTGTACAATACCCGGCCATACGTGTCTCGGTTATCATGTTTAGGCTTTCACAGACTTGTCGCGGACTGCCTAGACTAATTTAATAATTGGTTATCGGGTGCCTCTTTTACTCACTAGGTCGCTGATCTGGGACAACGTTTTCCCGGCTACAGATGTCGAAACTGAGACCCACCAGCTATGCAACGCCTTACACATTGCCTGGATGTGCTTCCACAAAATCAAAAAGTGCTCAACCACCAACCTAAATGACGTCATAGTTATTAGGGAAGTGGTATCAACGGTAAATAAAATACGCTCAAAATACAACCAGCTTAAAGCATTTTACCTCAGAATTCGCATCAACCATATTCCTGCTCCATGGAGGTCCAGCGATGTCAACGTGTTTTTAACAGCAAAACGCGTTGCCCTCATTAAGGCCCGTAACTTTGAGCCCTTTATCATGTTAATTAGACGATGACTTACTCTAGCATCAACTTCTATAAAATAACCAATGCTCCCAGAAAAAACCGTCGTCAACGACTAGATTGAAGTGTGTTAAAAATTATTTGTGCGTTTCTACCGCTTCTTTTAGAATATTGACCTGTTGCTACCAGCTACACCATAGTAGTGCTCCAGGACGTGGTGGGGCTTCTGTGTCAAGTGTTTTACCTACCTAACGCCGCAAATGGCTGTTTAACGACACTGCGACTTGGCGGATTTGACTCGCCACTCAAGAAAGTGACCGCCCCAAACACGCATTGGCAAGTTGACGGATACCACATCACACAAATTCTGTGCATATATCGGCTGTCGTGCCAACACGCCTACATATTTGAGCAGTAACACGCTACTATTCTTAAAATGCTTTCGCAGTTGTTTCTTTATGCTTCACGCACTTGCGCCGTACGGGGTACAAAACCTCCTCCGACTAGTTCCTCAGCAACATACTTCACATTACTGATCTGATGCTTAGCTCTACATCGCGCATTCGGTTAGGATAAGCTTAATGCAATCTTTTAGCCGGGTGGGCCCACACTTCTGGTTTCATCTTTACTACTCCCGATCCTGGTTCTGCTAACCATGCTTTCATGTAACTTGCTGCAATATGCGGAGTATGCACCAAAGACCTGCGTGGATTTATGGAAAATAAAATATCCATTTATTTAGTTATTTATTTAAACACTCAGGAAGACTACACACGGAAAACCTGGATTTGAGCACTATCGGGTATTCCATAAATACACACAAACTAGCCTCTCCTGGCCCAGACGTCGGTTCATTCGCTCTGTTCACACTAGGTGGCTCAGACTTGCTCCCCGTCTCATTCCGTTTACGCACCTTCTTCACCCTGTGAAAAGCTGCAATATTTTCTCCAAGCCAAAAACCGGGCTGCCGCCAAAAGGTGGGAACATATCTATCCATCGTTTGCACACCAATATTTTCTAGAATATTGACAATAATCTTCAAAAATGTGTGTCCCGGTTGCCAATTCAGCGGGGCGTCTCAATATCACAACGCAGATTCCTGCTGTCACGATCTTGCCAGTCGTGCCTAGTCGTTCTCCTAAATGACGTCAAACGTGAAACAGCCATGGAGCATTTGCAGCCAGCTTTCTTAATATGAAAGGCCTTCAACTATGTCTCTTCTTCGGAACATTTGCTAAGCACGTAACCTAGGTTATCGCATGCCAAATACTCTCGTGGTTCTCCTTTTGTTTTTATAAAACATAACCCCTTATAGTTGATATCACTGAATTGTATAGGTCCTCCATCACAATTGGGATCTTTCAGGGCCATGTTCTAGGCCCAATACTATTGCTAGTCTAGTTTAGGATGCGATTCAAGTATCTGCATACGGTACATCGTATAGTTTGTTGAGGATGGTATGTTTGTCTTTCCTTTTGAAAGTCATCCAAAACCACCTCAAGACTTTAGCGAGCTGGTGCAAAAAAGGTGGAATAGAAGTCCTTCCTGCAACATGCAGTATCCAGCTGCTACAACTGCAGATTACTGACCAACTCACTAAGATCAATGGTGCCACAGTAGGCAACAGGTTTGTATTAAATGACTTAGGCTTACGTAACCTCATATAACTAAATAACTAAATACATTTATTTTTGATAGGCTCAAGGCGCTCCTGGACAGGCATGGTCATAAGAAGAACCTGTAAGCTACAGTGCTGCAAGTGCCTGGTCATTACTTGGACGCATTTTTACCTCGAACTGGAGCACAGAACCTAGGCTGATGTACTGGACCTGTTGTAGTGTGCTGCCCTATTGTGCTCTGTAGCGCAAAGGCGTGACTGATGTTTGATGAAGAAGGACTAGTGGTCATTCACCAAACCATTAGTAGCACTTTCTATGCTAAACTTCGGCAGGAGTTGCACGCGGCTTAAGCTGAATCAACCGCGACTACTTCGCCAGAAACAAATTTCTATGTCATTGTTTCAACTTATTTTCAGCATGCTCGTTGGAACATGCCTCGAAGTATTCGGGAATAAACGTTACTTGATTCATTTATCAACAGCTCCGCTGTTATCCTCAGCGGATATTGCCGTTCTCCTTCCAGCTACCGAAAGCTCATATCGCGGTCTGGGTTAACTGGTTCTGGTATGGCTATGCGTGGAACGATCTAGAGGTAACAGTAGGTGTAAAGAAGCCTGCCTCTCAATTTCACTCTGATCTTGGCCTAAACTTAAACTAAGCGGCTGCATATAAAAACTTCCACATACGTCTATTATCAAGATGGTCGAAATAATATAGCTCATTGCTGATGCTTTTACAATGTCCCTACGCCACAAGGTAGTATGCAGTGACGTTAACCAGACATTTAGGTCGTGTAGCGAGAATGGCTGCCTAAAGTTAACAGACTTGAAGGATACGCAATAGTCTACTGACGAGTACCTTGCCTAGTCATGAACGAAAAGGCGCCGAAGTAACGGGACGAAGGTGCGTTGTGGTACATGGTGTTCCCATGTATTGGCTAAAAATACGACAGCGTACAAGGAGAGCAAGCTAGGGAAGGGTGTGAGGGCCTGCGCGATAGTGCGATGTGCTGAATCCAACTGTGGCAGCTTGGGTGCACTTCACGTGTGTTCCGGGTCAGACACACAAGTGTGACATACCTAGCATTCTATAAACAAACTCTAAGTGTACTAAAAGGTAGTTTATTAAGTAGTTTACAAAATATACGCAGGCAATCCTAGGGAGTCCCCAGACTGTTGCTGGGGGAGAACCAGGCGATCGGATCATAAGGGGCTCACATACGAGTCCTCCCTAACGGTGTCGAAACGAAAAAATGTTTGCATAGATCTTTCGAAGGAAGTAGCAGTACGACGGGAAATGTTTCATGCACAAGTTGAAGAGTCCGGCTTCAACGGCACATTGCGACCGAGTTGGCAAGTATACATGCAAAGGGAGCAGAGTACTGTAGTGACCATGGTGCAGGGCAGTTATAGTGCCAAACTAAAGTATGCTTATGAGAATAGCTTACATTTTCAAGACGTTTTATTCTTTATTGGTGGTTTCAAAGCATTTTGTTATTGTTTTATTATTATCAAAAATGGTGAAGAGGACCTAAGCAAAAATTCTCTGTATGGGCAAGACAACGAGAAAATTATACCAGTTTGGCTGACTTAATCGTGCTTAGTGTAATAGAAACTGTTGAAGGAACCTCAGCGGGATTCTCTGAACTTCTAGGCCAGTGCGCTTTTGGCAGAGGAACGGGTGTATTTGTAGTGATATTCTTGCCGTCGCTACGGGCGGCTTTTAAGCAAGGAACCGGTACAGCTTCATGCTTTCCGTGATGAGCAATGGTAACTACTTTCTCGTTCCGCTGGAGGACGTTAAATGATCTTTTCTAGGGCTTAGCCAGCAATTGTTTGACGCCTTCGAGGCGTACGTTTAAAGCTGCGGCGGTATCAAGGTTTATTGACTCTGGACACAGGTGTGGGTAGGGGCGGAACGATGCATGCGTGGGGCGCTTTGCTTTGCAAAAGGAGCTTTATATTTAGGTCGAGAACCTGGTGGGACGCGGAGGTAACTGGATGTCCGCAGGTAAGCAACCTCCGGAGCGGTCTCTTAGGAAGTGGCCACTCGTGCTAGATGGAGGACTTGACCATGTGTAATCAAAAGACGCGAGGCAAGGCGTCTTTGCTGAGGTTTATGCACCATGTACATGCCGCCTAACTGTGGTGCACTTGAGACGTTGTCTATGTGGTGGATTTCTCTAGGGGAGTATTTGTCGCTCGCCAGTTGCCAGTCTTCTGCGGCAACAGGTGAAGTAGTAGAGCTCACTGACTTTCGGATAAGCGTTGAATACCAAGTTAAAGCATGTACTCGAATTCTACTTTGGCTATCTTCCTTTTATCAGGAGCAAGACGTCGCGATGGATGGGAGACTGGTAAACCACGGGCTCTTGTGCAGTGCACCGCCTTGTTAACTACAGAAAGCGTTGCGTTAGAAGGGCGAAGCAACTAACCTAACTGCGCTAACTGCTCTAGCAAGTATTTGTCTGCTTGGGTCTGCGTATAAAGCAGAATGACAGTTTTGGTTGACTTCTCGATGCTGCAGTTCAAAGGACGCGTTTTGTCAATTAGTTTTCGTTGAGGTATCGACGAGTAGGGTAGAAGAATGCAGCCAAATGATGTTGGAATGGCAAATGTTACAGAAGCTACTGTAACAGACGAACGGTAGCTACTTCTAAGGCCAAGGTCAGTGGTGAGGAAACGCTGGTTAAAAATGCTATGGTTGTTCCATTGGTAGCAAGTAGAGTTGTTGTCCGCCGTCTAGCTGATTTATTTAGGCCTGGTGGGCTTACACCGACTCCCGCCCCGGTGTCGACTAGGAACTTGATCGCTGAGATTTTAGCCGGTAGCTTGGATAGACGGGATGCGGTATTTTGAGTACGGGCGGCAGTCGCCAGTATTTGTCGATCAGTTTGTTCTAAGTCGCAGTAGGGCGGCAGAGGTTGAGAATTGTCTTTGGGCTTTATCAGACTGTGTTGCTGACGAAGTCTATTAAAGCTTTTGTTCCGCCTGTGTCATCGGTTTATATGCAAAGCGCAAGCTTTATTGCAATTTATAGCAGCACTGCCAAAACGCGCATGATAGCAGCGTATAAATGCTTGTTTGGTAACGCAGGCTCGACTTTACGAACGGCGTGGGTCCCTACGCTGCTACCGGTTTAAACGAAAACTGTAGATTTTACATTTACTTGTGACTATTTCTTTCACAATGGCCCGCGTTGAATGCGGCTTGCTTGCCTTATCGTTCGGTAGCGCAAAGGTCTGTATTCGGTAAGGCGTCTCTGCTGGCCAGGCTGTGTTTAGCAAAGCGCAGAGGATCTCAGTGTAACGCTCCAGCATGCTGCGTGAGATTTTGGCTATTTTTGACAGCCGCTAAAACCACGAACTATGAGACAGCCTGTCCGAGCTCAGGCAAACATAGCTTCCACAGTTCCAGAAGCAGCTTCGTCTATACTCAAACCTTTTAGGAGACAGCGCATCTCCTGTAAGAGCGCAACGGTAATTAGCTGCCAATCGTAATATATTGCTTTCAGACTAGGCCCGCCTGAATGTGTACATTGTTTTAGTACGGCTACTTTTAGAGTGCTCTAAGGATTAGCTAGATCAGCAGTCAAAATTAGATAGCCGAGTTATACCTTGAGATATATGGACAGTATGGATACCATTTGTTTGAACACATCTACACCGCGAGTGACACATTTTTCTTCGAATTCGGCTTCCAAGGCCATAAACCACTAAGCAGTGTCTCTCTCCATAAAAGCTGGAGCTACCAAAGTGACCAAATGAAGAGTCCACAACTCCTCGCACTAGTTAGACATCGAGTCCGTGATTCAGAAACCAAAGAACACAAAGAAAATATATGAGAACTGTCACGAATAAACCAGGAAACCTTAGTACAGATTCGATAACGGTAGGCGGATATAAGCGCTGTTGGGTTCTACCATGTAGTGAGGAATGAGTCGGATCGACGGCAAACACGCAGTGAAGAAATTGTTTCTTGCCGTGGCACTAATTTTTCTAGAGTGTCCAACTCAGGCTAACAGACTTGACAAGCATCGTTCCCAGCCATGAAAGAAAAGTCACCGAAGTAACAGGACGAAACTGTATTGTTTACAAACTGTTCCCGTGTATTGGCTAAAAATACGACACCGGACAAAGCAAGTAAGCTAGGGAAAGACGGGAGCGGCCGCGCGATAGCGGTGTGTCGTATCCAATAATGGCACCGTTGGTGCATTTTGCCTCTATCGAGCCAGACAAACCAAATGCAATTCACTATCAGCTTTCGACAAATAACCTATAAGCATACAATAACGTACGCTTATTTGTACTTTGCGCCATATACTCAGGCACTTCGGGGGAAGCCCTGAAATGCTACATTCGAATTGGCTGGACGTCATCCCTCAGAAGCACGGAATTATCCGGCACCCTAAATGTAACCAACCAGGTTCAACGGGTCCATGTTTCGAATAGGCTTTATAACACACCCGACTTAATTTTTACACGGCAGTTGGAGGCTGTCGCTGGCATAAAAATTAACATCCATGGCAGTGACCACATGGTAATACAGCTTTCATTCACGCTTTTTAACTCACCCCATTTTTCTATTTTTGTTGGTCAATTTAGAGCGTTCAGTATCACTAACTGGGATAGCTTCGACGCTTGTACAAGCAGCCAAATGGAACACCTTTTCTTGTCTAATGGCGTGGACCCTACAACGCGATGTCTATATGATAACAGTAATACCTGTTTAGACTTGTTGCTGCTGTCAAAGAACAGTCATAGGCCAATAGGTAATATGAGATCATCCTAGCTAAATATGACGTCGACAAAGCTTAAAGTGCACCATCAACCTCTAGACCTATGGTTTGCTTAGTTGTGTACATGTACCAAGACATAAAAGTCTCTCAAAACTCTGTAGGTCCGAAGCAATTAGACAAAGGCAGACAGCAAACACCCATTCAGAAAAGCGCTAGATGGCCGTTTCGTCCAATTGGGACTCGTCACTAGCGCGCACCCACCGAATCCTGCCGGATTCGAACCAACAACCTTACTCTTGCGAGCCACTGAGCCATGAGCGACGGCAGCGGACCGCCACAACTGCTATCTAACTGTGGTATAATGCGCCATATCGAATCCGGCAGGATTCGGCGGGTGCGCGCTAGATACGAGTCCCAAAAGGACGAAACGGCCGTCTAGCGCTTTCCTGGATGTGTAGTGGCTGTCTGCCTGTGTCCAACTGCGACGAACTTATAGCCAAACCTGATAAGTCCCCTACTACTTACAAACTCGCAAAACTCTTAGGTGACAGTTAGGTTAACTGAATAACGCACTACCAATAAAACCAAAAATAAAATCAAGTCACTCATGCAGTTACTATAGTACAGAAACAATGGTACAACAACGCCCATCACTTCTCTGAGACACTTTGAGGGGTCCGTGGTTAGCGATCCCATAGAAATCTCTGAGCTTCTCAGTAGCCACCTCTGCGATTCCTCCACTGACGTCAACGTGAGCTCGCCAAATGTTATATCTAAACCACTCATGACCAGCTAAACGTTATTGCTTTAGGCTTACGTTCGTTACCCCGAGTAATTAAGTCACACAAACGCTCAGTAAACCCTGGTGCTGATGTGCACCTAACTACATTGCTTACACACGACGGCCAAGACATTCCTGTTCTAACTATTAGTAAATGTAGACTCTTAGTGCAATGTTGCGCATATCCAGTTAGGTGCAAACATTCCATGGTTCTCCCAAGGCATAAGCAGGGTAGCCGTAAAAAAGTAGAAAACTACCGCTGCATCAGTTGCGCGCCTGTTGCTTTAAAAGTAATGAAAAGAATATTTAAGGAACACTTGCTGAACTTTCTACTTAGTCGCAATATTAGCAATAGCCAACAACACCGTTTTCTACTGTCCAAAGCGTGTCGGACTTGCAAATTTTAGTTCCTTAACCAGTAACCTGAAAAGATTGGTGCTAAACAAGCCCAAGTCATTGTCTTCCTATACATAAAAATACTTATCATTGAGTAGCACACGCGGAACTATTAGTTACACTTGTGTCACCTGGAGCCCTAGACCGATTGTTCGCATGGTATACATCACAACTGTCAGCCAAACGATAAACATAGGCGATTCGATGTCACTCCCTAAACTGGACACAAGTAGTGTTTTTCAAGGGAGTTCACTCGGCCTTCTGCCATTGTTGCTACATATCAACAAAGTGGTCCGATTGCTACAGTCGGGCAAGCCTTACCTGTCTTCTGAGGACCTCAAGTGCGGGTTCTCCTTTCATTCTATAAACTTGCAAAACTACCTTTCCCATGTTCAGCGCGACCCATGGGCTCGAGATATTTGGCGTAACTTGGAAGCTAACATTCGCACCGGCAAAGCGCAACATCCTATCTTATCGTTGCACTGTACCGATTAGGACATCTACTTCAAGACACACGCTTGGCAGTAGCCCCAAGGCTTTAGATCTAGGCATACATTGCTTGAGTTCTTTGAACGTCACCGAACGAGTGAGCTTTCGCTCAGCAAAAGCACGCACCCTCATAAGCAGCCTAATCAAATCGATAACACTGCAAAAAGCAAGAGTACGCTTTACAAAACCTGTTTTACCTTTGCGTGCATACTGCTCCATTGTGATTACCAGCTCCAGAAGACGCGGCAGAGCTGCCACTGAAAGGTCCAACTTACGTTCACAAAAAGTCCTCTGGGTCACTCTACTCTCAACGAATTTGGTCAATGCATCGAACTCTCCCTAGAGCCTATATGATTGCAAAGAATGAAAGCCAACTTCGTCTTCCTTTAGTTGCTTATCAGCGATCCTCGTGAGAGTTCACTGACGCCCTTCCTACCAGTAGGTAAATCTTCAGGCCTTCCGCTTAACCAGCCATACCCATCAGCCTGCAGAAAGCTGATATTATTGCGCAAGCAAACTTCTATCTACAGCTACGCTTATTTGTGGAACTGGCTCCTGTATGCACTATGGGCATGTGTAGCTGCTATCTACTTACCACCAACGCTAACTAGGGACCTCCCTGACAGTCGCCTTTCTATTTGCTTGAACATTATCAGCCTTGAAGTCGAGTTATGTGTTAATGCACGTGACCACATATTAGCGACTTTTCTATCAGCTCTACTCCAATCCCAAGTAACAAAGACTGTCTTCAAAGTTTTAACCCTTCTTTAAAGATTTCGCCTCCTCGGATCGATCCCACTCACTTCATAAAGCCATCAGACCTCTGCAAGCTTAAGCTGCCGCATTAGCTCCTCAAAACACATCTCCCTCTCGTCAAAGTCTTTAAACCGACTGAACCTTCCTTAGCTATTGCAAAAACCCCGGCTTCTGGGAAGCATATGGCTCCACACCCTAGCACCATAATTGCCAATTTCATCTGCTACTTTCTCCTTCAGCCTAGTGCAAAACCTGCGTGCCTGCTGCTTTGGCGACTTAGACTTATCTTTTGCAACCGCAACCTAAATACACCGTCCGAAACTCTGAATATCCCGAGCTTGTTTGGAGTGGCTCCGTACCTGGCATTTTCTATCAGCCTGCGCACAGCCGCTTGTTAGGCTCTCATTGCTAAATATACAGTTAAATTTTACTCTCTGCAAGGTCTTCGGCACCTGCTTATGCTGGAATCCAGCTCCCTCGGTGGTTTAGCATGGTTCAGTTTATTGAAGCACTATTCTGTTGGCACCCTGACACGACTTCATGTTCTGTGCCTTGTTGACCTCAGCCTTCTATACGCTGATGTCTGTAACAAACTTTGTGTATGCTTGCGGGTTGCCCATTCACTGTCCTTTCATAAAGTAACCTACCTTAGCCCTCAGCTGGTGATCAACGTTACGCATCTTTGCAGCGCACGGCTGCAAGTCAGCCTCTATTTTCCAGGTGTGCAGACATCCTTTACCCACTACAAACTCTTCGACCTTTGCTCTTGCAAGTCTCTATCTCTCTGGCTTTCCCTAGCTATCTACCTTAACACCATATGCTCAGAGCTCTAGCATGGCTTTATTATCTGCCCACCGCTGTGCTTTAACCACCTGCACTCTGGCAACGCTACCAAACTTTACGTATGCTTACATTCCGCCAGTGTGCTGTCCTTTCATCAAGTAAGCTTCCATATTTCTTTGCTTGTGAACAAGGATAATCCAATTGGTCTGCGCACAGTCGGTCGTTTGCATTGCGGTCCCAGCGGGTCATTTATCATTAATTTGCTCCAAGGCCTTCCTTACTTACTTCTGCAAGCGTCCAGACCACTAACAGGATTTCCCTGGTTCGGTTTATCATAGCAGTATTCCCTTTGCACTCTAGCATGACTTTTTATATGCGCCCTGCTGTCTGTCCTCTCCATTTGTCCTTACCTCTACCACAAAACGTTATGTATGAGGGCACTCCAACACTGCAGTGTTCTTCCAGCAAGTAACCTACCTTATTTCACTTGGTACGATTAAAGGTATAACAACTGCTCACAAAACAGCCTGACGTTAGGCTGATTTTCCTACGTTTAGTAATACCTTTATACATATATGCCTATGAACCAAATTTACAATATGCTTGAGCACTATCCCTGCTCCGCCGTGCTACTAATAAACTGGTTTCAAATATCCGAGCCGGCGAATGCTACTTCTTCTGCATGCTGTAGCACCTTAGCATATGTTGTCGTGACTTTCATAAAACCTTTATTCACACATATGTTTCCGCCCCCTTTTATCCCCCATCATCCACAGCTATTATCTCACCCTAAACCAATAGTACACAGAACCTGTTCAGCTGCTATGCCTCTGATCGCTCTAGTTGGGACCGCGATCTATACATTCATCCATTATTGGGTTGCAACCCCAAAAGACATTTTAAGCGTTGAGCCGTTATACACTTTAACTCAGTTTTTCTTTTATTAACATTTGCGGTATAGAACGTTCACGTTGCTTACCTACATGACTAGTCTTTGCGGGCCTCTTTCGGATTTTCTCCCAGTTTCTCTATCCAAGTTCCGGAAAGCTTATGGGAAACTTTCTGGGATCCACTTCTGGGCCGACGCGCATAACAGAATCCTACCGGACACATCACTTTCACACAAGTGTAGTGTGTACAGCTGGGCGCCACGTCCTCGCAGTCCGGAAGTATACCAAGACAGAAAATCCAAACCAGGAAGTAGAAGGACGTACTCCCCTTCGCTGTTGTTTACGCGATTCGGCATGACTCAATCTCATCATTGACCAACTTTAAATATTGATAACTGACCCTGACTAAGCCATCCTGTCAGCAAACGAACATTTACAACTCTATTTGACTGCGAATAGCCGAGCGGAAAACCGGTCCGTATGGCGCGTTGTCAGTTACATACTACCGTACAAGCGCCTCAACGGTAGTGTTCCTAGACGTCCTGGGTATTCGCCTTTCAAGATTTCTCCCTATAAATCGCCACAGATATCTGCCTACCAACACTGCGTCGTGCCGGATGTGATACGCTACTGAATAAAGTAATTACCCAAGCTTCCGCACACAACTTTTATTTGCGCTGTCTTTTACCATTAGTTATACATACAACATAAGGTACTTCCCTACCTGCAAATAGAATCACCACTCCACTTTACACGTTATTACTTTTTATCTCTGCACCACACATAACCACCGATTATCGTCGCATCAACCGAATTGGTTCCTTGCCAAGACGTTTCTTATTTCTGCAACATCTATACATGGCATCCATCTCCCTAAAGCTTGTAAAGCAACGCGCCTATGATCAAGAACTACTTGTAAAATTTTGATCTTGCCTCATACAGTGTGCCTCAACGGCTTTGAGAATAACGTAGTTATGATTTTATTTAGATGGCACGAGGTATCTGCCATACACATGAAGACAAGTGCTAAGAACACGGCCAGACTCATACTAAACGCCACTGGTAAAATTTCTCTTTCACCCATCTAGCTAACCTTTGTGCTTATCGTTACTCTACGCCTGAGTTGCTGCTGCCTACAAACTCTGACTCTGTAGGAAACCAGCGAAACTTAACGACTTAACGCATAGCAAGTTAGCCAACTTCCCCTGCACATCCCTGGCCTTAGCATAACCATTGCGCCGTTTTCCAGCAGTGTCTAGGTTCCCTATGCCGGCACACTTATTACTTCACTGTGATGACCTAACTCAAGTTGCCGTCTGCTTGTACCAGCATAACTGTGTGAAGTGCCGCCAAACGTCTCCAGTCCGGCTTAGTTCACTGTCACATGCAGTGAGTACTTCCTATGCTTTCACTATGTAGCTTTTTTCCTTTTACTTTTCAATGTCATCCTGTTTGGCCTACAAGCCTTTGCGTCCAGCGTCCTTTCTTTGAATCTTGGCTTACAGCGACATGAAGGCAAAGGCATGTTATGTCGGCTACTTGACCATCCTACCACAGTACCGCACCCAGCGTGCGGTTGGAGTTTTTCCTTGAGCACGGCGCTACTGCTCACCTGCATTGCGGCTAAAACATCAGCTTTATACGCTGCCGTCCTTGAAGAAGCGCTCAAAAGTTATTTTTAAAGCCACCTTCCATCTCCTCAACGTCCCGTATTTTTCACCTACACATGTTTGCCGCTCCTGACTACTCGTACAGCTGGCACACCTTTATGACCCGACGTATGCGCGCGCCAAATTTTGCTGTGCCACAGTGCTGCCCGTCTGAACTGTTTCTTGTGACATTGGCTTAAACTGACATGAAAGCATCCATATACTCGGCTGGCTCATTGACTACCGCTTTGCACAACCGCCCCATACATTCAAGTTGATTAATTACCGGTATAAGTCGCTGCCGCTTACATGATCCTACTGTTTACGCTAATTAAAATTCCGTACGTAACTATCCCCGCGTTATTGCTACATGCGCACTCTCATCCACAGCTTCTATTCCAAAAGGTGGCTGCCTCGCAGAACAATATGACTCTCTCTTAATCATAAGTATTCTCTTCTTTCCACTTCCTCAAAATCTAGGTTATTCTCATATATGAACCATCTTCACTGACTACTCGTTCTACGAGCTCGCCATGAGCTATATGTTCTTCAAATACTTCCGTCTACCAAGCCTGGCTGGAACCGCTAGTTACTTTGCCTTCTGCATCCTTCCCACTTCCAACTACTGTCCCACATGCATCTAAACTGTCAACTTTCTCCGTCGCTCCTTTGACATATCCTTTTATTGACTTATTCACTCCCAATTAGATGACTTTGCAGTAAGGATTAGCTGCTTACCTACTTTTTACAATAAGTTAATTACCTAAGGCTTCGCTGGACTCGTTTGCTTATTTACCAGCCATGTTTCTATTTGGTATGAGCAGTTGGCTCTCCGTGAATGCCCCCTCACAAAACTAAATAATTTTCCTGACCACCTTGTTACCTTTTGGGTTAATTTAGCCTTATACATCATTGTCGCTTTTGACTAACCTCACAATTGAATTCTCTCATAACTTAACGCATGTTTCCATCACGTTTCCAGTCTTCAAAGCTTCTCAGTCGCTCTCCTACTCTTTACGCTCTTTGCACGACGACTACACGAGATATCCGAACGTGACTTCACACACCCCGACAATTCCCCTCCAATCCTATTACCCTGTTCATCCATTCTTACAATATTCCTTCTAGAGCCGCATTTCGTACGACAGTTCAGTTTTCGATACTCAAAAATCGCTGCACCCCTCGTGTCAGATAGGACGAGTTACTAGTATGGTACGTTGCCGCTACTTACACTCTTTAATAGTTTGCTGTATTTGCTTTTTAATGGCACTCCTCATCCATTACCATGGTATGCATCGGTACCAGCAGAAGTCTACACCCCATTGACCTTTAATACTTCAATGAACTAAGTCGTTACAAGGAATAGAAAAGTCCGCACTGTGTGAAAGCAACCGTCCGTGCTAATTAGTCATGTCGTTTGCGGGGCGAATAGCAGTCTACATAGCCGGGACGGGTGTTTCTCTAATATCGCGAACTGTGTTCACTAAAGGTAGTGTGCCATGCTAATCAATACGACCTCCGAGTATTTCAATAACCGTGTGATGAATAAAGACTTATAGCGTCGAATGTGATGCCACTTGCAGTCAAATTAGCCTGTCACTAGTCCTTCGGCCATATATGGCTAGAAAAACAGATACCGCTAGCGCCAGGGTAGATGTACTTCGGCACGTCAGAGCAACGGTAGGAAGACTGAAATAAGTACGCAAAAATTCAACTTGCATAAGCAGGGGTAGTATAGCGGATTTCAGAATATCTTTCTCGGCTAATCTGATCTGGTGATAAGCGCGAGGCGGATTAATTTTCGAGGACAATCGGATGCCATGTAATCTAGCTGTAATGTCCTAAATGTGGGGCATAGTAAATAATTTGGGTACGGTTAAATGAAAAAGGCGCGGGAATCCCTATATTAACGCGTGCCTGCTGATGTTTGGGGAAACTGGTAAAGCAGTAACGTCCTCGGGCTTATGAATATTCAAACTAAGTCTATATCACGCATTTCCTTTAATTAGGAGCTGGCGTTCGTCATATGCTATGGTGCTGTGCCCCTGTACTTTGCGTATCCAGTTGAACTTATAAATAATTAAGTAATTATATATTCTGGATAGAGCAATGCGCATCTTTGCGGTACGTCTAGTATTGGCATTCCAACAGAATTATGCGTCGTATTAGACGTTGGAAGCCGCTGTTGCTGCTGACGTAATTCGTTCAAATAAATGGTATAATACGTACGGTTCAACCATGTTTGTTAAATATCTAAATAACTAGTTCCGTATTTATTTCATCGAGGCGCATTAAATCAGGTATGATTAGCATTTACACGCAATTATGGTTTGCAGCACACATGTTGTTATGCATGTTATTAGCTGTGGCCAACGTTTATGCGGATTGCGCATATAAAGCAGTCAGCAATAACGCGGCGGTAGTTATTCTTATGTGTGCCCGCATTATGCTGTGAAAGCGCAGTAACTGACACAACGGTGGTAAAGGCAGACTGAGAATACCCTTTCTGTGCGTATCCATAAAGTAGGGCCACGTGACCCTAGACAACTTACCTGCGTGTAATTGTGGATGAACTGCTAGGAGCGTTCATAACTGGCGGGTGCTATGTGCCAATAATAGTTGCTATCCCATCTTTAAGCCTGAGAAAACGGATTAAACATAAAACCTTTGCTAACCTTTGCTCTGTTTATTAACGGCCCTCTACAAACGCAAAGCCTCATAGCACACTTAAACCTGGTATATCTTTTGTTGCTGGAGGCTCGTTCTGTTCAAACAGAAGTTACCTTATTAAGGGTCTAGATACGCTTAATAAAAGTCCAGGTATTATACGTACTTCTATAGGCATCCATTAATAACGTATGCTGGTTGCCACTAGTTGACGATTGCATAATATCCATCTACAGGCTTTCTAAATTCTGCTGCTTTTAACTTCAGATGTTGTGCTTCTACTGGTTGATGAAGTGACCACTATTAGACCCATAGTTCTTAGAAACCAGCGTTCTGCATTTCACTTTATCAGCGCTTTTCTTCACATCCCTTAGCTGCCACTTGAGTTATACAAATGTCATTCAGTATTAGAAATAACGGAAGACCGGCAGCATGAAATAGCAACATTCTGTGCTGTTGCTTTAGTGTACCAAAGTGACATTAACTAGTTCATATAAAATTTCATTGACACGAAAGCTAAACTTTGGTTATACAGACCATGTCATTTTGGTTAGCTGGATATTCAAGTATTTGCGATAACCACTATGCATTGGAATTTGCAACCTGTGCGCAATTTACCATTCACCTGGCTCCAAAGGACGTCATGTGTCATGCGCATTGTTGGGTGGACAACTAGTTTCCACTATTTTGTATACTTTGCTGGTCCTGGATTATGCAATTATTCGTTCGTTTCGTCGGGCATACCGAAGCAGCTGGAATCACAGAACGCACCAGTGTGATAGCTGTTGTGACTTGCAACTCGGCTCACTAGAATAACACCTAACTCATACCTAAGAAAAGGAGAAAGATAGCTCAACCAAAACAAAGTGGCGCACAAAATGTGCCTCAAAACACGATGCAAAATGATTTTCACTTTAAGAAGACCCGTCTGTTACGATTGAGGTGATTCATGCACTATTAACGGAGACTACGGTGAATTAAGCGTGGTCATATTTTAGTCCCGTCATTTGGGTATAACACGTTACTTTTTATTTCTCCATTTAATTGAACGTGCCTAAGCTTTATTTATTCACCTTATATTGTTTATTAACCGTTGCTTGTTCTTACTAACACCGTCTCTCTCTCGTTACGTTATATTCGCCCACAACTAAACCGTACAGTTTAGTGTGCCGAAACCATCCAACTGGGTTGTTGTGAAGTTCTTCTAGGCGTGTAAGTTACTTAGTAATAAAATGGAAAATACGGCTACGCTTCAGTTCGTCAGCAGTAATATCAGGAAAAACAACGATCTCCAGAAGCCAATTGAAAAGCAGAGCGGGTGCGGCACGTTCGACGCGGCAAAATCGTTCAAACGTATACCGTAATAGAACTGCTATTTGTGGAGAAGTATGGTGTAAAAACCATAACGCTCTTACTTAATAGGTTACTCCTGTACAAGGAGCCTTCACCATCAACGTGTACAGTTTGATGTGATCCCTTGCGAGCACAGCATCTGATCAAACTCAAGAACTATAACTTTAGTTTTATTGCTATTATTATCAATTATACGACGCAAGCATAACTGCTTTGTACTAGGGAAACGTACTGTTTTAATAAAGCACAACCGAAATTTTCGCAGGTTTACATGCTTACATTTTCCTGGATAATAGTGGGAGCAAAGCCAGTGATGCAGTTGGTTCGCGAAAAATTAACGTTACGATTGCGATGAACAATGCCGATTTCAGTTTTGTGTTCGCCATGTTTTCTCCGTGATCTTACGAGAGCATGAACCAACGGAGAGACTTTGTGAAACTTGTTTCTTAATAAACTCTTGTATGCTCTGGATATCTTCAAGGCCTCAGGGTTGGTTTTGATGACAAAATGCTTATTTTCCTCATGCGTTATCATATGCGCCACGTTGCAATCTAAGACAAAATCTTCAGGATTTATTTGTCCTTCACAAAATCAGTTGGATTCTCCTTTACAGCAGTGGTAGGTGTACTTAAATAAAGTTTTTGAACAGGACTTGTTAACGTTGGAGATATCATAGGCAAGTGGAACCAGGTACTGGTATCGTATGAAACAAGTGGTGATGACATAGGGAAGTGTAGGAGCTTGAGAAACATAAACAACGTATGAATGACTTGAAGGAGAGCACCATCGTGTTCGAAAAGTCGTAGAAATGCTCTTAAGAGCATACCAGCACCTCAGTGAGAGAAATAGGCATCAATGACAAAGAGTGGGGTCAAGTATGGCTTTCCGATTGAATCCAAAGGAGTGATGTGTGCACAGCGTTTGTAACAGTTATAAGAGCTGGATCAGGCCTATTCAAGGAAGCGAGTTTCTAGCCGTCGTCGTTAGGTACGTTATATTATCAACAGATGTCGGCTTACTTTTGTAATTGAAAATCAGTTAAGATAACTAGTAAACTCTATGTATTTGTATGGGAACTTGAGGCAGACTGAACACATTTGATTAGAACTCTACGCTGCGGCAGCATTCCGAAGTGACGAACAAAAGATATTCCAGGAATGGTAATGTACAACGTCAGCAAAGCGAGCTACTCTCCATAGTAGAGCGTCTTAACAGTGTAACAATATGGATGATTGTTGCTGCTGAAGCAACTAGTGCCAGGGAAGCGTCCATCGTGTGGCGTTGCTGTCTCTATGGAAGTCTTGGAACAAACGGGCACAAGCAAGAAGCAGCTAAATTGAAAGACAACCGGTAACACAAAGTAAATTGTGTAGTAATTTAAATTGTGTCGCAGACGTTGATATTTTAGATACTACGTGGGTCTGGTAGTTATAGAGGTTGTTGTCCGGGATGAAAATGCAGTTACGTATAATTGGTGTAGGAAGAGTAACGCATGAAAGTGCGAAGAACAAACCGTTTGCTCCGTCCAACCCGCAGTGTTTAAGGTTGAGGTTTGCCAGCCATCTAGAATACTCTTAGCATAATCCACCGGCCACTGTAGAACTACGTTAGGGAATTGTGTAAAATAGATAACTCAATTAGGCACCCGGCTATCTTATTAACGTAAACTTCTGCCAGCTGATGGGATCTGCGAGGGTTCAAGTTGGAAGTGAGTGAATAGGTTTTGGCTGAAGAGGGATTAAGAAAAACATAAATAAATAACTATTTTATTCTTGGTTATGCGGGGCATGCCCATGGAGGCGTGATCATGTAGGTGCAAATGTACAGATATTTTATGGCAATTGCAACAGCGACAGTAGAAAATTGTTCATACATACATGGTTAGAATAGTACATTGGTGAAAATGTGAAATAATAATTTTGCTGCCGTGAGATCGGTACTCGGCTGGACCAGACCGGACATAACCTACAAGGGCCGACAAAGTACATGGCAGTACAACAAATGGATACAACTGTATTCACTACCATGACCGTTGTCCAGTAATGATAGCTGGACACGATGCCTTCACATTTCTGAAAAGTATCATAAACCTGAAAAATCCAGACGCAAGAAACTGACCTTTTGCTCACTTGGACACACAAAGATGACCGTTCGTGAATCTACCATCCTTGATTGGCCTCAGCCGTTATGGCGGCCCTGACCAAACTAACTGAACAAGTAACAGAGGAAATTGGAAGGCAGTTGACTGCGGATAACCGAGTGTGAAACCAGTCGGCAAGCTGCTCTGCCAGCTGTAGATTAGTGTACATACTGAGTTCTGACAGTGCACCAAAACGTGGTGGGTCTTCGCCTGGCAAGCGTTCTCCATATAAAAGGCCACAAATGTCCGTTTAACAACACCGTGAGGTGGCGGAGGTGACTCGCTACTGAATGAATTCACTGCCCACAACTACACACTGGCAAGTCGACTAGAATTATAATTCAAAACTGTGCTGACAAATTCAAGGCCAAGATACCCCTGATTACATGTATCGTGTTCACTACACATATAGTGCCCGACTGGTTCCACTACACACGCTAGAATCTGACATCTCGTCATTCATTGGCGACGTTATTCACCGTGGTTACCATTTCTACGGCCTGTACAACTTTCGGTTTATTGCCGATTACATACATAGCAACGTGCTTGTTGTGAAAATTAATTGCATGTAAAGGTTTATCATGCCTGGTTTGGCGTGTCTCGACAAGTTCGAGAACAAGTTATTTATTTACTTTTTTAGTTGTAATCGGCCTGGAATATTTTGCAGCCTTACTTCGGCTAATAATAGCTCAAACATCCTGAAAGATCGAGTAGAATATACTTGGAAAGCAGGAGCAAGTGTTGTGGCTATATACTGAGTTCATGCGTACATAACGCTAAGCTCAACGGTGATAAGCTAGAAAGTAAAGAGACGCTAGTATATGCGCCAACTCGCAGCAAGAAGAGGCGAAAGTATGTGTAGGTGTAGAAGTGCCAATATAATGAACCTAACGAGAATAGTGATGCTAGCTGACCTGACAGTGTGAACTTAAGGGCCGTGACTTTATTCGGCGGCGAGTCACATTCGCTACGTTGCAATATTGTCAAAGAGACATTTGTGGCTTTTTATAGGGAGAACGATTGCCGGGCTAAAAGCCACTACGTCCTAAAACTCTGCCGCCCATTCTCTGAATGCAACTTTACCTGATTGTGCTTTTTGTTTAGCGCTTCTTTGTTCGGTTAAGCGCAGTCCTGTTGCGTCCCCTTTGCCGTTGGCTGAGGCGTTAAGCGAGTACTTTGGTCTTGTTCTCTCCTGTCCTAATGGTTCATCCCGAGTGGTAGTGAATGAAGGAAAGCTTTTAATATGTTGTATATGTCGTCTGCGGAACCACGTAAAGTCTCCAAGTGGTATCCAGTGCAATAGCTTGAAGTTTTGTCGAAGCCCTGAAGGATAGGATATTGTCCCGAAAAACAAATCGGAGGTCCTCCTGGGGTGTTGTAAAATGGATTGGAAATGTAGGTATCCACTGCCAAATGAACAGGAAAAGCAAACAAAGAGCTTTGGCTGAGTGTCACGCTAAGGAAAGTATCCAGTAGACAACAATGGCCGAACCCAATTGTTCTGACCTTTCATCGGCATGAGAATGTGCCTTTCGAAGTCAACAGGAGGCCTCCAGGTAAGGAATATATGAAAAAAGATATTGTAAGACTAATTGTACCCAACTGTTTAAGCCACAGGAAATTTGCATCTTTGTAAAACAACGATTCATGTGCCCAGACAATAAGTAGTAAAGGCGGAGGATACTCTTCCATTCGTTTCCAGATATAGGAGTGTTATGCCCGGTACTGTGGTATCTATAGACGATTCCGACGCTGTGTCTGTGACAATCTCGGGAATAAAGGCACGACATGACGGACACATAGCCAGGCGAAATAAGTGCATACGGAACACAGTCAATCGATTTCAACTGTGACTGAAATATTGTACCAATATACCACATGTAATTGTGAGGTAACTAGCTCATATACATGTATACTATAAGCGACGAAATACAACGATAAGAGAGCATATTAGTATCGTTAACGAAAGAAAGATGGCTCCAGATGAAAAAGGAAGAAGATGCAAGGAGATTTAATGGGTCCTAAACCGCGGAAGTCCAACCTGTGGGACACCAGAGAATGGAGGACGTGATGTGTTGAAAATAGAAAAGCTATCGCTCACAAGTGCTGACAGGAACGCGTTGCTTCAGCCCAAAATTGTTAGGAATGCAAGACGGCAGAATAGTCGAACACGTAAGTTATGTCAAATGAAGCAAGAAGGCCAAGAGAGAGCAAGGAAATGAAAGCTAAGGGTTTAGTAAAAGACCATATTGCGGAGAAGTGGAAAAGTAAACGACGTATTCTAACTGATGCACCATCCGCGTTACTAATAAGCGCGATAATTAATGTTCAGCGCTGTGTTTTGGGTAAGGGTTACAGAGCGTTGCGACGGTATAGGTAAATAGCATGCCAAGCAAAGCACTAAGGGTGAGCGGCACAGTATGTTGGAACCATTAAGTATAGATCGTTAACGCCTCATATACCTGCAAGCATGCAGAAAACAGGAGACTGGTCAGACGAGGCCCCATTGGAGCCAAGCGCAAAGCGTTATCCGTTCGTTGCTAAACTGAATGCAGAGAGCGCGAAAAGGAAAGAATGGAGTCGGGAATAAAGGATCCCATTGAGGACCGAGGTGGTGTGACAACTACATTAAGCGTAGAGCTTGATTGATATTGTTCAGGTCAAAATCAATGGCGTGAACGCGGTCCTCTGTAAACATTGAAATGGTAGTTGGCAGTACCAAATTAGTGCTGCTGAAGGCATCGGAAGGGTGCGTTAATGAACTCACGCAACGCTGCTGCGTCAGTGATTACTCTATTATCAAGAAGCACAAGTAAATTAATCGACTGGTCCTTGCGGCCACTGCACTGCCTCAGAAGTCATGCAAGGGATTTAGCCCTGTTCGCCCTTCACAGCACCGTGCGCTCAGTTAAAGGGTGTACGTGAAGGCAAGCTGAAACCAGTGCCGAACTTAGATCGTTAGGAAGCAATTAATTGGTAGAAGTCAGGAAGAAGGAGACCTCTCAGATAAGGAGGAATCCTAACACAACGTTGGCAGTAGACCTCCAAATTTAGTTTAGAATAATAAGAGAAATGATGTAGGTAGCTAAATTTAGGTTCGTAGAGAAAAGGCTGACCTTGAGGAATAGCGACTATGATCAACATACAATTAAAGCAGTTGTATAGGATGTAACTTTTGGTGACCACCACAACGTTTAAGTCTCACTATAGCGGAGGCCTCATAAAGCGGAAGTCAGAAGAAAACGGATCAATGAGCAAATTGAGAGCGAACCGCCCAGCTTAAGTAAATCCAAAAAGAGATCGTAAGCAGGAAATAATAAATTAGCGCAAAGGAGGCCATATTGCTAAGTGCCGAATAAAAGCAAGGAGACCTGTCTAGGAAACATGGTTAAACTGTTTTCTATGATGGAGTTAGAGCACCTGAATCGCAGTAAACTGGAAGCGTCCACGCAGCGAGTACGGCGGGAATACCTCAATACGGCGCATCGGAATTAAGTCATCCGTGTGCAGAGGGAATACAAACGGGAAACAACAGAAAGGATGGGTTATATATAGATGAGTCTATGTTGATAAAGCGTGAATACCAACCACAAGGCTCTCGAGGTAGGACGAATAATGGAATGTATTTGCCGAAAGCAGATCATTAACGTCTTTGACGACAGAGACATCAAAAAGCAGGAGGCGGGCGACAAGAGACTAGGTTATTGCGTTGCATTGAGAACAATCCGTCTACTGCAAATGGAAACAAAAACGGCAACGTAAGCATAAAATGATAGTTGGGGTCGGGGAAGCGTACATGGGTAAACAGGAAACAGGACCAAAATTGCTGTTGTGATAAGGGAAACACAGCAGTGGGTCTGCTGAACGTAGGCCGTTAACCTCTCAGTAGTCTGGAGGAAGCCAGTTTGCAGCAGACCAAGGTGGCCTATGAGTCACCAGCTGCAATACGGGTTCCCACCAGCGTTGACCGTATGCGTGGGTCAGGTAATAGATTATCACGAAAAGTGGCTTGGTTTCATTTAACTGATTGATGAGCTGTACCCGACCTCGCTAGACTACAGGTTTGTGTACCTTCAGCTAGTTGTGTTCTGTTGTCTATGCATCGTGCAGCTATGAGCAACCATTACTTTCGCAGGTTAGCGTTACTTCCGCATGTATAAACGTTAACCATGGCGATGGACTCAATATAGGTAACCTATCCATCTAGAGTAATACATGTTATTATTATCGGAAGCACATCGCCAAACTCAGGTATTTACTAAAGAAAGATATCTTACACGCTCTCAAAACCCTCAAAAGAACGAGAATGTGCTGTTCTCTAGGCCGAATAAAGGAAAGGGAGGCGTTCTGATGGAGAAAGCTGACAGCAACTGATATCAGCGATTGCGCCAGGTTTCGTAACATGGAGAAAACAGCGGCATTAGAAAAGACAGGTGCTATACTTTTACAGCACCTTAAACAAGAAAACTCGCTTGAGTCTAACAAGTTCGAACAAATTCCACCAACAAGCTTGGTGCTTCGGAGACGTTACAGACTACCAAATGTAAGTAAAGAGGGACTTCTACTTATACGCACTTTAGACATGTACAACGCACTTTACCACGAAAAAGCAATGTGGTTGGCCAGGTTTATAACACCAGTGCGAAAGGTTTAATCCGTGCAAAGTTTCCGTGAAACGTTAAGGTGGTTAGGCTATATAGGAAATCTTAACCTAACCGTAAGAAAGATGTTTTTGTTGGGGGTTGCATCGTACTTCACGGAGGTTCTTTTAGAAGATAAGTGGATAATATATGCGACGGCATTCGATCACATCAGTTGAACGTCGGCCTTTCAAACAATCGGATGGAACAGCTACTCCAGCTGTGTACCAACAACATACAGCTAAATTTAAATGGTGTGATATACAGACAAAATGAATGAATAGCAATTGGCTCATCAGTAGGATGGTTGCTGGCATATGTATTCAGGAGCAAATTAGAAAACAGCTGCCTGAGAGGACTCATTAGCATAGTACCCTATTACGGCCGATATGCGGATGATATATTTTGGGTGAGAGACCGTCAGTATTGCAAAGAGGAAACTCTATCCCATTCAACAGCGCACGACAAACTGCACACCCGGGAATCTGAACGTCATGGTACGATGCCGTTCTTAAGCGTTTGAATTTGTCGAAAATCATATAGGCCTATCCAACGCATGGTGCACAGGAAAATTAGGTGGAATTGACAGCGAATACATTTTGCCTGCTTTGTCCCACTAAGCCAGAAACGGAAGTTGATTAGTTGTTTAACCGAAAGGGCTAGTAGGATGTGTACTGAGGATACACTTTCGGACGGACTGAAGTCCTTAACTGGCCATTTTGAGAGAAACGGCAACCTCGAAAGTTATGTTCGGAGAAATATTGCGTACCGATAATCGAGGGCTAAAACCGATGTGGATGCAAATCAATGGTTTGTCCCACGTTGCCGTGCAAATTGAATGGAATAGCGTAGGCAAAGTCTATGGAAAATGGTACAAAGAAACAGTGGTTTATTACGAGTAAACTAGCATTGGTTAACAAGGCACATAAGAAGGAAATTATTTCGAAAAGTAAGTTGCATGATACGTGGCAAAGCTTTTTGGTGGGCTTACCACAGACTAAGGTAGAATGGCGGCTGTTCGCATATTAAAAGTATAAATCCGTAAACCCAACGGTTGAGTATGGCAAGACACCTTCTGACGGCGTTTGGTAGCCCCTGACTAACAAGCCATACAATGAAATGTAAGTAAGACAATGCATCGTCAACCCGTTTTTATATATCCTCAGCTTGGGAGAAGAGACGACATAATTAGTGAGGTCGTTCCAAGGCTGGCACACGCCGAGGGAAATGAAATTTCTACGGCTTTCAAGCAAGCTATACAGTATTGTCAGTTTAATAAAATTATGTCTTAAGTTCGGGTTGTGGTTCAATTCTAGCAGCGTACGGCAGCAGCTGGTAAACCATTATGAGATCCCCCGCAAAAGCCGATATCAACTGTTATACCTTTTTAGAGATTGCATTCTAAGCTGATAGGGCAGCTGAAAGAGGCCCCTGACATTCTTGTTTGCTTTTCGTTGAGGAGTCTCTAGTGCAACGAGCTTCTGTTTATGCCAAGGCTGACAAGCCTGACTAGCGTATTCCACATGTGGTCGCACATGGGCGATATGCCTTTGCGAAAAGATTGAGGGTTCAAACGGACCGAAGGCTCTGCGAGGAAGAACGAAGTGTTGAGTTTCGTTTCTCATCACCTACATTGCTAGTTTTGAACACCCGAGCCCTTCCTTTACAGGTACACCCAGGTCAGCCTCCGGAGAGACCGCCTACAAGGTGAGGTTTTCAAGCTTCTAAGCGCTCACCGGCTGGTTACGCAAGCGTATCACTTTGCTATTAGCTATGTTCAATTGAAGCAGGTTCCTCTTTGATCATTTATAAATGCAATCTGGGTCATGTTTAAGTATATCCTGATTTTCATTGTTACTAATCGACCGCCATAGCTTGACGTCAACGAAGAAAAGCATGAAATTTGAGGAGAGAACGTTTGCCAAGTCGTTGATAAACACCAAAAACAAGCGCGATCCCAACACTGAGCGTTGTGGAACACCACATTCCATCTCCATGAGGTTAGAGCGTGATCCCCAACGCATACATGAAGCTTCCGTTGGTGATGGAAGTTGCTAATCCAACCAAGTGCAGGAGCACCGATTCCGCAGCTCTGTAGCCGTTGAAGTAAGATGCGGTGATCCAGACGATCGAAAGTTTTGGAATAGTCCAGCTAGACGACGTCAACTCCAACCCCATCAACTGCCGCTTCCGTCCAACTAACACGTGCCAACAGTTGGTTGGCGTGCATGACCGGTGTTGACAAAAGCCATGCTGCTCCGGTGCCAAGAGGTTGCATTTTACAGGTAGTCCATTAAAGTCTTAGCAACGACCGCTTTCAGCAAGTTCGCGAGCACAGGGAGGAGAGTCACTAAGCAATAGTTTGCAGGCTCTGAACGACTACTGCCCTTAAAAATTAGGGTGATAATGTCACGCTTGCATATAGTGGGTACTTGTTGTTCAACAAAGCGCCGTTGGAAGACCTGGGATAGTGGTTCTGCTAGCTTATTGGCCACTGCGTTCAAGGAGTTCGAGCGGATGTTGTCTGGTCCCGGAGAATTAGGATCGCGTATTGAGAGTATCTTCCTTAGAACAATTGATGAGTTGAAACTCACATGTGTAAACAATGGAGTCGGTAATGTGCATGACAATATGGGACCAGTAGAGTTTGCTAGTTTGAAAATTGGGGCGTATTTTAACTGCAAAGTATAAGCTGCTTCTTCAGCGCTTTGTACTCTACCGCCTGTTGTGAAGGGCGGAGGCTATGTAACGTCATAAACGTACCTTGTACGTAGCAAGCTTACGGCTGTGGTTTTCTTCAAGTCCAATCGTAAGGCATCAATGCCAGGACAAATGTCCTAGGACAAGTAGTGCTTTCTAAATAAATAAATAAATATTTTATTATCGACTATGCGAGGCACGCCCATGGAGGCATGATCAGGTATGTGCAACTGTACAGACATTTTATGGTAACTGTAACAGTGACAGTAGCAAATGGTTCATATAAATAAATAGTTTGTTCACAAATTCATTGAGACACACCAAATCAGGCGTGATCAAGGTTTACAGGCAGTTGTGTATCACGACGATACTTCGGGTTCAATCGTTTGTAGTTGAAACGGTTAAGGCACTATAAGTGCAATGTAACAGTGCTTGTAGACGGAGCGTAACATATTCTTGCATGTGTCCGGAACAGTTGAAATATGAGTCTAGTCGACTTGCCAGTATGTACTTGTGGGCAGTGACTTTATTCAGTGGCGAGTCACATCCGCCACGTCGCAGTATTGTTAAGCAGACATTTGTGGCTTTTTATAGGGAGAACGCTTGCCAGGCGAAAACCCACCACGTCCTGCAACACTGCCGTAAAGCATTTTGAACATTAATGTATGACTGGCAAAGCCGTTTGACGACTGATTTCATATTCGGTTATTCGCAGACAAATGGCTCCTAATTTCCTCTGTTAGTTGGACAGGTAATTTGATCGGGGCCGCCATGATTGTTGAGGCCGGTTGAGGAGGGGAGCATCGCCAATAGTCGTCTTGTTGTGTGTCCAGGTGAGCAAAAGATCAAATTTTCTGCTGTCTGGATTTTTCAGATGTATAATGTATGGAAGTATGAAGATGTGTCCAGTTCTCCATACTGGACAAGGATTTTGGTGATTGTAGTTGGGTCCTTTTGGTGTTCAACCATGCTCCATGTAAGTCCTTGTCGGTGGTTACGTCCGTCTTGGGCGAAAATTGTTCCTCAGTCCAATCCCAGATCTCCAAAAAGTTCCGGACCTCGGAGAAAAGGGAAAGTGAAGGACAACCGAGAGAAGACCGCAAAAACAGGCATGGAGTTAAACATTTAACAATGTCTTATGTTACAACATTTGGTCTTGAGACAAAAGCATGTACACTGTGCAACAATAATTATGCTGAAAGTGCTTTTGAATATCCTATAGAATCATTAGCCTTATATGTGGATTGCTGACGCCTGCGTAGAGACAAGAGCGTTGTACCAGTAAGTAATCTACGAAGTATCGGTTTAGTATGAGCCAAAAGTTGCGTGGGGAAGAGCAAAGAGAGTTAGAATATTGGTGGTGATTGCAAGGTGCATGGACAGCAAGTAGCTAGCGTACTACGATAGGGAGCGCAGAATAAGTGAAAATAAATAGGTTGCTGCGAGAGAGATCTAAAGGTCAGTTGGCGGTAGGGCAGCGGAAAGATTGAATGCAGATATTCTAAAGGAATAAAGGTTATTGAGATACGGAGTGGCTCCTAACGAGCACTGGGTAATCGCATATGTGTGGAGCCTATGACCACTAGCTACTTCTAAACAGAGGTGCCGAATTTAAGACGACCGACGGATGGTGGCGCTAGGAAAGACTATCAGTGGCCAGAAGTAGCCATTCGAATCAGACGCTTAGTCACTAGTGTATGCCTATAGGGTCACTGAATGCATCAACAAGCCAGTGGAGGTAAGTGATAGACATTCCAGGAGAATGTATGATGGAGAGACAAGGAGTGTATCCTAACAAGCTCAAGATCTGCGCAGAGGGGACATGGAGCATACGGCGAATTGCTGCAGAAGTGAGGAAGATAAGAAGAGCGACAGATAGTGGCGCTAGGATTGAGAGTATAAGTGGCCAGCAAAGGCATTCGGATTAGGCCTACCAATTGCCAGTGGATACCTAGTGACAGAAGAAGTCAACAAACCAGCGAAGGTGTGATGCAAACAATTCAACAGAGTAAGTGTTTGAGAGATAAGGAGTGACTCCTAGCGCCAATATCAATTCTAGCTATAATGACTCGCTACAGCTGAAAAGTGGTGACGAAGAACTGATAATGGTACTAAGAGAGAGAGCGTATCGACGGCTGGCAATGGCATTGGGGTGAAGCTTACTAGTAGCTATTGGATACCTAAAGTGTCCCAGAATAGGTCAACAGACAGCAAATGTTTGTGACGCAGACAGTCCCAAAGGATGAAGGTTGGAGATAAAAGAGTGTGGCTCTTAGCAAGCTCTGGATATGCGCAGAGATGGTTGCAGCCCACGAAGAATAGATCCTGCTAAACAGAGGTGCGTGAGGTAATAAAAGAACTGATAATGGTACTAAGGGAGGGAGAGTATCGACCGCTAGCAATGGCATTGGGGTGAAGCATTCTAGTGGATGCCTAGAGGCCCCATGATAGGTCAACAGACAGCAAATGTATGTGCCGCAGACAGTCCCAAAGGATGAAGGTTGGAAATTACAGAGAGTGGCTCTTAGCAAGCTCTGGATATGCGCAGAGATGATTGTAACCTAAGACCACTAGTTGCTACTAAATAGAGGTGCTGAGGTTAAGAGGATTGACGGATAATGGCGCTATGAAGAACTGTCGGTGGCCAGATGTAACCACTGCATTGAGCAATTTGGTCATTAGTGGATTCCTACAGTGTCACAGAATACATCAGCAAGCCATCGAAGGTAAGTGATGCAGACATTCTAAAAGCTTACAGGATGGTGAAACAAGGAATGTCTACTTGTAGGTCCGGATATGCTCATAGACGTATGGAGCCTACAACGAATCATTGTGGAAAACGTTATGAAGATAAGAGGAACGAAGGATAACGGTGCTGAGAGAAAATCAGTGAACAGCACCTGAAATCGCATTAAGCCTTCTAGTTATTAGTGGATAGTTACGGTGTCAGAAGAGTCAACAAACCAGCGAAGGTATGTGATGCAAACAATTCAAGGGAGTAAGTGTTGGAGAGATAGTGAGTGGCTCCTAGCGCAAACAGGTATGCTATCTTCAATGACTCACTGCAGCTGAAGAGATGACGTAGAAAATACGAGGAACTGATAATGATATCAAGGGAGAAAGATAGTACCGACGGCTAGCAATGGCATTGGGGTGAAGCGTTCTAGTGCTAGTGGATATCTAACGTGTCCCAGAATAAGTCAACAGACAGCAAATGTATGTGACGCACGCAGTCCCAGAGAAAAGTAAAAGAGTGGCTCTTAGCAAGCTCCGGATATGCGCAGAGATGTTTGGAGCCTACGAAGAATGGCTCCTGCAAAACAGAGGTGCCAGAGGTAATAGGAAGAACTGATAATGGTATTAAGGGAGAGCGGGTATCGACGGCTGGCAATGGCATTGGGGTGAAGCCTACTAGTGACTAGTGGATAACCAAGTATCCCAGAATAACTCAACAGAGAGCAAATGTATGTGACGCAGACAGTCCCAAAGGATGAAGGTTGTGGATAAAAGAGTGTGGCTCTTAGCAAGCTCTAGATATGCGCAGAGATGATTGGAACCTACGATGAATGGCTCCTGCTAGACAGCGGTAATACGAATAACAGATAGTGGTACTAAAGGAGAGAGTATCGACGACTGCAGTGGCAGTAGTGTGAAGCCTTCTGGTAGCTAGTGGGTACTTAATGTGTCCCAGAATAAGTCAGCAGACGGCACATGTATTTGACGCAGGCAGCCCAAAGGATGAAGTTTGGAGACAAAAGAGTGTGGCTCTGAGCAAGCTCCGGAGGTGTTTGGAGCCCACGACTATTAGCTGTTACTGAATAGAGATGCTGAGGTTAATAAGAGCGACAGTTTGCGGCGTTATGAAAATCTTTTTGTGGTCAGATGTAACCATTGCGGTAAGCAGATTGGTCTCTAGTGGATTTCTACAGTGTCACAGCATACATCAGCAAGCCAGCGAACGGAAGTAATACAGACATCTTAAAAGCTTATAGGATGGAGGAACAAGGAATGTCTCCTAGTAGCTCTGGATACGCGCAAAGATGTATGTACATACAACGAATCACTGTGGAAAACATGCTGCAGATAAGATGAAAGAAAGATAATAGTGCGAAGAGAGCGAACCAGTGGACAGCAACTTAATCCGAATTAAGCATTTTAGTTATTAGTGGAAAGTTATAAATAAATAAATCTTTTATTCGCAACAAGGTGAGGCACGCCTTTACAGGCATGATCATTTTGACATAACGATGCATGAACAAGATTGTGCAAAAATCCGATATGTTTGCCACAGCAGCTGGTGTTTATGTAGGGGATATGAATGTATGTCATTGTGTATGTGACTGTGTATTTTGTGCTGCTCCAATCTTCAATGTTTGACATCGTCATCAATATGCGAGTAGGAGATTGGTGTCAGTGGGTTGGATAGAATTTTCCCGATATCCACGGGGCAGTGACTTTATTTTGTGGCGAGTCACGACCGCCACGTCACAGTGTTGTTAAGCAGACATTTGTGACTTTTTATAGGGAGAACGCTTGCCAGGCGAAACCCACCACGTCCTGGAACACTGCTGCCGAACTATTTGCTGGAACGGGTTAAACCCGAACCACTTAGCTGACACCACGAGGAGGTTGTTCGGCTAGCCAGCCAAGGGAGTAAGTGTTGGAGAGATAATGAGTGGCTCCTAGCGCAAAGAGGTAGGCTATCTACAATGACTCGCTGTAGCTGAAAAGTGATGCCGTAGGTCGTATGAAGAGCGCATAATGGTACTAAGGGATAAAGAGTATCGACGGCTAGCAATGGCATTCGGGTGAAGTCTTCTAGTTGCTCGTGGACACCTAACGTGTCCCAGAATAAAGCAACAAACAACAGACGTATTTGACGCAGACAGTCCTAACGAATGAAGGTTGGAGATAAAAGAGAGTGGCTCTTAGCAAGCTCGGGATATGCGCAGATGCTTGGAGCGTACGACCACTAACTGCTTCTAAACAGAGACTGAATTTAAGACGATCAACAGATAGTGGCACTAGGACAGGCTATCAGCGGCCAGATGTAGCCTTTCGAATATGATGCTTGGTCATTAGTGTATATCAGCAGTGTCAAAGGATTATGTCAACATGTCAGCGAAAGTAAGTGCTACAGACATTCCGTAACGGGAGAGGAATATACGGTAAACGAAAGCGCGATTAAAAGAGAATATTCAATGTTGTCGTGATTGGTAGGGAAACAGGTATAAGAGAGAGCGGTGTCAGCTTGGACATTAGGGTATATTTCGGCAACCTCAACCGGTACTTGAGGTCCCGCGCACGCCAGCTTCACCCTTAGGTAGTAGCCAGTTAAGTTGATGCGACTAGCTAGAGGCGGATGCCTCGAGCTAGCCAAATGTGGGAGGTTTGAGGGAATGCGTAGGCATTCGGTATCCTGTGGCTAATGCCTAGGTGATGGAAGACTTAAGCGGTTGTTGGAGGAAGCAGGCTCGCAGAAATATTAGGAGTCGGGAAGGGAATAGTGTGGGATGGTAAGAAGAGGCGATTATAACTGGTCTGGTCCAGTTTCAAAAAGCTCGTCTTTGGGACAGTTGATATTCCGTAGTTTGGAAATTTGTGTGACAGAGAGGCATTTGCTGATAGAGAAGCGGAATTGGCTTATATTCTTAGATGTCCTTATTGTGAGAGGTAACCTATTCCATAAGTGTGCTGTCTGTAGAGGTAGAAGTTGGAGCGAATACTCTGCCCGTTCTTGGTAGGATAACGGAGTGTGGTCGATCACGTAAGGGTACGAAGTGATATATGAGTCCGAGGCAGGGGTTAGTTGGCTCCCATTAGAATGGTTAATGAGCGAGTGTAGGAAAGCGAGGTTAGTTTTCAGTCGGCGCAGTCATAACGGGTCGAGCTTAAGTGTGTTGCACCGATCACGGTAGCTTAGACGAGTGCCCCAGAAGGCGTTTTTTGAAGGTACACTGAACCTTTTGGGGGGCTGTTCTGTCGCATTTTCTGAGGTTGGTGAATACTATAGAGCAGTACTCTAGCAGAGGCCGGGCACATGTTTTGTAGAGCGCAGTTCTAGATTCCTTTATTGTCATGGTTTTGAGGATGCTTCCGATGAGAGAGCGTGTTTTAGTTGCGGAATAAGCTGCTTGTTCCGATAAGTTCAGCGAACAGGAGTAGTGCACGCCTAAGTTACGCACTGTTAGGCAGTTCCTTAATGACGTGCCTTGTAGGATTAACGTATTGCGTGGCATGGTGCATCTGTATGTAAGGACATTGCATTTTGCTGGTGGGAATGCTAACTTCCATGTGTCGCACCATGCAGTTAGCGCTCTTAAGTCGTATTGTATGTGGGATGGCGGTGTGGAAGTTTGACGATTGAAATGGAAAGAAAAGTTTGATGTCGTCGGCAAATAGGTAGGGTGTCCCATGTTTGAAAACCTGCAACACGTCATTGATATAGAGCAGGAAAAGTTGAGGGCCTAAAACGCTACCTTGAATTACGCCACTTTCGACTGGTTTTGGAAGTGACATAAAGTCCCCAACCATTACTTACTGTGAGCGAGCTGTAAGGTATGATGCGAACCAAATGTGCCGTTAGCCGGAGATACCGCATGATTCCAGCTTCATCAAGCCTTCTACAAGTTGTGTGCCCGACCTATTGTAGAGTACTGCTCCATAGTGGTTACTAATTCACGCAAATGTGATATGATGGTCATCGAGAAAGTGCAGCGTTCGTTCACTAAGCGCCTTCTAGGATCAACAACGCTTAGTTATCAAAGCCGCTGCAAGCAGCTTGGTCTTGATCCACTTTGGCTGCGGAGACTTAAAGCCAACCTAGTTTTTCTGTATAAGCCAATCCAAACATCGGGCTCAAGTATTGAAAGATATTTTCAACCGCTGGGCGACACACGCTATCCTCCACGCAAAAAGCCATACTCATTCTCACTGACCAAAACCCGTTGCTCCATACGCTTTAACTTCTTCCTCTATAGATATGCACATGTATGGAATAACTTACCAGAAACCATCAGAGCATCTAATAGTATCCTGCAATTCTCCGCGGCCATAAATAGATTACTAAATGTCCCCACGGTAGCAGACATCTTGGGCATCTGCATCCCTGAGGACGAGCTATGGGAGAACGGCCCTGATCACATATAGAATTCCATACAAAGCGATAACTGTGTAGAATAATCTCAATGCGCCAAGAGCTTGCTGCTCTACACACGCAGCACCAATAAGGTTCCTTACAAAATGACCCTGTCCTCTCCTTATTATGCACTTCGCTCTTAATGCTTCTTCTATCGGACGGTCACTTGTCCGTGCCCTGCTCTGCCCTAGTCTCATTTGACTGTCCTGCCTCTCTTTGACTTACTCCAGACTACAGTTACGATTTTGTAGACATCTGGTTATGCCCCCTCTTCACGAGAGCCTGCTGGCCCTGCTCATTCCTTCCTAACACAGCCACCTCTATCTCTAATCTGTTCAGTTCTGCTGACCCTCTCGTAATAGTGTGACGGTACCGGTCATTGATCTGAAGACGGAACACTGTTCCCCTCCCTAGTTGCTCCTCTCACTCTATCAGGAACCCAGAGCTGTGTGCTAACCTAGTTTCCTCTGTTCAGTCTCCTACTTTCTGACTTCCTACAGAGTACTGAGCCGTCAACGGTATAGGCTGCGCACAATTAAACCTTATTTCTCCCACCCCTAGTGCTCTATAGAATGTCTGTACCACTTACCTTCGCTGGCTTGTTGATGTGTTCTGTGACACTGTAGAAATCCACTAGTGACCCAAGTGTCTAAGGGAATGGCTACATCAGGCCATTGAAAGTTTCTCGTAGCGTCATTTTCTGTCGATCCTCTTTACCTCAGCAATTCTACTTAGTAGCAACTAGTGGTCTTAGGCTCCACGTATCTCACTGCATATCCGGAGCTTGCTAAGTGCCACCCTCTTTCATCCCCAACCTTCATGCTTCTTGACTGTCTGCTCACATTCATTTGCAGTCCGTTGACTTATCCTGGGACACTTAAGGTATCCACTAGCCACTAGAAGGCTTCACCCCAATGCCACTGCTAGTTGCGGATACTCTCTATCTCACCTTGTATCATTACCAGTTCTTCACGTTACCTACGTCACCACTTTCCAGTTGCAGTTAGTCATTGCAGGTAGCATACATATCTACGCTAGAAGCCACTCTGCATCTCTCCAACTTACTCTCTTGAATTGTTAGCATAACATACATTCACTGGTTTGTTGACTTCTTCTGTCACTGTAAGTATCTAATAAACAACTAAAAGGCTCAATGGAATTCCGTTGCTGCCCACTGGTTCTCTCTCTTAGCACAATTATCCTTCTTTCTTCTTATCTTCATTACTTTTACTGCCGTGATTCATTGTAGGCTCGGTATATCTTTGCGCTTATCCGGAGCTACTAGAATACATTCTTCGTTTCTTCATCCTGTAATCTCTCAGAATGTCTGTATCACTTACCTTCGCTGGCTTGTTGATGTGTTCTGTGACACTGTAGGAATCCACCCGTGACCAAAGTGTCTAATGGAATGGCTACATCAGGCCACTGAAAGTTTCTCGTAGCGCCATTTTCTGTCGATCCTCTTAACTTCAGCACTTCTATTTAGTAGTAACTGGTGGTCGAGGGCTCTGTGCATCTCTACGCATATCCGGAGATTGCTAAGTGCCACCCTCTTTTATTCCCAACATTCATGCTTCGTGACTGTCTGCGTCACATCCATTGCTGTCCGCTGACTTATTCTGGGACACATAAGGTACCCACTAGCTACTAGAAGGCTTCGCCCCAATGCAATCGCAAGTCGTGGATACGCTCTATCTCGCCTTGCATCAGTATCAGTTCTTCGCGTAACCTGCGTCACCACTTTCCAGCTGCAGCTAGTCATTGTAGGTAGTAGACATCTTTGCGATAGGAGCCACTCCGTATCTCACCAACTTACTCTCTTGAATTGTTAGCATCACACACCTTCACTGGTTTGTTGACTTCTTCTGTCACTGTAAGTATCCAATGGAAAAGCTAGAACGCTTAATAGAATTCCGTTGCTGTCCACTGGTTCTCTCCATTAGCACAAGTATCCTTCGTTCTTATCTTCATTACGTTTACTGCAGAGACTCATTGTAGGCTCCATACATCTTTGAGCTTATCTGGAGCTACTAGGAGACATTCCTTGTTTCCACATCCTGTAATCTCTCAGATTGTATGTATCACTTACCCTCACTGGCGTGTTGCTGTGTTCTGTGACACTGTAGGAATCCACTAGTGACCCAAGTGTCTAATGGAATGGCTACATCAGGCCATTGAAAGTTTCTCGTAGCGTCATTTTCTGTCGATCCTCTTTACCTCAGCAATTCTACTTAGTAGCAACTAGTGGTCGTAGGCTCCACGTATCTCTCTGCATATCCGGAGCTTGCTAAGTGCCACCCTCTTTCATCCCCAACATTCATTCTTCTTGACTGTCTGCTTACATTCATTTGCAGTCCGTTGACTTATCCTGGGACACTTAAGGTATCCACTAGCCACTAGAAGGCTTCACCCCAATGCCACTGCTAGTTGCGGATACTCTCTATCTCACCTTGTATCATAACTTTACACTGGCTGGTCAACTAGTGTCACAATTCTACATAGGATTGTTACACTGGGACTTCCACGTCTGCATATACTGTTGTCGTTTTACATCCTACGATACGTTGACCTTTTCCTTCCTTGTGTGCGGGCTCTTCCATTACCTTTTAATGGATCATTCAGGATTCTCAAGCTCTTATTAGCTGAGGTCCCGTATCTCATGACAGCCAACTTATTGTTTCGCATTTTCAACATTGTACAGTTCCAATCATGGATATATGAAAATTTTTCTACGTTACTGTTACAATTGCATTAAAATGTTTGTACCGCTGTACATATCTGATCATGCCTCCACGAGCGTGCCTCGCATAGTCGAGAATAAAATATGTATTTATTTATTATCAGTTCTTCGCGTTACCTACGTCACCACTTTCCAGCTGCAGCTAGTCATTGCAGGTAGCATATATATCTACGCTAGGAGCCACTCTGCATCTCTCCAACTTACTCTCTTGAATTGTTAGCATAACGTACCTTCACTGGTTTGTTGACTTCTTCTGTCACTGTAAGTATCTAATAAACAACTAAAAGGCTCAATGGAATTCCGTTGCTGCCCACTGGTTCTCTCTCTTAGCACAATTATCCTTCGTTCTTCTTATCTTCATTACTTTTACTGCCGTGATCCATTGTAGGCTCTGCGTATGTTTGCGCTTATCCGGAGCTACTAGAATACATTCTTCGTTTCTTCATCCTGTAATCTCTCAGAATGTCTGTATCACTTACCTTCGATGGCTTGTTGATGTGTTCTGTGACACTGTAGGAATCCACTTGTGACCCAAGTGTCTAATGGAATGGCTACTTCTGGCCACCGAATGTTTCTCGAAGTGCCAGTTTCTGTCGATCCTCTTCACCTCAGCACTTCTACTTAGTAGCAACTAGTGGTCGTAGGCTCCACGTATCTCTCTGCATATCCGGAGCCTGCCAAGTGTAACCCTCTTGCATCCCCAACATTCATTCTTTGTGACTGTCTGCGTCACATTCATTTGCAGTCCGTTGACTTATCCTGGGACACTTAAGGTATCCACTGGCCACTAGAAGGCTTCACCCCAATGCCACTGCTAGTTGCGGATACTTCTATCTCACCTTGTATCATTATCAGTTCTTCGTATTACTTATGTCACCACTTTTAAGCTGCAGCCAGTCATAGTATTTAGCATACATATCTACGCTAGTAGACACTCTGTTTCTCTCCCACGTACTCTCTTGAATTGTTAGCACCACATACCTTCACTGGTTTGTTGACTTTCTGTCACTTTATCTAATAAATAACTAGAATGTTCAATGGAATTCAGATGCTGTCCGCCGGTTTTCTCCCTTAGCACAATTACCCTTCGTTCTTCTTATCTTCATTACGTTTACTGCAGAGATTCATTGTAGGCTCCACACATTTTTGAGCTGATCTGGAGCTACTAGGAGACATTCCTTGTTTCCACATCCTGTAATCTCTCTGATTGTCTGTATCACTTACCTTTGCTGGCTTGTTGATGTGTTTTGTGACACTGTAGCAATCCACTTGTAACCAAATAGCCTAATGGACTGGCTACATCAGGCCACCGAAATTTTCTCGCAGCGCCATGTTCTGTCGATCCTCTTAAACCTAAGCACTTCTGCTTAGCAGCAACTAGTAATCGTAGGCTCCACGCATTTCTGGAGCTTGCTAAGAGCTGCTCTCTTCTATCTGGAACTACTTTGTGGCTGTCTGCGCTACATACATCCGCTTTTTACTCACACTTACAGCGACCCTAACTGTTCCTCGTCTTACCTCTGGCTCCCGTGTTTAGCAGCAGTCCTTCTTCATAAGCTACTATCATCTTTGCGCATATACTGAGCTGCCAAGGTCCACACTTTATCCCTCCAAGCTTTAATCCCTGGGACTGCGTGCATCACATACAATTGCTGTCTGTTGCCCTAATCAGGTGTCCACTAGCAATTATAAGGCCACACCTAAATGCCATTGCTCATCCGCGACACCTAATTGGCCGTAGTACAGCTCTCTCACTGGCTTCTCCCGGCTCAGGCCTCCTTAATTATACTCCATTAGCACCACCGCATGATTTGATTATCTGCGCGTCGATATGTCGTAGTCTATTATGCTCTAACTATCTAACAACCTCTTTGTATGCTTGCGCTTTACTTGTCCGCTGTCATTCTATCACGAAACCTCTCTTAGCTTTCTTCTGTCGTGCAAACATATCCAGATATTCAGCGTAAGTCGCCCTTCTGCCTCACATTTCTAGACCTTTATCTACCCATTACTTGCTGTATTGTCTTAGGCATTTTTTACCTGCAATACTCCAAGTCTCGGGCTAGCAGTCCATGGCTCTATCCAGCTTGGCACTATTACCCTAGCACTCTGGCTGCTGCGGTTAGGCCTCAGGTTCTGATATCCTCAGCAACCTTAATGTACGCATGTATTCTGGCTATTCGCGGTCCTTCCGTCAATTAGCCCTTCTTAGCTTTTTAATTCGGCACTCTCTCACCTGGTCAGTACAGAGACGCCCCTTAGCTTCTCATTTACAGGTGTTCATTCCTCAATTATTCGCTGCTATTTTTGCGAAACTTACCCATGTATGAGTCCAAAAGACTCACTGGCTTCCCTGGGTCAGCATATTCTACGCTCCCCAGCGAATCTTCCCACGCAACAGTTGCATCATAGCAAACCGATCCTGTGTTTTCTTTGCTTAACGGCGCAACGCTCTGCATCCAAGGTATACTGTAGCAACCAACCTATAGGGCTTTGCTTCCGATGAATATTCAAAAGACACTTTTAGCATAATCATTGTTACACATTGTACATCATATTTTTCCTCTAAATGTTAGACCATAGAACATAAATAATGCTTGTTCCCACGTCTGTTCTTTGCGGCCCTGTTTGTCTCTCACCTTCCCTTTCTCCGAGGTCTGGAACTTCTTGGGGATCTGGGATCGGAACGTGAAAGAGCTTGTGCCTGGGACAGGACATAGAAACCCCAAGGACCTACATAGAACACGGCTGTACAACAAGTGGATAAAAATGCACTCACTACCATGACTGTCGTCCAGTAATGGTAGCTGGACATGACGCCTTCATACTCCTGCGAAGTATACATAATCCTGTAAATTCTAGAAGCAAGAATCGGAAGTTTTGCTCACCTGGACACGAAGATGACGAAAGTCTAACCCTCCATAGGCCTCAACCATTATGGCCGCCCCGAGCAAAAATAACCTGTTCAGCTAACAGAGGAAATTAGAAGGCAATTGACCGCGGTTAACCGAGGGATAAATCAGTCGACGAGCTGCTCTGCCAGTTTTACATTAGTGTACAAACGGATTTCTGACAGTGTTTCAGGACGTGGTGGGTTTCGCCTGGCAAGCGTTCTCCCTATAAAAAGCCACAAATGTCCGCTTAACAACACTGCGACGTGGCGGATGTGACTCGCCACTGAATAAAGTCACTGCCCACAACTACATACTGGCAAGCCGACCAGAATCCTAATGTAATATTTTCCTGACAAGTTTTCTCTACAAACGGAATGCCCAGCCTGTTTACACTACGCCCACTAGAACCCAACTTGTCGTCATGTTTTGACGAATTTATACCTCAAGATTAATTTTACAATTTCCAAAGCTTGGACAACTTTCGGCTTACTGCGGATTACATACATAGCAACGTGTTTGTTGCGAAACATAAATTGCTTGTAAACGTTGATCATGCCTGGTCAGGTGTGTCTCGGAAATTCGAGAATATACTATTTATTTATTTATTTATTTATGTGCGGTACTCGGTCAAAGGCTTTCGCCATGTCTAGGAAGATAATGACTAGTGCTTGCTTGTTGTTAACCAGTTGAGTTACGTTATTGAGGAACTCAGATTGGCGGGTCTGACAAGATTAAGACGGCAGAAATCCACGTTGCTTGATGAGGTTACGAGTAAGCAGGAAGGTGAGCATGGTTTTTTTGACTATTCGTTTCGTTATTCTTGAAGCTATAGGCGTGTGGCTGATGGGGCGATAGTCTTCCATGTTTTGATGACTGCCTATTTTGTGTTTGGGGATGACGATGGCATGTTTCCATGAGGTCGGATAAATCCCGTTTGTCATGGAAAGCGTGAATAGGTTGAAAAGTAGAGCTGGTATGTCCTGGCCAACGAGTATCAGCAACGCAGAGGGGAGACCATCGAGACCAGCATGTGATGACCATTTGACTGAGCTGATTACTCGGGTGATAGAACGCATGTCAAACTTAATAGTGTATATAGTGCGTATACTCCTTTACTTCTTCATTTCGTGCACGCTAGGTCAGAAGAACAACCAAGGGACTGTTTGAGAGAATCCGTGAGCATTTTCCGACGGCTGGGTATAGATGGAACAAAAACCTTGACGAGTGCCATGTTGTCATATCTAATTGACATTAACCACCAGATGGATACCTACCAAGGTTTTCAGCCCATTTACCGCGTAACCGGATGCTACACACGAGCGGTAAGACGTCGCTTAGTAATAACAGCCGAAGGGATGGCCATCCGCCTGCAGAACCCAGACATACGTGCACAGCCGGCCCCATGTTACAGTAACGCATGCTGAGGTACACACCATGGTCCTATCATTGACAGTTGGTAGATTAAGTACTTCACTACGTCCGTTAAACGACCTAGAGCTTTGAAATTACCCTTTGAACTTTACTTCCGTCTGAGGTTTAACTTATGTGTTCGTATAAGTTGTGATGTACCAGCCTGACAAGCTCCACAGAAAACAAGCTTTTACGCTGACCGTTGTTCTGATGTTTGGAATGACTCGTTATAAGTCAACTTATTCCGCGGGATCTGCTTAGGATGGAGGCGATTTCATGCCATCAGTTGCAGTCTGGACTCGGTAGAAGGGAGCATGCTGTGACTTGTTTTAACCCTGCATGGATAACAATCCTTACATCACTATTACTGAGCCACAATCTGTTGAACTACTGGGCTAACAGTTTGGTGCATAGGCAAAAGCAATTCAATGCGCTACGCGTGCACGAATGCAATTACTTTTCATATTACCTGTGGTCTATTGATGACGTTTACTGCTGGTGTAAATTTTCCACAACTACGGCGGGGGATGAAGGCATTGTTATGAATTTAGGGCTCGAACACCCAAACCTCGCCTGATTGCCGTTAGAGTATACTTCCTTTCATGCAAATTATTTAAGTTCTGACTATCCAATGTCTTCCAGTTGGCATAAGCAAAAACAAGACACAAGAAGGTCTGCAGCCCGAGACGCTAAAAGGCTTACTTAGTAAGCCCCTGCACACTGGTAAAGCAGAAAAGGTGCTTCAACCAGTATTTCACTATTAGCTTGATCACTCTTCAGGGGTAATTCCTGCAGTCAAATTCCGAGTACCAACAAATAAGACGTGCTGCTTTATAAGCTAAAGGTGTGTAGAAAGACATGAACGAGTAACCGATTGTAGGCATAAACGAACCAGTTGCCTAAAATGCGGCAATGTCGGACAGCTTGTGCTTGGTTGCCGCAAAACCTTGGCCTAGGTTTTAACACCTTGGCTTACGGGTAGCCGTCAGGACTAACATCCAACTGGTCCCGGGTTTAATGCCTGCTACCTCTAGCTAAGGAGGCGTAATAAGTCGGAAAGGCGTCATAGTAGGGTGGTAGTTCCGCCGTACCTGCGACGCACACCTGGCCGCAGAAGCAACCCTAGCCATGGAAATGGTTGCACTTCGTAAGTTTTGACGCCTTACAGGCATTTCTGATAGTAATTTACTGAATACTTTACCTGAGCCTTCCAAATACACCAGCTCTACTAAGTCGGGGTCGACTTCGTATAAGCCTGCAGCAGAGCTAACGGAAGTACAATGGCCAAATATGATTAAGTATAACCACGAAGACAATCGGTCAAGAAGCAACCTACACATTGTCATATCGTCTATCGGCGACGGTACTGGATGTAGCTGGTTTGCATTTGGCAAGCGTCTTCCGTACAACAATCCACAATTGTCTTTTTAACAACACTGCGACGTGGCGGATGACTTGCCATTTAAAAATGCCACTGCCCCTACTACTAATTGGCACGTTGACCGACATCACAACTCACAAGTTCTGTGCCTAATTTCCCTGTCGTACGTCTTGACGTACTTGTTTTCTCAGTGACATGCTACTATATTTACAGCCATTTAACAGATGGGTCCTCATGCTTCACTCACCTGAACCGCTCTGTGTACACCACCTCGCCAACCGGTTACTCACCAGCCTTTGCCACTCCAATCACCACTGTAATGCTCTCTTTTCTTTCTGCCACCTGAAATGATAAACTTCATGTATTCCTTTGTGCCACGAGCGCCCAGACTCAAGGCTCCTTCCGTACCACCTATGCTTTTGGAGCGGTTCATTATTTTACCATGTACAACATTGTATTATTCTGCTCCCGTCCATTGGGCTTGCTTCACTTCATCGAGAATACATATTTAGTTATTTAATAACTACATAGGTTATTCCCGGAATTGCGAGGCACAACAGCAAGGGTGTGACCATGATAACACAGACATGAATGACCGGCAATTGCACAAATTAGTTTATTTTGACAAATAGCTTAAGAGTGTAAATGTCTGTTGACATGTAAAAGTAGCTTGTCTGTATTTGGAAGCAGTCATGTTGTGTTATTAGGCAAACGTGACTCTGTATGTGCTTTCTTTCCTTGGATTCGCCAGCAAAGGCGGAAATCAATGAAACGCTACTAATAGGATGTCGTTCGTGATGCGTGAAGGATCCTCCCTACACTAAATACTGTGGGGCGTAGAGAATTCCTATTAGTCCACAGCTTATTTGGTTGCATATACTACCACATAAAAGATGCTCGGCCTACCTCCACATGCTCCGGAGTTGGGGGTTATTTTTTAAATTTTGCGGTTAAGTTTCCACACAAGGCTGCAGTTACGTTAGAAAATGATCCTAAACTGCCAGACTTGCCGCTGGTTGTGACACAGTCTGTTGTACATGATTATGCTGGGGATCGTTTGACATACGTTGGGAGTCAGCAATTTTAGATTTTCCTTAATTGTTGTTAACACTGGTAGCCCGAACGAACTCGTTAGGAACTAGCTCAAACATAAGCAGAAAATACTACAACCCGTCGAAAATTATAACATTTTCGGCCCCCTTTATTTTTTAGGTGTACGTTTGTGTGCTGAAACAAGGTTGAATGAGGCGTTGAAAACCCTTCAACATTAGGCCCAACGCCTAAAAGAACTGTTTAAATCAAGAAGCTAACCTCCTCTTATCTGTCCGAAAAGTACGTTAAAGTTGGTGGCCTTCAAAAAGATGGAAGTTTGTTGCCCGCCCACCACTCATCTAAGGCCATAACGATTGTTCCCCTACAAATACCCGATGGCAACCTCCGTATCTACGGTGCCTGTAAATGGAAAGTTAGCCGGGCGGCGACATCAGCACACCACCCTATTCCACGGATAGTGTAGTTGTACGAAACGTTACAGTAGCCAAACTCTTAACGAACTTGCTTTAGGCCACGTTTATTTCCAGCTAGAGTTGCATGAATCAGCCAGTGAAAACAAACGTCAATACACATATGAGTTTAGGTAGAAATCAGTTTGTTTAACTATAACAAATTTCCACTTGGAATAACTTATGCACCGGCAATAGTTCACTGGACTAACGATGTAGAGAAAAGTACACCCGTTGTATGCGCTTATCTGTATGACGGTACAATTTATGGCAGCGCTGATCACGAACACCTGAAATCCGTTACGAACGTCTTGAAAAGTCACAAAGATATTGGACCCAAGCTAAAGGAATCCAACTGTGTATTTTGCGCTGACAGTGCAAGCACTTTGGAGTTCACTTGGTTAAATGCGATTTGAACCGGCTAAGGAAAAGTATCTTACCCATCATTGACTTCCGAGACCACACATAGTAAGTAAGCTAAAATCCTTTCTTAAAGGTAGAACTATTTATTCCTTCTGCACAAAGCGAGGCATAAATTTTGGGTATGATCAGAATGATGCGTTGTTAAACATAAGAGCGCATTGAAAAGATTTAAGCGCAGAAATAATAGAGGTGCAGTTAGCTATGTGTGACCCTATATTCTGAAGAATAAATGAAGTTTATCCCCGACCGTATCGAGGCACGCCTCGGCAGGCAAAAGAAGAACTGCACAGGCGCCATGGTTAGTTGGGTAACAGATGTGCCGTTAAGCTTTACGGAGCTCATTGCAGTGGAGCATGCGTATGTGTGGCACTGGTCCAATGTAATTGTGTATACAGTATGGGTCAGGTGAACGAAGCGTGAGGACCACTATGTAAAAGCGAATTGAGAGTGGTGACGGGTCACTTATCAAACAAGTAGCTATATGAGCGCAGATATATACACAGAAATGGTGATGTATGATATCGGGAAACTATTCGAAGCGTGGTAGGGGCAGTATCTTTCGTTAATGCTAGATCACGTCCGTTACCTCACTTTGTTGCTAAACTGACATTTGTGACTTTTGTAGGGAGAACGCTTGTCCTGCGAAAACCCCTCATATCCTGGGACACTGCCAACCGGTTTTATGACATGGGCGTGGCTGCCAATTGATTGATTGTTCTTGCAACTATGCGCAACCATTGTTAGCCAATTTGGTACGGTCGGCTTTGATTGACATTTTCGGAACCGACCTAAAACTAACTGCAACTGGTAAAGTCGGAAGACTGAGGTGATTTGTGTTTTAAAAACCCACTTTCTGAATACATTTGGTGTATCAGGATTGCGAGTCATGGAAGCGTTCATCCTTGGCCAGGTGGGTGTAGTAGATATGTCCTAAGAGGTGTTTCATATAGATACCTATATTCTTCGCAGCAGCTACCATAACATTTTAGTCGTTTTCTGTCACATACACAAGTCCAAATTGCGTGCCGCATCGGCCACTTTAAGTCAAACGTTTATCATATCGGCTGTTTAGCCGAACAATTTCCACGTGGCGTCAGCTGTGTGCTGTACGGTAATCCTCTTCTAGCAAATAGCTCGGCGACAATGTTCCAGGACGTCTTGGGTGGTTGCCTGGCAAGCTTACTTCCTATGAAAGCTACAATGTTCCGCTTAACTACACTGCGATGTGGCGCAGGTGACTCGCTACGAAGTAAAGCCACTGCCGCTTCCCTTTTCGGAGGACCTTACCCACCTCACGTACCTTATCCGGTACTACGGCTACCTTTAATTCCACTAAATGATGGCAAACACAGCAAAAAAGATCACGAATTCCGTCCCACCTTACAAGTTCACAGGTTATGTCAACTTACACGTATACTTACATTTCTACATAACCACAAATCCAGTATGTTACCGGTTAACTTGCTCTATTTTTATACCGTTACTAACCAAACAACTTTTATCATAATTCTCGTGCCTTTACAGGCGTGCCTTGTATTGCGTGGCTTTAAAATTAGTTTAATTATTTCTTTAATCAGACTGTGGTACACAACAAGCAATCACCGGTGCGTCATGGCCATCAAACCATAGAAAACTGCTTGTACACTGAATTTATTAATTACCTTGCAAGCCCTCTACCTCAATACTACCTCATCTTACCAAGCTCTTGTAATCTTTTAACCTAATGAGAGGAGCACATATTTTCACACATCCTACCTAAAGCGTAGCCACAATCCTTGTACCATTGTACGCTTTACTAACCTAACACGCCAAGTAACCGTGCTCAGCTAAAGTGTAAACTTCTTTCTATGCCACCAAGGCAGCCATGAACAAGGCTAAGTGGGTAATATATTTTCACCCAACGAAGACCATCCATGGCCGATGTGACACCACCGGATCACTGCTTGGCACCGTGCAGTCCCAAGAGGTGCATGCTCAGACTTAGAGACCCGTTACGAACTTAGGACCCAATCAGAAGACAAAGCACAATTGGGTAAGGAGGCATTGACGGTTACCTTGGGTGTTAAGAACTTTCACGTGTGTCTTTGTGGAAGTAGTTGCGAAAGATTTACTAATCAAATTCATCTATTAACCTAGCTTGGTGAAAGTACAAGCGTCGATCAGACTTCAGCCCACCGTATGTAAAGTTGGACTTTATGGTTATTGGCTTACAACTAGGCACGCAAGTCCCTGGAAAAGCAAATATGGTTTTACCCGCCTTGAGCTGAATGTCTCTGCATGGTTTGTCCGATTGTGCCTTGAAACTGATTGCATTCGTCCATTTACTACAACATCTGACCAGGAGGCCGAGGATGAACACGGATAGCCGCCGTGAGACAGCTTGCTGTACTTGTCGTAGATACTTACACTGTCGCAGAATACGTCAACAAACCAGCTAAGGTACTTGAAGCATACTGCCTCACAGTCAGAAGATGGAGGAAACAAGGAAGGGCTCAGCTAAGGTTCGAGAAATATGTAGATGCTAGGAGAGTACGCTCCGTCCTTTTAGCTATGCAGGTGGTCAGGTTGCCAGACAAAGAAAGGACCATGGCGTTAGTAGTGAGAATAAAAGTTGTCATTACTGCGCAATTCCCAAGCCTTCCAAAATTTAGTCGCTGAATAGTTTCCCCGAATAAGTCACCACACCATGAACGTTATGTGTTTCATACACAATACGAGGTTAGAAGATGGAGAGGAAAAGGATAGGCTGCTAACAGATACGGTATATATTCAGAGATGCAGGAATCATGATGCAGATATTCCCAGCTAAACATTAGTGCAGAAGTGAGGAACGAAGCATATTGTGTCTAAAATAGGGTGTACCAGTGGTCTATAACGCAGTATTAATTAAAGCTTCCAGTCAATAGTTGCATACCTAAGAAGTCGCAGATTAAGTCAACATAGCAGCCAAAATAATTTCTTCACTCTGCCTCGAAGACCAAAGATGGAGAGATCAAGCGCGTGCTCAGAGCAGGCTTGAATATATGCAGATGCGATGAGTCTAGGTGCAGTGGTAGTAGTTAAATCGGAGGACCGAATGCAAAACAAACGAACGATTTTGCTGCTAGTGGAGAGAGGATTAAAAGCAAGCAAAGCCTTATTAGTTAATCTTAAATACCCAAATGGTTGGCTGGCTGGCCGAACAACCTCTACGTGGTGCCAGCTGGTTGGTTCAGGTTAAACCCGTTCCAGCAAGTAGTTCCACGGTAGTGTCCCAGAAAGTGGTGGGTTTTCGCTTGAAAAGTGTTCTCCCTATGAAAAGCCACAAATGTATGCTTACCAACGTTGTGACGTAACGAGTGTGGCTAGCCAAACAACGAAGTCACTGCTTCGTGAATATGCGGAGTTTCATTTTCAACCGACGGACATCAGTCATCTAGCCTAACATTGTTGACACTAGCAAGAAGTCACGAATGGCGCAGCATAATTACAAGCACAAACTAAACAGCTGCCCACACTATTACATACGTATATACACCTGTACACAAACCCATTGTGATGGCAAACAGGTGGAATTTTACACATTCTTGCTCACGCTATGTTAACTAAACTTGAACATCCCCTTAAAGGTGTGCCTCGCCTGGTCGAGAATAAACATGCTATTTCTCTATTTATTTATTTACAGTGACACAAAATAAGGCAAAAGGTCACGGAAGTACGTGCTTCATACATTCCACGAAGTCAGAAGAATCAGAGGAAAAGGTAGTGCTCATAACAGGCCTGTTATATATACAACCTTGCTTGAAGCCTACTTCTAGACTTTGGTAACAAGGTGAGGCTTTGCAGCCCGAGTAGCCAATTGGCAGCAGTGCTGCTGCGCGGCCGACTTTCGTAAATTTGCTGCCTGGCATTTAACCAACAGCTGGTGTTTGCAGGATTAATTGACACGATGTTATTCAATGCTCCTATAACTGCCAGGTTCATATGCAATGGGTAAGAGGACGGCGCATTTGGTTTCATAACAAGTCACAGTGCTACAGGACGGGAAGCAAGTAATTTGCGTCTGAACATATGCAACGTGTAACTCCCGATTAAAGCAACGAGTTAGTTTCAAAGTAGGCGTTCAGCGGCGTCGACCGTCACGTAAACGATGGTTTGATTTGCCGAACGAAATGACACGTTAGCAGGGCTTTTAGGTATTGTCGATCGCGAGAAAGTAACCAAACGTCGGCAGCAGTATTTAAAAAGTATCGCACACCTGCTTCCTGAATGGCGAAGAAGCAATTGCGCCTGCGTAAATCACCAGGACCTATCGCCCAAAAGTGCTAGCTGGCCCCATTCCCTACCAGTTGAAAACGAAGGAATAAAATAGGCTACCGAAACAGGTGAGTTCTTTAAGTCTCTTACAGTACCAGTATCCGGAAATGAGCACAGACGGGGAGCTCAAATGACATTTAAATCGTTATTAAAGAAGTTTTTATGCATTGATACATTCTACCATTATCTGAAGCTAGTGATCCGTCGAATTTTACCGCAAGTAGCGATAGCTCCTCTACGTTATTTTCCGTGACTAACGGCGTGCACGTGCTTCGGACGTTAGCTAAGTAACTGGGTAATCCATGCCGCTTAATACCTACAGGGGTGGATCTAAAACATAAATAACTAAATAAGTAAATGCTTTTCCTCGATAATGCAGGAAACGCCTAACTAGGCATGATGATGATTATATAACAAGGACAGGTAAACGTAAAAGCGGCCCAAGTTTATAGGTAACACGTGGAACCCTGGGTTTAGTGTGTATGCATGCCTGTGGATAAAAACGAGCGTGGTTGTGCTGTTTGAATTTTTTAATGTGACACCGCCTTTGTATACGACTTCTATCCGGCGTGAGAAGAGAAATGAATTTTTCGTATTGGATGATCCGCATCAGTGGTTTGGGTTAGGTCCTCCGGATACATAAGAGGTGTCCTTAGTTAGTGGCCAGAATGTTACATATTTCACTTGGGACGCGGCGTAGCCACATATCTTTGAGAAGCAAGTCGTCAACGTTGAGGCGTCTAGCTAGGTTCAGTAACTTGTGCAAAATCTGCTACGGTTTCGAAACACCCCGATCTGCATCGTGACGCGCTCACAGTAGGACCGGCTAATCTGCATGTAACCTGGCTGTCTATATGCCCTCATACCTCTCCTGTACTTTGGAATGCTTTAAAATGTCACCGAGATCATCGACGACCTAGGAGGGAATAATGCGAGGTCGTGGTAAATCTTGACCTCAGCCATTGCGCAACGAACAGTTGGACTGAAGCTCAGAAAATTAACTTAATAAATAAATAAATAGTATATTCTCGAAGTTAGCGAGATACACCATACCAGACATGAGCAACAAAAAGTTCACGCTCGCAAAAAGGCGGGATCGGAAGCTCAACGACGTTTACAAATGCATGGGAATCTAGGGGCATAACGTCCTTGGCAAACAAGTTGCAAGCTTAGCAAAAATAAACCCATCAGGTACAACATGGAAAAATAGAGAAAATGCACAAGGAAAGGTTCAGAAAAGGTTAGTAATGGACTAACTGCGAATACGCACAGTCGGGGTCACAAACTGTATCGCGATCGATTGGTGTGCTAAATTCGACAATCAAAAAGCCAATGAAAATAATAATAAGGCGCATAAATATGGGTGATATATATATTTTTATTGTCGTAATGTACAATCTAGCCAAACCAGCGGGCATTCAAAAAAGGCAGTTTAAGAGGGAATGAACGCAGTTTACTGTAGCATTCGGGTAGCCTTGCAAACGAGTGTGTATAAACAAAGGTAACCTCCAAACGACAGGCAAGCTGCCTAATTATCTTAGCTGCAAACAAAACCAATCTTTTATAGCATTTAGCACGCTATGCACAATCGGATGACAAACCTCCGGATGGCTAAATGCGACAAGCCATTGAGAATTCAGGAAAGCTAAAAGGACCTCATTGTTTCGTTTTGACTCGGTTTCTTTGCAGAAGCGAGAAATGCAATTAAAAGTCAAAGTACCGGGGGCCTTTGCTTGCTTGCCGGTGCAGGACGCGCGTTAGGCGGAAGTCTATACCGTCCTTGGAACCTGCCCTGACTTGACCTGACATACACTAAAAATTGCTATATCGATAACTATAGTATAGTACATATATTACATATATAGTACATAGTACATAGTACTATAGTATAGTACATGCAATTAAAAGTTGAAATAATTTTTGTACTTGGCGTTAGCTTTTCACTTTTTAACACTATGCTCTTGTAACCGCTGGTTTTTTAACTGAACGGTTAATTGCGCCTTGTGTTTCCATAGTGATAAATGGTGTGGTTCCCCTTTTTGAAATGTGCGTTGTCGCTTTCTTGCGTACCTTTTCCCGTTAGAGATTATTATTGCTTTGCCGTTATTTTAACTATGTAACTTTGTATACATCGGCAGTTTGTTAAAGCAGTTGCTATATCCTTATCCGGTCAATATAATATATTATAACAGCGTCTACGACTAGAGCTGCGTTGAAAGTATTTGAGATAAAGGAAAACTAAATCCCTGGTAATATGCTACGGGTGAGAGAAACTGATGGATGAGCGCTGTATGACCGCAGCTTTGCTACCAACTCGTTATAGTTTATCATTCAGCCGGAGCTCTGATGGGTATACCAAAAAACAAAATGCACTAGAGGAAAATATTTATTTGTACAGCCAAAGTTTCCCTGTTAGTGTAGCTATAAAAGACGACACTGCTGAACACTGCTAGCAAGGGTAACGAATATTGCATAGCACGCAAGGTTATTTCGCGTTGCAATCTAATCGAGCGCCTAGCAAAACGGCAACCCTCGACTCCGCAACCGGTACGATCATTCACACCGGTCGCCTAAATGAAAATAAAATAGTAATTTTAGTATGAATTTTGCGCAGGCAAACCGAGGCGTCTCCAGACTACTACAAGTGCATTCAGGAATTGGCAGGAAAAGACACAGGAATAAAACAAGCTTTCGCTTACAAGCTTTCCTTTACGTGTGGCAATAAACGAATATAGCCCCAGAAAACCGATCTGATAGCAGATGTTTGCGTACATCCTGAAGAAACAGAGAAAACGATCTAAATATCCACGACATTCACGAAATTGCATAAGTTAATTGCATGTGGTTAGTGTCTGTTGTGCTTTCTCATAGGATTTCTGGTAAGAGGGCCGACCAGGTTCCGTCCAGGCATCGCTTAAAGCCATCCAGGGTCCTACATTTGAATAGTGCATATGGGAGTTTATTCCAACTGGGTACTACCCGCTTTGAGAAGAACTTATGTCTTATATCTGTCCAATACCACTCCTACTTCAACTGTAGACAATAATCCCAAAACGGTTCCGATGTGACTTATTCAACTATAGCAGTGCGCCTAATATTAAATGTTTCTAATTAGTTCCCCCTTAAACTGCGTCTCTTCAATGATAACAATCCTGTTAGCTAACCGCTGACCTTCTACTATTCGAGTGGCCGGTTTCTGCACATTCTCAATACAATTGGCATTTTTGATGGTTGAGCGCCCAGTACTTGTGGTGGCAAGATGGCACACTTATATGGTATTTGTTTAGCCATCGAGCAGACTAAACACTTTCTTGCCAACACTCTGAATAATGGTCGATCTTTACAAGTGGCCAACTGAAGGATCGTATGCAATCCATTTAGATCAACATGAAAGCAGGTCGAACGCTGGACGTAAATGAAATATCAAGGATATATGTTCTATGTTTGTAAGTGGTTCTAATTGACGCGAGATATCATAGGAGCTTGTGTTCCAAGAATATTAGATTTCTGTTGGAGTCTCAGGCTTGGACGTTTTGCTTCACGGCGAGTCGTTTGACAGGCTTACATACAGTTATAAATGTGGTCAAACCACTGAATCATACGAAAGAAGAAATATCTCTGGCCTGATATGACATGCTTATTTTGCGTCCACGGCCTAAAAGTATCCTTTACGTGAAGCAAGAAAATGCTAGGAAGAGAAATCGAAGGTACAGAATAAAGACGTGCGCTTGAAATAAGTACATAATACCAAAAGAAAATCGAAGTAAGAATATGCGCAGGAAGATGCACGGCGCGACTAGATACCCCTAGATCAGCCTTTGTGCGGGCCTGAAACGGGTACCTTGTCAAATGCCTTCGAAAAGTCGACGAAAAGCACGTCCAGTGACTGGCCGTTATCCACTGCATCCAACCAACTTTCGCAAGCCACCAGTAGATTTGTCAAATACGAAAACCCCTTCAGGAATCCGTGTTGTACATTGCTAAGTAGATTAAATCTACTCAGATGACTCTCCAGTGAATCTCACACCAGTTTCTCGAGGCGTTTGACTACTACAGTTGTCCGACTAACTGGCCTACTTGAGTCCCTGCATGCGGTGAAAAACATGCAAAGTATCGCTGATTGGCGATCCTGGAAGTACGAGTTCGAAACCAAAGTTAGTAGCGGCTGCGTGCCTTTGGGTGTTTCGGTAAAACCCTTTCACTCCTAACATAAACCAAAAACTATCAGCAGAACTTAAAACTCTGCTTAAGAATCCGGACAAAAGGTTGCTTGTGCTTTCCTGTTCATTTCGATCTTGTTTTCCTTTTTCACCAGGATTCTGATGGCATAAAATATATGCATATGTGTATGTATATGTATATATATGTATATATACATACATTAACTAGAGGTGTGAAACACCACAGCTACTGTGCCGCAGTACACAAAAGAAAAAGAGGAAAATAAATACAACCGTTGTATGCCAGCTGAAATACTGGCATCGTTCCGGAAAGTTACCAGCTGGCTACGAGACAACAAAAGTATAATTAGGTAACACTATATTATGCTGCGAACTAAGACCGTGGTTGGAGGTGGAGGCTAAAATGCATAAGCAGGAACAAAGAAACTCACAACAGGGACGCCACTTAGGTCGGCTTCTAACCATGTCAGCAAGTGTATCTAGCCAAACGTGTTCATCGTCATTTGGTCCCCAACCAAGAAGCCGTGAAACTCCAACTGAGGCCAGTAACGAAGTGAGGGCCTTCATTCCTCTCGACCAAGTTATCGCTTGACGAACTATCCTTTTCTTCCAACCACACTCCCGGGCAAGCAAACAACGCACATCGCGGGAGCCGGTGGGCTGGTATGGCTAACACGTGGCAAGGCCATCGGAGTCTGTTGCGTGAAATAACGGTGCTGAGCCGTTCAGTTCCTTTCCCTGTGCCATTAGCAAAGCGTCGAGCACGCTCATTTGTTTACGTGGTGTTCTCGCCTGATGTGAGCCAAACTGTGAAGGCACCGATGATCGAACGTAACTAGCCTGTTTATTTTAACTGATCTAAGGAGCCAGGTTCCGCAACAGCACAGTAAGGTTGAACGTACCGCTGTATTGTACACTCGGCAATTCAGGCGTGTGTGATGTCGCGCCGCCGTCATAGGTGGCGAAGATTAGACAAGGCACCTCGAGATTGTGCTATACGGTTCATGATCTCACCTTCGATCCCAAGGGCGCTGATACAAATTCCCAGTTATCTGCATTTTTGTACGACTTCTAGCAGATCCCCATCAAGGGTCAGCGCAGGAAGCGACCTTTTGCCAAGCTTGAAGAAAAGCTTTGCACTTTGATGGTTCAAAGCGAAGCCCGAAGCGGCTGACAGCCAGTGCTAATCATTCCAGTGCAGCTTGGCACGTCTGAGAACTGTCACAACTTAGAGCAATATCGTCAACATGCTCCATCTCAAGAAGTCGTTCTCCTGGGAGCAGCTCCATACCTTCTAAGTCGTATCCTGTAACTGCAAATTCCAGGACTTCGTCAATAGCGAAGTTGATAATGAAGGATGACAGCGGGCATCCTTGTCTCACACTGCTGAAGATATTGAAGGGCGGCGACAGCTTGCCGTAAGCCCTCATTCTTCCCGTGAAAGGCGCATTTAATGCTTGGATAATATTCAGATATTTCTCGGGCACCTCGTTCCTGAGTAGACAGTCTTAAAGGACACATCGATCAACCGAATCGAGGAATACGACTATGGTATGCCGCCGATAGGTGTGACGGTGTTCTAACAATTAACGCAAATTGTAGATTTGGTCGATCTAGCCATGACCCCGACGAAACCCGGCTTGCTCCTCACGAAGCTGGATTTCACGAGCGCCAGTCACTCGGTGAAGGATTATAGAGGCAATTAATTTGGAGGTGATGAGGATTTGACTGATTCCTCTGTGATTACCGCATTCCGAACGCGAGCCTCCTTTGATGGTGGGAACAATAAAGGAACGGCTCCAGTCGGTAGGGACAGTTTGCTGCTCCCAATTTTCAATAGTACTTCGTGTAAATCATCAACAAGAGCAGGGTCCTAAATTTGAAGAGGGCTGGCGGATGGTCGTCTGGTCCCGCGGCTTTGTTCAACTTCAACAATCCGATGTCACGTTTGACTTCTGACCAAGAGAGCGGATCCAAAGGGACAGCCCCGGGGAGCAGGGCGATCCTTGGTCGATGAGGAATCTAACAATTCCGGCAGATTAAATTGCTTTTCATAATGCTCAGCCCAACGCTCCAAACGTTTTGACAAATTGTGGATATGCCGTCCGACCTCGTTATAAATTGTTTCACAACCACCAGGTATCCTGCTGCCCATTTCCCGTACTAGACGGAACAACTTTAGATGATTAAAAAGGGCAGCGGGCACTTCCAACTCTGACGCACGAAGAGACCACCAGAATTCGCGGCCTTTATTCAGGCCAGCACGGAGACTTGTCCGGCGAATTTTGTGATTTTTATTGTGTTCACCTCCAGTTAGAATATGCTGGCGAGCACCGATAAGTCCCAGAGCCCGCAAAGAGACCCAGTAATCATCTTGGCTATTAGACTTACCACATGAGGATTTACCTAATGCTAGTAAGGTCTGGTGAACATGTGACCAGTGACCTACAAGTGTCTCCAGTGAGCGCTTACTCAACCCGCGTGTCAGCGTAGTTCGATACGCATTCAGAACAGCTCGCTTCGCCAGTTGTCTGATGTCAATCTGCTCATGGCATCTTCGTGTACGTGTAGTGGAAAGGCCAAACGGCAAGGGCTTAACTACATATAAGAACTCAGTCTATAAATAAGAATGCTGTAGCTGACTTTAGGTAAAGCACGATCTTCGCTAGGCCGTCAGTTAGTCGCGCAATCTGACGGAAGACTGAACTTAGTCGGCACAATAAATCGTCTCGTTAGATCCGATGATCGAGGGACGAGGCCAGCAGACAGACGACAACCAACAGCACAACACGCGTAGCCGAAACAAGAAGATGAATCGAAACCCGAAAAAGTGTTTTATCGGTTGTTGGTCACTTAAAACAAAATGTACAATAATAATGGAAATGAGAATAGGACAGTACAATTGGGAAGAAAGATATGTAAAAGCGCTACAGATGTCCGCCAAAACGCTTCCGTATGGTCGGTGTCAACACATATGCTCCAAATCGAGCGACAGTTCTGGACGCAGCCTCTCCATCGGTAACTGATTGCAACCTGATGAATTTGCGCCTAAGACTGGTTCGAGGCTGGTGGGCGCCATGTCACCCTCCTCCGGTTGCTGTGTCGGAAGTTAATGCTCGCAATAAATAAGCGAACATCTTCACACAAATAAAGTAAGCACTCACCGTTATCATTAGGGAAGCCTACACCGTGTTGACCGCCCAGATGCAGTTCATCAGTGGATAATTTTCCAACGAGCCTTCAAATCCCCAGCAAGCACAACAGTGTCAGTGCTTCTTCTGTGGCGGAGGAGCTTGCTCAGTTGGCGGTAGGAATCGTTTTTTACCTGATCAACGCTACTGTTTGTGGGCGCGTAGGCAGGGATGATGAATAGACACCTGTTAGTCACGCGCAACTTCGAAGCTTTGGACGAGCCAGCCAATCGGACCATCCACATCCGGCTACTGATTGGGATCCAATCAATCAGAACAGCGTTAGTCCGGGGACTCAGAGCAATGCCAACACCGGCTTAGCCGATGCTCGGAGCTGGATCGTCACCGCGTACGCGCAATAAAAATGTACTGCTGGTGTCATCTGAAGGGAATCGCAGAGTGAGCACAGAGCTCGAGTCTTGCAGGCGGGTCCCCGATAAGCTTCAGATATCGATGGAGAGGGTCTCTAAAGTTCGGGCAAGTGCTGCTTGTTGACCGACCTGTAGCAATGTGTATACCTTGAGGCATGTCAATCCGAAAGCGGATCGTGGGCTCCAAATGGAGGTCGTTGAACTGGGATGGACCGCTTGGTTGGACTTGGGCTTGTCGACGACACAAGAGTGACGCTCCGGTTTGCGTGTGATTTAAAACTAGTAGATAAAAGCCTAGCAAAGCATGCTGGGGTGAGCCAAGGATCGAGAATTTGAAAAGTGGTGAGATGAAAGAAAATTAGAACGCAAGGATAGGGGTGAAAAAGCGTAACAATGTAAATAATAAGACGGGAAGACTTGAGCAGTAGCATCCAAACCCCTATCCAGTCTGCTTGATAGAGCAGATACGGGACCGCTTCTTATACTCTGCGACGGCCAGAGCATCAGGAAACGGCTTGAAGAAACATTCATCGTATTACTTGGGTAGGATATTGTCAGGCTGCCCAGGTCTAGACCGTAGACGGATTAAGGTTCTCAACCAAAGTATTTGGTTCAAACACCTGACCGGAAAGCAGCGTGTTTGACGCTGGGCTACAAGGAGTCCGTTTTAAGGAATAAGCAGCTACCCTCATACCAACCCCCCACCTGGAGGACCAGGAGGCTGAGTTTGTCTGACCTCCAACCATTGACCAATCTGGTATGAGTGGCTCTGAAGGTGCAAAAGAGTACCACCCAAAATAGCTCAATGGATCTCTGGATATATATATATATATATATATATAATGGCAACGCGACGTGCGTTGTTTGCTTGTCCGGGAGTGTGGTTGGAAGAAAAGGATAGTTCGTCAAGCGATAACTTGGTCGAGAGGAATGAAGGCCCTCACTTCGGTACTGGCCTCGGTTGGAGCTTCATGGCTTCTTGGTTGGGGACCAAATAACGATGAACACGTTTGGCTAGATACACTTGCTGACATGGTTAGAAGCCGACCTAAGTGGCGTCCCTGTTGTGAGTTTCTTTGTTCCTGCTTATGCATTTTAGCCTCCACCTCCAACCACGGTCTTAGTTCGCAGCATAATATAGTGTTACCTAATTATACTTTTGTTGTCTCGTAGCCAGCTGGTAACTTTCCGGAACGATGCCCACCCGTTGCCATTATAGAAATTCCGCTGTGCTGCGGATTCATGTCACTTTACTTCACGCTTATGCGTGCTACAACTAGTATCTGCCATAAAACATAAACATAGTGCGTATGATCATACACAACGATTTGCTAATAGAACACCTTGGGAAAGCCAACTCGGTGGTTTTAAATAACTGTTTTAACTCGACGGTGTATGGGTGGCGTTTGATGCCAATCTTAGCAAGCTGATCCCAACAGCAGCAGAAAGCAGACCATTTCTTACTACCACACAACTTTCCATCCTGAGAAACGCACGAAAATCATTACAATAAGTAACACAACTTAGTAAATGTGCTCAGGCAAACCTGGTCACGACGTACTGAGCAACTATTTGATGCAGCGTAAGCAATGTATCACGCTTTTCCGTGAGGACAGATAAACGCGTTATCATTGACCAGTGTGAAGGATTTGTGACAATCAGAAGCTAGTTTACAAACAGTTGAACCGATTTTGGATAGTGGAACCTAGCACTGGCTTACTCATCTCGACGAGCGGATTGGCGCAAAGCGCTGAGGAAGCAGCCAACGTCCTACGGCTGTAATATGCTCCGATATTCCGACGCACCTTTCGCTGGTGTCGTATAAGTGCCTAAGTCCATCAACGTCCAGGCTTACTGACTGTTTTAAAGAAACTGTGATAATTATGCACCCATAGTTCTCTCGGATTTATTAGACTTTACCCGAAAACCGTGAAGGTGGTCGCTGAGAGGTTAAGCGGACCTACATTTTCGTTCTTTTAAAATTGGTTAGTAATCAAGGGATCCCTACCATGTGAAAGAGGTTATCATTATCGAAATGTTTGTAGTTGGTAGCAGTTCAGAAGCCGAAAATTATCATCAGGGATTTCTTCACGGTGCTTTTAAATGTAAGGATTCGAACATTGATGGAACACAAATAGACTAGTTCGAGGGATTTAACACCATGGCACCTCAGCAACATTTATTTCGCTAACACCGGTCATGTTCTTCCATCATTGAGCCGAAGTACCCGATTATGGCACCGAAATCGAGGTTATCTGTCTGGACGTTTCCAAAGCATTTGATTACTTGGACAAATTTATCCATACTTATCAACTGCTTACCCACGAACTCAAGAATCTTGTCTTTGGAAAGGTCGAAAAGTTCATTCTTCAGCGGCACCTACAGGTGAAACTTTGTGGCTCACCGTCCGATTTACTTGAGGCGGAATGCAATGCTGGTTTCCGCGCCTAGTTTTGGTTTAGATTCAAGAGTTCGCAGTTGTAATCGCTTCAGATCTCTTACCTTTTTCCAACAATATCAGGATATGACTGACGATTGATAAACATGTAGATCACCCGTCATGGTTGCACAAACACCTTTTTACTTAACTTACTTCAACCAGTCTTGGAGGAGACTTTCCAATAGTCAAATACAAATCTACCTCAGCATGACATGGATAAATGCAAAATACTCCATAAACATCATCTGCCAGACAGCATATATATACAGGAAGACCACGTCTTGAAAGCCGCTCGACAATGGCGTGAACCTGCGTAGTAATCTAGGATAACAGGCTAGTCGTGTCATCTGTTGAAAATCGAAATCCGGCAATCCACGCACTGGCCCCTTACGGATGTTATTTCTGAGATTTGGGTCTTCCATCTTTCTACAACTTTTCAACGAGTAGGTGACTGCCGAATTTAGATCTGCCATTCTCGGCAGTCTGTGTACCCTTGCGGTCTGGATACCCTTGAGATGGAACAAAGAAAGGTTAATATGGAGGTAAAGGGTTTGTTCTATCTCTCGTACCAACTACGACTGAAGTACTAGGAGGGCACAGTAACTACGCGCTGATCACATCCTGACCTAATAGGTTTTGAAAACTCCAGTCTCGCTTGCCGGTACTTCACTAAACAGTGATGCCATCAAAGCAAGGGGCTACCAAAATGAAGAAAACCACGCAACCCAGTCGGCCAGAATGTCGTTAGATTTTTCCTCTGAATTTGTCAGCTGAATGATGTCTTTCCGATTTTTGCCATCCTTTCGCCTACGTTATTCACCGACTCCATTATTAAGTACACAACTTGTATAGCGTCCATCGCATGACAACAAAACGTAGATACTGGTTTTACGGGCCCCCATAAATTTGACGTAGGCGGATTTGCAATTGCATTGATTTGAATACCGCAGTGATCCCACAGGGGCGCGATCTAATCCGTTCATAGTATATTTTCGTTGGACTTCTATAGCTTGCCGTGACTCTGCAATGGGATTTTCAAACTTTGGCATGTATACATTTGCTATAGCATTGCTCTGTTGTCCACCTAAATAAATTTCGAAAATGCAGTCTCGGCTGTTTATATTGTGATGCTCATCCCAAGCTCAATGAAACGATCGAGTTCAAACATGCTTATTCAATATCCGAGCTCACAGTCAATCAGCTCAAGGGCTCTCGTTGAATAACGAGACAATGGAATAGTGGTTTTATACGGGTACAAAAGTTAATGCTTAACAGGTCCAGTAGGATGGTTACGAGGAATCACTAAAATATAAAAACTTGTTAGTAAAATTTGGTTTATACCAACGAACTCACTGAATTATACGTATGGTAGACTGGAAATCCAAGGTAAATTCAGAAGGAACGACGGCAAAATGGGATGTTGGTAAAAATCAAGTCTCCTGCTGGTGTACACACAGAGGACGAGAAAAACGTGACCCGAAATCTTTGCTGTGACCGCCAGCGAAGTCGCTTACAGCCACTTGTGTTTATCCATTTGTAATGGGTTAGGTAAGATGGTGCAATTAAATAAGTTATAGGTAGAAATTCGTCACGTCTAGACTCACTCAGACAACCGCCACACGCCCGGAAATGCACTGTACGCTCGTCGCTTGGTGAGGGGGCTACCCTGTCCTCTGCACGGTAGTAAGGTGTAAGTCAGTGGATAGTGAGCGGCGCTATATCACATCTAGTAACTTATTCACGATGGTCGTTGCCGTCCCCCGTAGCTCAGTGGTCTCAACCACGGACTGGCAACAGTCGGGTTGCGGGTTCGAGCCCTACCAAGGGTCCGATGGAATGCGCACTGCTGATGATTCCCGAAAGGATGAAACGCGCGTACAGTGCTTTTCCGGGCGTGTGGCGGTTGTCTGAGTGAGTCTAGACGTGACGAATTTCTACCTATAACATTCTACTCCCCCTACTACTCTTCTGTAATTAAATAAGTGCACGGTCAATTTGGGCTTTGAACTCTGCCAGCGTGGGAGAACATATTACAGATTCCAGTAGGGCATTCCACGTACGGCAAACAAGTACGGAAAAGAAATTCTGACAGCCTTCCAAGTGAATGTGCTGCACCACTAATTTGAGATGGTGGCCTCTCATATTGCTCTTGTGGCTGAGCTCAAGTAAGTAGCGGCACCTGTGGTTGGGGTCTCTCAAAATTTGGTAAGTCAAAATGTGGTGCTATCGCAGTCGCCGATACTGTCCTCTGAAGACCCGGAGCACTTTTAACCTTCGTTCATACAGCAACTTATACAGACCCTTGACATTTTTGGTTGCCCGGCGTTGGGGTATCTCCAAGGCGGTGAGATCTCCCCTCAGCCATGGCTGCCAGACCTGTATTGCGTATTACACATGTGGCCGTATGTAGGAACCGAGAAGTTGTGGAAAGTCGAAGGGTCGAATCATCCGAATGCAGGCTTCAGGAGGCCCACATTTTGGACGACCCTCCTAGACGCCGTTTCAGCCTACTTCGAACATCCAAGGTCGAGCTGGACCACAATTCCAGATCATTCTCAGCGGGAGACGTTTGAAGCTCCTGGTTGCAGAGCTTCTAGGAGTGCACCAACTTGGGCCCTAGCTGCAGCACTCTACATCGGTACACATTGAATCGAAGTATATTCTGGAATGACCACGCGCATACCCTATCCAGATCAGCTTGAAGTACTATGACATCATGTGGTATATCTATCGTTCTCCATACCTTGATGCCATCGGCATAAATAAGGTAGTTCGAGCTTATGATATGTGAAATATCGTTTACATACGTCAACAATAATCGTGATCCTAGTATCGATCTTTGTAGTACTCCACATTCAACTAGGCTGGGATCTGACAGCGGTTCACGCACGCGTACTTCCAGGCACCGGTGCAGAAGAAAGCTTCTAATCCATCCTAGCAGAGCATCACGAATACCAAAGGTCTGAAGCATGGAGAGCAGAAGGTTCTAGTCTACCCGGTCGAACACTTCTGAGAAATCGAGAAAGACTACATCAAGTCCTATGCCAGAGTCTACTGCTTCAGTCCAGCTGGATAGTGCTAGTAGAATATTTGTACGGTAGGATGGCTTTCATTGGAAGCCATGCTGTTCTGGTTCGAGGTAGTTAAATTCTCCCAAGCAGGCCGTTAGCTTATCAGAACTAATAGCTTCCGTGACCTATGGAAGAATCGGTAGTAAGGTTATGGGACCGTAGTTGGCTAGATTGGAACGACTACCTCCCTAATGAATAGGAGTAATCACTCCCGTGTTTCCACATGTAGAGCACGTACATTTCATCAAAACGGTGTTAGAGGAACGGAGCCAAAGGCTCAGCTAATCTCTCTCCTACCGCTGCCAGCGATTGCGTGTGGATATTACCAACTCAAGGAGAACTGTGCTTACGTATGCTTAACAACCTATAGTACAGCTTCTGCTGTGAAAAATATGTGAGTGAGTTTTGAGGGTAAAACAACCATTGTCCTAGGGTTAGGTGGCCAGTGATCGCACTGAAACGTTGCAGCAAATTATAGGCGCAGGGTACTCACCGCCTCCTTCGGTGTCTCTGGGTGTCAGTCCGCTGTTTGAAGGGGAGGAATTCCCCGCTTCACTTTACGTAGACTGTTGGCGTTTTGATACAGAAAATTGTGCTTTGAGGCCATGTGCACTGCCAGCTTCTACTAATACGTCATTCTGTCCTCGAGAACAACCTGAGTTCCGTGGTTACGTTGGGTGGTATAAGCTATCCAGTTCTCGGTGCTCAAGGAGAGTTTGTAGATATGCCAGGCTGAGTTTCGCACCGCTATACGCTACCTTGTCCTGCTTTTTAGAAATGAGACCACGTTTCTCGGGCGGAAGGTCTTAGTTGCTGACACTTCGGCAATCAGAGAGGAAAACTGGCTGACGAAATGGTCCCATGCACTAGCTGGTGCCTCGTCTACCAGAAATGTCCAGTTGGCTGTTTCATCTAGTCAAGCTAATATGTCATAATGTACAAACGTTCTTTATTCTACGCTATTGCATGCCACTCAACTACGCACTGATGATGTCACCTCGATTGGTGACGAAACGTTTGCAACAAAATTGCCAAGCTCAGCGAACAGTTCAACAGCCACAAACGTTCCCGTTGCGTCAACACTTTCCACGGAATATTCTGCATAGTAAATGTATTTAAATGATTGTACTGCATGATTGCTGCGGCCCAACGGGACGTCGACGATCACCCTCTCGGCCAATAGTTCTTCGTTGATGAATATCCGATGCAGTATCGAAAACTTATCTTTTCTCGGAATCAGGTGGGAGTGTTGATGTGACCATACAGCGGGTAACTGGAGACAAACTCTTGCAGATCGGCCTTAAACTGTTCTCCGGGAAAAGCTTTGGATTCCATAACGTAGATGTTGAAATCGCCAGTAATGTGAATGTGACGGTAAGTTGTGTTTATCATCCTCCTTACTGCGGCTGCCAGATTGGAGTCCATCTCGGGAGTGGAAGAAGGAGGGAGGTAACTGACAGGCACTAGGCAAGTATCTGCGCCGTTTAAACCTAGACGGCACCAAAAGGAATCTTGTACTGTGCTGACCGGATCCTCTGTGAGCTCACATTCGAGGTCATTGCGGAAGTACAGAGCCACCTCTCCACCTTCCCTGGGTCGGTCCTGCCGATCAACGGACATGCCTGGCAGAGCGATCTCCATGTCGCTTATGTTAAAGCATAACCATGTCTTCGTTATAGCAATAAGTTCGCAGGCTTTTAATCCTTGACGCAGCCGCATTTCGGATAGTTTATTCAGTAAGTCTTGAGCGTTGGTGTACATACAAGAAAGCTTTCAGAGGTCAAAAGCTTTTGTCTAGGAACACACGAGCGATGTGGATTTGTGTCGACTGATGAGAGGCTTGCACTTAATCGTTTTTTGGAGGAATTGCCATGATTTGCTACTAATGGTCCCCCTAAACTCATTCGTTTGCTATACATGAGGTCCTGAAACTGTATTACACTTTCCGTGGCTTTGATTAGGCTACTTAGAGAATTGGTTGGATTTGTGTAAACATGTCTACTCACTCCTGAAACAGTGGTATCCAACTAGATTACAAATTGCATACCAACGCATGCAGCAATCTATGTAACTTGTATTTCGCTCGAGCCAGTAACAAAAAGAAAATATTGCTCATGTGCTCGTTTCCTCTATTAGTCTCTCTCTATCAAGAATTGAGCCATACAAGGGTTTTCAGATAACCGGGTTTAGGAGGAAGGGAGCAAGTAGCATCCCTGATAAGCTTGCTTTGGCTTAATGGATTCGGGAAAGAAATACCCTCATGATCTTTGACGGCCTTAGTGAATGCGGCAGAGATTTCATAGCTTAGGCAGTTACTTTGGTATAATCTTCCATGGTGGAAAAGTTATGAATGCTGCCCGATCACAGTTGATCAAACGTAACAGCTACCAAAATAGTGAAGTTAGTGACCGGTAAGTATTTGGTCAGCATTGCGTTCGCGGAGCCAAGTGGTCTAGTGATCATGGCAATAGCCGCCAAACACCATGTTCCGAGGTACACTCCCAATTCAGGCTATCTCTACCTGCCGGCCGAATAACCTCCTCCTGGTGCCAGCTGGGTGGTTCGGGTTTACCCCGTTCCAGCAAATATTTCGGCAGCATTGTTTCAGGACGTGGTGGGTTTTCGCCTGGCAAGCGTTCCCCCTATAAAAAGCCAAGAATGTATGTTTAACAACATTGTGACGTGGCGGTTGTGACTCGCCACCAACTAAAGTCACCCCTTGCGTATCCGAACAAGAGCTTCAAGTCTACATATATCAAGCATCTTTTAGCACTAGTGATACTTCCAACCCCGACCAAAAGTGCAGAAAAGCATCTACAAATCCTATAAACACAGCTACACAGGCCTATATTCACACATACATTGATTTATATACCAACATACGTGTCAATCTTATTGTTCCATTTACATTAATTGATCACTTTCTGTATTCTTACCATGATCATGCCTGTGAAGGCATGCCTCGTGTAATCGAGAGTAAACAGTTTATTTATTTATTTAATCCGCCGGTCATGGAGTGCAGGGATAAGAGACAGCGAGTAATACCGAAATCATCCACTGTAGTCAGCGCGTTTGAGTTTTGGTGAAACCCCCATTTTCTGAATCGACCGACTATTGTGCGCACTAAAGCGACTCCTTTAGCAGGTTGTTTGACAGCACTCTGGTAGCAACAGTTATTTGACTAGAGATTTGGTGCTTTTTATAAGACGCCCAATAGGCAATTTTACGTATGCCGCTGGTTGATGAGATCGTGTAAGAATAGTATATACTGGTCCGAGACGACGCACGTAATCGAGCGCAGATATGGGGAAGGTAAACGGAGTCCGGCACAGAGAACTATATACGATGGGCTACAGAAAGGTCTGGACGGATGAAGCGAGACAGGAGCAAGCGTCACACAGTAACTCACAGAACAAACGAGTGTTGAGCCAGATGTAGGTCAACATGGACGTAGTTTAAAAGTGGAATGGAACAGGAAAGAATAAGGCACAATTGATCAGCAGTGTAATGGTCCGTAAAAGATATGAGTTATTTTTCGGATCGCTACAGAGCTCCCCAGAAGGCTGAACAAACGAATCCTTCGATTTCAAAAATAACGTGTAAGTCGAGGTTTGCAAGGCAAATGGTGCGGATTTAATAAAGTGTAAAAGGTTCGTGTCGGAAGGGTTCGTCGTGAATCATGACCCTCTGTACCTTGTATTTCATTATTTCATTGATTGAGAGACTGGTTACATCATGAAAAGCCGTTGGAGCGCCTTTTTAGATTTCAAAAAGATTAGTTCAATAAATGGGTCAACAGGACCACAACCTACGCTGCTGTCAGACGGTGCTCTTGGGTGGACAAACACTGTGCCAATATGAAATATCTCGAATACTTTCCAACATAGCAGGTCTTTGTACCTGAAGCATTTTAGATGCAGCTACACAGCGACATCTCCTCTTGTTGTTTCCGTCCAGTATTCCGAATTCTCCTCAAACCGCATTCCGTCCCTCGCCAAAACGACTCGTCCCAGGGAGAAACGCCCCGCGTTCGCGTCTCTTTCCTTGTTAACTGCGGGAATTCTCGGAAGCGTTGCTCGTGAGAGTCAGTTGATCAAAAGGGATGGTTGGGACATGTAGGAGATGAAAAAGAAAAATGCGCACAGAACAAGCTTAAAAGAGCGAACGAAGGACTTGCATGCAAATATGTTTAGGTTTTATGGAGTTTTTACGGAATTCGGGAATCTATCATTTAGCATTTTGTTTTCAACACATTACTCGACCAATATTCACAACTTTAGAGTATTTGCACTGCATAAAACCGGAAAAGCAACCAGATATACGAACCTTCCTACCACGGCGGTGGGTCGTGGGAGGCAGCAGAAGTGAGTCATCCGTTGTTGATAGCAGAGATGTAGAATGAAGATGAGTTAGTACGGTTAAATTCTGTCCCGAAGCTTATGGTGTAGTACACAGTCATATGTATGCCATGCCAGTTATCAGGCCTAACTACTATCTCGTTACTTCATTTGCATGGCTTGCGGAAATCTTGGGTGCGCCTGAGGAAATACCGTGTGCTTGTTCCCAACGGACTTCCCACGGTTCACATCCTTTCACCTACTTTTAATTTGTGAGATGTAAACCTAGACGTGACTGATTCTGATTGATCTTATGTCAATGCAAACTAGTTCACAATTCCCTCTAGTTTCACTCAGACGGCATGCCACAACATTCTAAGGTTAACTGGTTCCTCGTTGAATAAATAACGCACCAGATGTGCAAGTAAGACATTGTGTTGATCTCAGTGCAGCATCTCCGGTTTAGCTTCTACTGATGACGCAGGTGGATTGCATTACCAGTACGGCGAATGAACAACAGAGTGATTGTACGGTAGACCTGTTTCATTTTTAAAAACTGTTGCTGACTGATGTTGTTTTACGGTAAACTCATCTCGTTAACCACGGCTTTGGCATGAACCGTTTGGAAAAACATAATACGGGTTATTCAATCCATAATGAGGAGTCGCTGCTTAACTCACCGTCCTCTGTCATCACCCACAACTACCTTCCCAGTAAACGAATCTCTGCACTGGTGTAGTTATGAGCTATGAAATGCACACACTTTCTCGGATCCTGCGCATGTCCGCCAGTAATATAGAGTACATACTCTCAGAGTTGATATCAACGGAAGCACCCGCATAACACGAGTGACCAATTTTCGTACTCTGGTATGACAGCTGGAGCGCCTTGAGTGACGGTATTTTAACCTCCTCTCCCACCTTGCGGTCGCACTTGTTCATTACTCGCGTCTTTTTGTGAATCATTTCTCACTATTTAGCTACATAATATTAAGGTCACATTCATTCTATTCCGATTGACCAACTCCTCAAGGTGGTTAGTGAATCACCGGACACCCAAGCACTTAGTATCCTGTACATCGGTGAAAGTCCATGCACAGTGGAATTTACTAGCGGAAAAATCACCGCCCAAGTCTCCCGCTTATGTTCTGCGACATACACAGGACCTGACGGCATTTATCACTGTTTAATTAAAAGCGCTTTCGTTTGCTTGGCCTTCTTACACTCTATTTCAACGACGAAGTATATGCTACTCATTAGATGGCTTGTGTTCTCCAGCGGCACAAAAATGGAGCCACCTATGAGGGCGAAATGTTCACCCAGTTGGTTACACTACTATCATATCAAGCATGATGGAAAGAATAGTTAAAGAGGAAGTACTATTCTTCTTTTATATACAGGACATCATCAACAACTCACAACAAGCGTTGCGAGTTAGCTGCTTCGTAACATATCAGTCGGATCTCTTAAACAACACAACCACTACCATAAACAACGGAAACAATGTCATAGTCCAGTTCCTGGACATGTAAAAGGCCTTTGAAAGACTGCACCACAGACACTAGTCAAAAATTCGAAGGCACTAAGCATTCATGAGCCAGTGCTCTCTATGCTTCTTCATATGTAGTTGTTAGCTAGCAGGTTGTGTGCAGTGGTGACTATTTCTCTAAACCGAAAGTAGTTACCAGCAGAATAATGCATGGGAGTGTCCTTAAACCACTCCTTTTTCTCCTCTTTATGAAACTATCTATTCCAGAGTGCAAGGCGTGGTGCTGGTCTTTTCTTTGCTTGTGGTTTTGAAGTCGTCCACACACAGCGTGTGGTGGAGTCCTACTCTACTACCGCAGCGATCTACAATGTACAATAGTTGAGGACCTGGAAACTCATGTTGCCGACTCACTCTGGTGCCGTCTCCGACTGAGACACAACGACACATGTCGCATAGCTATCGTTTGTCGCCCCCCAACGTCCACTCTGGAAATGGATTCCTGCTTGATCCGTGGCCTAAACAGAGTAACATGCACTAGGTACAGCCACACTCTCATCTCCGGGGACTTCAATCTACACAATCTGGAGGTTTCGGCATCGCCCAGTGAGTAGTTCAAAGCAGACTTGCATGAACTGATCGCTAAGATTCCTTTGTAAAATCATGTCACCACGGCCACTAGATTCAGGACAGCAAACAAACCGTCCATATTGGACCTTATGCTCACGAATGAAGAGCTCATGGTTGACAAGTTATTGATGTATAGTCCATTAGGTCTCAGTGACCATGTAGTAATAACTTTTGACTATGTGTGTTATGCAGAGTATCCATCTGAACACTCGGAACTAACTCATACCATCACACGCTACCACGTATTGAAAGAACTCGCCGACGCAGCTGCTTGGGAATTCTCAAACAAAAGTCCACTTGATAACGTTTGGGCAGAGTTCGTTAATAAACTCGGCGACATCTTCAACAAAGCATCAGAGACCAAACCCCGTCGTCCCGCAAAATTGCCTTCAATTATAAGGAGTAGGACTCGCAAATGCCTGGCGATAAGGGATGCAGCATGGCGTGTCTACAAGATTAACCCCGACTCAGAGACTTGGGGAAATTTCCTGACCCATCGCAACTATTGCACTGCACTTGTCCGTGGGGACAAAGTAACTTATCAACAGTGCCTAGCCAAAAAGTTCATGGCAAACAACAAACTGCTGTATAAGCATGTCAATAAGCTTCGTAGAGTGAAGCGTGGAATACCCCCACTATTCACGACAGGCGGTAGAGTACAAAGCGCCGAAGAAGCAGCTAATGCCCTGCGGCTGCAATAGGCCCCAATTTTTGAACTCGCAACATCTACCTGTCCCATAACATAAAGCACATTACCGACACCTTTGTTTATAAATGTTATTTTCAACCCATCAATTGTGCTAAGGAAGTTACTCTCACTGCGTGAGCATAGTTCTCCAGGAGCAGACAACATCCGCCCGAAAGCACTGAAGGCTGTGGCCAACAAGTTAGCTGAACCACTGTCACAGTTCTTCCAAAGGTGCTTTGATGAATAACAAGTCCCCACTATGTGGAAGTGTGGCATTATAACCCCTATTTTTAAAGGCGGTAACCGTTCCGATCCTGCAAACTATCGTCCAATGGCTCTCCTCCCTGTGCTCGCGAAGGTGATGGAAGCAGTCGTCGCTGAGGCTTTAATGGACTACCTGGAAAAATGCAACATCTTGCTACCGGAACAGCATGGCTTCCGTCAACACCGGTCATGCACCACCAACCTACTTATTGCACGAGGTAGTTGGACGGAAGTGGCCGATGATGGGGTCGGAGTCGACGACATCTATCTGGACTTCTCCAAAGCTTTCAACCGTCTTGATCACCGCATCCTACTTCAAAGACTACAAAGTTACGGAATCGGAGATCCTGTACTTGGTTGGATTGGCAACTTCCTTTACCAACGAAAGCTTCAAGTACGTGTTAGGGGATCATTTTCTAACCCAATTGAGGTGGAAGGTGGTGTCCCACAAGGCTCAGTACTGGAACCGCGTTTATTCTTGGTGTTTATCAACGACCTGGCAAGAGTCATCTCCTCAAACTTCCTGCATTTCGCCGATGACGTCAAGATGTGGCGGGCGATTAGTAACAAGGCAGATCAGGATCTGCTCCAACATGACCTAGATTGCATTTACGAACGGTCAAAGAGGAACAAGCTTCAATTGAACCTGGCTAAGTGCAAAATGATGCATCTGCGTCACCACCCGGTGAGGGCTTACAAGATTGGAGACCACACCTTGGCGAAGGTTTCTCAGGAGCGTGATCTGGGTGTATTGGTACAAGAAGATCTCGGGTGTTCAAAACAAGCAGCGAAGGCGACGAGAACCGGAAATCAACACTTCGGCCTTCTTCGCAGAGCCTTCGGTCGGTTTGAACCATCAATATTTCCCCAAATGCTTAACGCCTAAGTGCGACCTCACGTGGAATATGCTATGCAGGTGTAGCAGCTGTGGCAGAAACAGGATCTCGTTGCTCTCGAGACTCCTCAACGACGGGCAACCAAGAACGTGAGGGGCCACTTTCATCTGCCCTATCAGCTTAGACTGAAATCTCTAAGAATATGCAGCAGTCGATATCGGCTTTTGCGGGGGATCTCATAATGGTTTACCAGATTCTGAAGAATCCAAATCACATTTGCCGTCCGTTGCTGGAATTGAACCACAACACTAAACTAAGAGGTCACCCTCTGAAACTGACAATTCATTATAGCCGGCTTGAATGCCGTAGAAATTTCTTTTTCTCCGCGTGTGCCAGCCTTGGAACGCTCTCCCTAATTATGTCGTCTCTGCTCCCAATCTGGCGATATTCAAAAAACGTGTTGACGATGCATTGTCTCACTTACATTTCATTTTATGACTCGTTAGCCAGGGGCTACAAAACGCAACCAAACGGTTTCTTGCCAAAAGCCTAACCAATGGATTTATGGATTTATACGTTTAATACGCGAACTTTTCCGCTATTCCACGTAAGTCTATGGTGAGTCCACCACAACGCTTTTCACTTTATTATGCAATTGATTTTCGCAATAATTTCCATGCCACGGGACTTGTTAAGCGATGCTTTTTTACCCGTAATAAACCATTGTTCCATTGTTCCATTGAATGGCCAGGCCGCCGAACATCTCATTCAGGGTGACCAACTTGCACTTTAATCCTGGTGTCACCTCTGGTAGATATCATTTATCGTGTTATATCCAGTCGTACAATTACCAAGTGCCATCAGACATCCTACTACTACAAGGCACCTACATCTCGTAAAGCAGGTCAGTTTGAGACTTGGGTGTGCAATATTCTGTTAACCATGAAGAAAATCTGACGCATATACCGTCATTTTCAGCTCACCAAATCTCCTATCTGCCTCTACAAAACATGTATTACGGAGTGTGGAATAATGTTCATTGGTCCAATCGAAGCTGCGAAACTCTGACAGGCATGCACTTTGGAAAGTGCAGCGTCCAGCGACCTCTGCCGATGCAGAGCAGAGTCATTTGCGCAAATCTCTACGGTACTTGATTAGAAAGCCCTATCACATTAATAATGCCTGGCAGAAGGAGAAGAAACAGATAGAATAGTAAGCCGAACGCCACCAACACGATGACTTCTTCGACTCCTTGAAGGCGGTGTATGGACTACCTTGTAGCAGCTAAGAAGGCTGCTGGACACTACTTCAAACGGTGCTTGTACACAGACTGCAGATATAATGCTGATCTGGAGAACGCACTTCGACTGTCTTGAATAAACGTTCAGAGATTGACTGGGCTATGTTGTACGGACTGCTACAGCAAGTAAGGTAGTTGTATCGTGCTGACACACCGACACTGGATGAGACGCAGAGAGCACTTGCCCAGCTGCGAAACGGCAGGTGCGTCGGTTCCGACAGGACCCCGACAGAAGTGTTGAAACGCTATGGACCTTCCTTGGTAAACGCACTGCATCACTTGGTGTAATGCGTGTTGATTGAAGAGGAAGTGCAGTTCGAGCTGAAGGATGCCCATGTACAACCACTGTACAGGGGCAAGCAATGTTGCACTAATTATTGTGGCATCAAGTTGCTGAGTTGTGTAGGTAGAGTAATCACCCGAATTCTACTCAACCGCCTCGTCACACGAATCGTTTGGCCGAACGTGGCGGAAGTGCAATGTGGATTCTGTTCGGGTCTCAGCACCATAGATTTGGTGATCGCGGCTCGTCAACAGGGAGAGAAACGCCGTTAAAGACACCAGCTATTCTGCTCCCTGGTTGTTGCATTGGCCAAGGCATTTGATACGGTGAAATACCTGGCATTGTGGCTGATATTGGGTAAGTTTGGTTGCTAGAGCCGGTTTGGAAGTATAATAGAAGGTCTGCTCAGGGGTGTGCGTACGAGGGTGCGGTTGAGTGGACAAACGGATGACTTTGATGTTTGTAGAAAGTAGAAGTCACGATTAAAATTCATGCACAAAAATGTGCCTCGACGGGGAATCGAAACCCGGTCCACGAATTTCCGGTCTGCTGCTCTACCACTACTCACAAACATCCAAAATTAATCTACCGTCGCCCATTGGACATCCGAAGGACAGGTACTTTGGTCTATTGGGAAGTGACGGGTGAGTGAGCCAATCTGCAACACCAAGACAGGTACTGTGAGCCCATTGGCAATACGTCGCGCACCAAACAGAAGTCATGTGTTAAAATTTGCGCACCTAATCGTCAGCCCTCGATAGCCCAGTGCTAGAGCAGCGGACCGGAAATTCGTGGACCGGGGTTCAATTCCCCGTCGAGGCACATTATTGCGCGTGAATTTTAATCGTGACTTCTGCTTTCTACAAACTGTACCCTACTCACAAACCTCCAAAATTGACTTTGATGTTGCCTATGATGTGGTGCATGGCTGTATCTTAGCTCCTTCCCTGTTTAATATTTACCTTAGGCAATAGTGTCTTGTGCTTTTGATGCTGCTTGTGATTATGATGTCCATGTGGAACACCGTATTGATGGGAGGTTGCTGAACATTCGGCGTTTCGGTGCAAGGATCCCAATCTGTGAGACAACTATCGGTTTGTTGCTGTTTGCTGACGACTGTGCACTGTTTACTGGTAGCGCAGATGGGTTGCAGCACATGATTTCGGTTCTTTTTCGACAGCGGTTAATTAGGGACTCACCATAAACACAAGTAATGCTGTTTGCCTTTTTCAACCTACACCAGAAATGGGATCAATAAGACAGCAGCAGGACGTCGGTACTGCGTACCGACGCTTCTGTGCGCTGCGATCACCACCAGTCGCACGTGCGCTAAGGATGCTGTGAGGTACACGCAGCCCCTACGCAGGTCCGAACCCGCGTCTTTGGATTACACGACACGCCTGTGATGCTTACGGCTACAGGCCGCGAATCCATGTCGGTGAGGACGTCTTGAAAACCATCTCGCGATTTTGCTACCCAAGTAGTGTAGATTCAACCGATCTGCAGATGATGTGGAGCTACTTGTCCGCATATCGAAAGCTGTTGCTGCCTTTGGAAAGTCAAAAAGTGTGTAGAACAACCACCAGCTCACTGTCGAGACGAAGCTGCTGGTATACATCTCTATTGTGGTGTCCTTAGTTCCACACGGCAGTGAAACCTGGATGATGTATCGGAAGGATGCCAGATACGTGGGGCGGTTTCATTAACAGTGTCTGCGGCGGATTCTACGCATCGGATGGCGCGACAGAATTGCAGACATGGAAGTGATACACCCCAGTGACATGTGTGAAGCGGACTGCATACTTCTGCTGCAGCAACTGAGGTGGATAGTTCGCGGCATCCGGTTCCGGGCCTGCTTGTCACTGCAACCTCCATAATACATCCACAACATTTTGGCCCGTAGTATGGGGCATTCCTCTCGTACACCGCTAGGGATGTCGAAAGGTGAAGAGAGCTTACCCTAAGCCCTTAGTCTGTCAAAGACATTGTTTTATAAAGCTCGAAATATGGCGGTAAACGTTTCGAATACTCAATTCTTTTACAGCCAATGCCATGGAGCAAGCCGGTCGAGCGAGTCAAATGCACCTCACATGTCCAAAAATGTGACAATGGTCGGCTGGCGGTAAAGTTGGTTCTGCTTGAGGATTTAGCGGAGCGTAAACATGTAGTCCACACACCAACGACCGGGATGGAAGCCAGCTTGTTCTTCACGGGCGTGTAGTTGGCGAATTGGTGTTCGTCTGTGCAATAGAATGGATGCTAATACTTTGAAGGTGACAGAGATTAGACTGAATACTCTCTGGTTGGGACTTGAAGTGCGAGTTCGCTTTTGTGGATGGGTACGATAATCGACTCGCCCCAAGAGGATGGAACATTTTATTCACACCAGATCTTCCAAAATACAGCTGGTAACTGGTTGACAGTCACCTCGCCACCGTTTGAGCCAGCAGCTTTAAATCGCTTCAAGTGACGAAGCTCTAGACAGCCTCCTCTTCGGTGGGTGGTTCCAGTTAAACGTTCCAAGGCGCGAAACGGCATGGTTGTCAGACAGGAGGAAGAAGGAGGCCATTTAAATTGAGAGTGGCACTGCTCCGCCAAGCGATCCATAGGCTTACGAATTAGTGATTGTTGATCCGTCAACCTCGCAAATATCTTCAATGACGCCAGGTCTTCTGTGGCCGGTGGTCCGAATGATTTGGAAAAGCTTGCGAAAATATCCAGTGAGTACTGCTGTCTCCATCACCGAAGCGCACTGAGATCACCAAGTTTCATGATCGTTACGCTGGCTTTCCTTGTGTTGTTGGCTGAGGTTGCGGCGGATTTCATCGTAGCTTGAATCAGCTGTGATAGCTCGGCGACAATCAAACATGTCTATAGAGCGAGCAGAGATCCAGAAAATCAAGACGCTCAGCCATTTCACAGTATGATTGACTGAAAGAAGGTAATGCCTTCTGCAAGAAACTTCAGTGATGTTCCACATTTGTTGGTGGGCCACGAACGAGCGCATATGACAAGGAGGACTGATAAGCCAGTTGAATAAAGGGGTAAGCTAGTATGTTGATATCCAGCGTACGGTGCTTTGGTTTCGAGGAACCATCAAAACGAATGCAAATGTCCGCACAGACCAGAGCGTGATATGAGTCAAGGTAGGTGGACCAAATTGAGTTGCAATCCTGTACACTACCTGCTGATTGCTATGTGATCAATTTTTGAGCATACATGTGTTGGCGAAAGGGGACGCCAATATTCTACGCGTCTCCCTGAGTGCCTGAAATTGTGTCTTGAAAAGAAGCCGGTTGTCCTCACATAACGTGAGAATACTATCTCTGTTATCAGAGCGACTCTCATCAAGAGCGTGACGGCCACCAATATGACGTTCGCACGATAGCAGGCGGGTGACCCGTGCAATGATGTCTCCGGCAAGCACGGAGACATCGGATTTTTCGGCTTTGCTCAAATGGTGGTGGAGTCCGCGATACAAGTTGTGTTAACTCGATGCCAAACTGCAGCCGATTGGGGCGTGGGCTGGGATCAAAACAAATCGCGTCTCTCCGTATGACGCGTATTGACCTTGCATAGTATCTGAGGGCGAACCGCACACAATCGGCTGCCAATCGAGAACCACTCGAGCAGTGAGGCCACAACTTTCTCACTCAACGCGATGCCAACACCAGCCATGTCAGCTGCAGTCGCCTCTGTGTCACCAGACAAATATAGGGAATATTTGATTCAGAGATCAGCAGGGGACGATAACTGAACTATGGTGCTTTGGTTGGTGACGACTCACAGCTCGTTCTTAACGGCTTGGTGATTAATGCTACCAAATCTAGCATTACGTTCTCCCCAACGAAAAGCAAGTTCTTACACCAGGATAGGCATCTACTGTGCCCCAGCGCTGATTCTTGAGGACGCGTAGCTTAAACAAGTAGAGTCTACGATGCCTGTGTTCGCGCGGTCCTGTTGTACGGGAGCGAGTCCAGGCCGATCCGTTGAAATGAACAATGAACAATGATATATTACAGGTAAAAATGCGATTGCTTTACAAGTCCCGTAGGATGATTGAAGTGAAAGTAAACATGAATGTAAATTGTCAATTTAAGCGTCTAGCGATTCAGGTGCATCTTATTCATATAAACATTTTAGTATGTGTACTGAATTGTTAGTTTAGAGTAATGTGGGAAGTAATATGGGGAAGGTATGTCTCAAGAACAAAAGAAACGACAACGCTTACTCGTGCGCCGCTTTCTTGGACTGGGGTAACTTGATGAATGCAGTTGTAATATATCCGATACTATATTCCACGACAACAGTGCGTAAGTAGTGAAGCACAAAAGCTGAGGATGAGCACCGTTTGTTCGCGTTTGGGTGACGTAGACATCTCTGATTATATAGCGTAATGTAGGTGGATAAGCGAATCATCCAGATGTATTTTGAATACCGTTAGCGTGGGGGAAAAACTAGGTATGTGGGAAGAGCGTTCCAGTGTTGTCACACACGAAGGGAAAAGAAATTTCGGCGGCATTCCAACCGGCTGTATTGTGTGTCGAGCTTTAGATGATGTCCTCTGAGTGTGGCATTGCTATTCAGCTGCGTGGGTTTTGGCCTTTGACAACGGTGGTCTGTGCAGGATATTTCGTGTGCGGTGGAGACACCACATGTATAACATCGATGTTAGACGTCGTGTCCTAGGTAATAAGAGCCTATTTTACAACAAGACAATACCGCTGCGCCAACTGAGGTGGCAAGGTCACGCTCTACACATGCGGTGAGAGCATTTACCACAGCGAGTTCCATTCGCTCGGGCACGGCCGCACTGAAAAAAATCGCGCAGTGACTAACCTACCGCATGGCAACAAGACGCCAAGGCGCTGACTTCCAGTCCATCTATTGTCGGTCCAATACATCTTCAGAAATGAGGAGTCAGAGATGAAGAACATCGCTGGTTGGAGATTCTTGAGGACGTGGCGCGTAATCACAATCAATGGAAGGCTTGCAAGAGTGCACACAGTTATTCTACTGATCAACACCGCGATCACTAGGCTGAGAAAAGAAGACAAAACAGCGTGTGAAAACACTAATGCATTCTTTTTGTACACTCGCCATTTGGTGGTCTTTGTACTTATTATGCACATTCATTTCGTGATTTGTCGATGGCTTGATGTCTATTGTATAGACAACTTGATATATATATATGCATATATATATATATATATATATATATATATATATGAGCACTTATCCAATAAACAGTTGGCAGATTGCCACAGCACCTGGTCTGCGTCAAGAAAACAAAGAGGGGAGAAAAGCAGTCATGAGAAGTGTCTCACAGCACATCCTCCACTTGGTGTGGTTCCGGACCATGCCCGATAGTGTACCCAAAGGGGTGGTCAAATCAGGGAAGAAATTTCGTTTCAATAATTCTCTTTAGAATAATACATGCCAAAATGATTAAAATCGTGAGAGGCTAAGATAGCTGGGCTAGGGCTGATTCAGTCTAAACAGCTTGCTTTATCTTCTGATCAGATTCTCCAATCGATGAAGGTAGTAACGCACAACGTGGTGTGTTTAATGTTTTTGGATCTCAAACCTGGCTAACGGCATTGCCAGCGATTTGGCACTCGGGACCTAGGTTGTGTCTTGGCCACCTCGTCGTCGATTCCAATCAACGCCGGCGCATGCAAACAAAGTCCTGCGGGGCAACGGTTGAGCAGGCATACGGGGCACATGCCTGAGCCACATACCGCATGCAAAGTAATTACGCAGCTCGGTGGTTGGCGGAGACTGTCTGACTTGAAGATTCCATGTCGAGCGTCGCCATTGCTAATGTGATGGTACCAAAGTACACCAGCGTTTCTTCGGAGGCAACGATGACTAAAAACAGACAATCTCTGGACATCGATCGCTCGAGCGGGCCAGGTCCCACAGCTGTACAGAAGCATTATTCGTACCGAAGCGTTGTAGACCCAACCTTTTAATGAAAGATTGAGACGAGGCCGGCTGCAGAGCTTTCGGAAGTTGGCAAGGGCTACTATGGCTTTGTTGATGCACAAATTTATCTCTTCCATCAATCCACGCAGTCTAATGCAACTCCCGAGTTAAACGAACTTGTCTACTACTTCCAAGGAAGTGCCGGATAGTGTGAGGTTAGGAGCAGTTTCTAAGCAGCCCTGGAAGGAAACATTGTACTTGGAAGTGGCATAAGTCACCCCGAACAGTGACGCAGACAACTCTAACCTGTGCAGCGTTTCTTCGGCAACCTGCGAGGGTCTCAGATTACGGTGATGTCATCAGCCTACTCTAATTCAAGTTGATCCCCTGTGGGCAACTCGACACTACTAGGTCCACTGTTTTTCCAGTGCACTCTCTGAGATATCAGCCATAAATAAGTTGTACATGAATTCTGATGGGTGGCAACGTTGTCTCACTCCGCTGATGAAAATAAATGGAGGCGAAAGTCCTCCGTACACCGGTATTGGGCTCGTGGTTGGACAGTAAATAGATTGAAGTATGTCAGGATACTTCAAATTCTAGCCAGCACCAGCCTCAGCGCACCACTGGCTCCCGCACATACCAAGTTGTTTACAGTTGGCTTCATGCAACCGGAGATTGGATAAGGCAAAAGTTCTGCGGGAATTCCGTGAGGATGCAGTATGTTCCATCTCGATGACATACTGCATTCACCAGGCTTCGTGGTTTTTCCTGAGAAGCTGTTTGTGCTCGGCGTTGGCACCTCTACGCCATGCGTTATACTCAAAATCAGCAGGAATTTTCCAGCAGTCCTCCATCAATTGAAAAGAGCGAGCGGAAATCCATCAGTTGATGGTGTGCGTAGTGAAAATGCACATGATGCTGGCGAGTTAGGGTGGTGCACTCCGGATATCTAGTGCGCTTCAACCTCTGGAAGTTATAGTAGTAGTATATTCACTATCTGATTACCGACAATGTGCCATCCGAACCATGGCGAAATAAAGGAGAAACGAAATACAACCTGTGAAGAAAACCTTTTGACGGTTTTACACACGCCGTTTTGAGACTCATTTATGTGTTTTGGAGTGTTATGATCGATGAAATGTTAACTAATAGATAACACGGTTGAATAGTACTGTCTCCACTGGTACCTGTTGCGCGCCATAGCTTCCAACGTTTCTAACCACTGGCAGTCCGAATCGCGTGGTCCGCATCCTGGAAGGTGGATCGATCCGACCGATGCTAAGCTTGAGCTTGCATTCTTCATGATCCTTCTCCACGTCACTGGTTGTGCACAGTGACACTTTTTCCAGTCGCATCCGAGGAGCGTAAATAACGCTCGACGGGGAAGGCAATAGCAAATCCAGTTTGCTGTCCGATCTGTAGTAAGGTGTGCACGTTGAGGGTTGCTGGTGTGAATTGCATACCAGGTGGAAGTAGCGAGGATAGCAGACTTCCGGGCTGACAGCTCCCTGTCAATAACTGTGTGGTTGCGTTTATGCGTGACAAGAGAACAACTTCACAGCTGAAGACTCACGTAATAATGAGGATGAGTGATACAAGGAAAGAGTATGCGAATTGGTGGCTTGTGTTTGTAAATTTAGCGTAATCGTAGGACATTGGATCATGAGAGCGAGGGAGAGTGTAGTTGTGTGTATCCATGGTTCATCAGTAGGCGAGATACTACGCGGTTACCTACACCGAAGTAGGTGGGTTGTCATAGGGGATCACGGCCCCGAGCCTTTGGCCGAAAGTCCTAACCTACAAGGCAGTAGGGCGAAATAGGGGTTTCGCAACCGTTGGGAGCCGGTGACAATACATTCAGTTCATACACCTTTCGGATGACGAAAAGCCATACCAGGGTCCCAACACACCCGAAGTCAAAGGCAGAATCCCATGGTCAGGTTGCGTTGTCTCAGAGAAGACAAAGAGCAGTGACTTGGTTTAGTTGCGAGTCACATCCGCTACGTCACAATGTTATTAAACGGATATATGTGTCCTTTTATAGGGAGAACGCTTGCTGTGCGTAAACCCACCACGTCCTGGAACACTGCAGCCGAACAATTCGTCGGAAAGGGGAATACCCGAACCGCCCAGCTGTCTCCACCAGGAAGTTATTCGGCAAGTCAGGAATAGAGGACTCTTCAGATTAGAAACTGACTAGTTCTAAAGGGCGCGGGGAATATTTGGAGCGACAAGTTTGGCTACGTCAAGCCGGTTCCGACTACGCTGTTGGGTGCAACCAAAGCGGAGGGCAACTTTAGCAGTCACAAGTGCGTGACCAGATGTAGGATAAATTTGGACGACCGAGTCTGGATTCGGAGAAATAAGCTGGACCTGATTTTTCAGTACAGGGTCATAAACTATCATGTAGACGGATATGATAATGTTAGATACCAAATACACAGCAAAGAAACAAAGGCCATGCATCCGAAGTGTACTGTGAAAAGCAGGGAAGTCGTCTTTTTAACGTGCTGCTCATAGATCTGGAGCTATACACGGCTACACATCGCTTAAATTCAAGCATGCGACTAGGGAGAAACTGACCGTTTGAAACGCGGCTGATATATTTGGGACACTTCTTGAGTGCGTCTCGGATACTACTCTGTAGCGATGAAAAGTAAGAAACGGGTCCAATACTGGTGGTAGAGAAGAAAGATTTAGCAAGACCCAAATTATACTGAACAAGCAAAAGTAATGGAAAGTAACTCAGCAAGGGCGAGGAACAACGCAGCGCTGGACTCACCGAAGAGGAAAGTGTCAAGGGATGTACAGTCAGTAAAACTGGAGGACAGTCAGATAGTAAAAGTACCAATAAAAAAACAGCGTTCTGAAATACGCATGAGTACATACTTCTGCTTTACTACATATCCTAATCCCTGGATAACGCCTATGAGTACGGTGCAAAGGGCACAAGATAAGACTACGGACATTACATGTATTTGGACAAAATGTAAATCTGCATGTCACATTTTGGTCCACAGCCCATTTCGTTTCATTTTCTTCCGACTTAAACACCAGTCATGTTTGTTAAGAATACTGGCTCATAGACAGGTTGAAATATCAGCAAATAATTGCGAGTAATTTGATACTCACATAAACATGAAGCTTGTGCTCATAAGGTTTAGTTTCTTATGCGATAGCATGAGATAATTGTAACTGTTTGGTCTGCTGCTTCCAGGAAAGGGCTGCTCATATTTTGAGGAATATGCGTTTTATTAGTTATTTAGGCAGAGGCGGTTAAGGTAAACAGAACATGTAATTCTTGTCCTTAATTTCGCTTACCTGAAACCATAACACTGAGGCCTTTTATTTAGGTTAGACTCGGCCCATTTGGATATATTTCTGCACGTCATCATCTAGGCGTGCTTTTTGCGTTATTACTCAGCGGTCTTAGGTAAGTGGCATGTATAGTTCTCGTGGCGTTTTATCTACCGTATGCATGCCGAACTGGCCGGCTGATTTCGTCACGTCTGCAGCACAGTGTAATGCTTTGCCGGATTTTGGGGGCAGACAAAGCAGCCGATTTGAACCCTCAAATGCAAATGTGTTAAACGAAGCAAACGAGCAAAATACGGGACCCGATGTCCGATAGCTTGTTTACTTTGTGGCCATCCGTTATAGCTGCTGGATCGTTGAACAACCCCAAGCCTCGGTTTTGCTTTGAAACCACATGGGTTCATGTACTGCTCGGCAGTTTGCAAATTGTGAGCGTGACTCTCGACAAAATGTGAAAAATGCAACTTAAAGTTAACAGATCATCCAGGTAGCTTAGTTCCAGTAAATGGAGAACCAGACAGTGCTCGTCGAGCAGATTCGAAGGAATTTAGGCGAACGGGTGCACTACGGAAGTTGAGATAATAGCTGCCGACGTAGTGCGAGGGAAAAAAGAATGCGACCACACACGGCCTAGCCCGGGCTCGGGAAGGTGGATCAACACATTGTTGAGTGTTGTTGTTAAGCCTTTTGATAGTGAGCATTGCCTTCTAGTGTCTAACCCATATTTCGCCGAATTTAGTTCATTGGTTTTCGTGCTTGTATCTGTGTCATCTGGTCAATCTGCATTGGGAGTCAAAAGTTCAGTCCGTCGTATACGGCAGTCGCTTTCACAGTGTGAGTCGCACAACGATGATGGTGTGTAGTTGGTGATCGCTCTTGCTTTTGCTTTTTACTAGCTCACTATCATAATTAAGACTGCGTTTCATTACACGGGTGCAATTGTTGGGCTATGCTTAGTTGTTTGCATTGTTCATCCTGGGACAATAAGTTAACGCGGGGAAAAATATAAACGTACAACGGTTTTTGTAGGTAAAATGTGAAACCATAAATAAAACGTTGCTTTCCGGTTGACTCCTCGCAATTTTCACGTGTAACCACCATTTGGTTACGCTTTGCTATGTCTCAGTAGTTTGTGATAAGTCATATGATGCAAATGGTGTCGTGTTCTAAATGATATATATAACTACACTGCTGTTGATATATATATATATATATATATATATATATATATATATATATATAATGGCTGATCCGCAGCCCTCGTTTAACTCTTTTGTATATTCATTGCTCATCTCCATTTTTGAAGCAAAGGTTAATTGCGACTCCTTTTCCGTCCAGGAAGTCGGATGGACCTTATAATGCGCCATTTGATATTGTGGAACAGGAAGACATTGCCACTTCTCGCTCAAGAAGATCCTCTGACTGCGTCACGGATGAGCATGAAGGTTAATCGGTCAACCTCTTTTTCTGTACGCATTAAATGAATAGAAAGCCAGCTGTCGCACACTGAATTGCAGCTCGCGTCTGGCTCATGTATCAATGACTGCATCCGCTTTACAATGCATTTTCCTTATTGAGTTTGACCAGCATGCGTTCACGGTCAATTTGATTTAACTAACCATAGTCGTGGTAACGAGGATTCAAACCGCAGTGATCGGAGGATCGCTTGTCGGGCTTTCCTTTCTGTGTAACTTCAGACAGCTGTAGGACGTTCAAGCACGTTGGGAGACTATACGGGGCATGCACAGCACCATTCACACAGCGTACACCAGATGAACGAAACTGGAGGGGTAAGCAATTAGGTCTTTTGTAAGCACAGAATCACAAACCAACAGCATATAAGACACCTGAAGGTAGAGGAACTCGAGTGACAATACCCCAGTGTTAAAACGTGGGCTAGTCGAAAGAAAGTGTAATAAAGGATAAACATGTCCATTACATGAACAATTGTTTTACGCTTGATTACTATCAACCACACGACACACCGGTTATTACTTCGAGCCTACTTCTGTCATGAGAAGTATACACTCGGTCTCCTTCAACTAGTGTCTATTTTCTGTAGACGATTACCAAATTTGTGAATAGGTTGGTTTGGAACGTTATCAGCTTTTAATTTGTTTGTTCCCAAACGTGACGTTTTGTGCCACCATGGATGTCAGGAATATGATAGCACACATATTGTCTAGTATAATCTCAGCTCAAATGACATGATTTGAAATCGGGTGTGCGCCACCAGGCCCGGTGACGGGGTGTGTTATTGACTGGCGCTGTAAACAGTGCTCTCCTTCCGCACTAGCATTAACCGAAACAGCTTAGTTGAACTGTGTCATTCTATATATATATATATATATATATATATATATATATATATATATATATATATATATATGATTGAGCTCTTTTTATGAGTTGATTTATTTGAAATCGAGGAATCGACATGCTTGTTTGCATTGCTTCCACTGCGTCCAGATTTGCACTATTGCATCCAGCGGTGTAAGCCACTGGTATTCTTCACACTTGGGCCCCTAACCGCGAAATGTACTTCTCCAGCTATGGCTGGGCAAGATGCCGATGTTTTCTTGCGGTCGCCAAATGATCAGTTAACCTCCACAAGCCAAAATATCTGGTGCGGCGCGGTAAGCGCTCGTTAAGCATACTTAGGTCTTGTCCAGCCCATTTCAATTGTTGTAGCAAAACAACCACACAGAGCGGTGTCTGGTATCCTCATTGCGCGCTGGATGTTACCACATACACAGGCAATCCTTCGCAGAGAGTGACTGACAAAGGCTGGAATCCTGCGTATGTCACCTGGCCGGATGGGTCAGGATTCGCATCAGCAAACTAGTACGGTATGAATCCTGGTATTGTAGACCCTGCATCCATAAAAAGTATTTTACTGCTACCATCTACTGACACTTTTCCACCAGGTTTTATTCAGTTTACCAAGACAAGAAATGCGGCTAGTCTTTGCAATTAGTCAAATATCGTAGAACAACGAGGAATAACTGTTTGTCAAGCTCGGAAGAAACTAGCGTTTGATAGCTCTGAAATGTATTGGTGGATACTTCAGAAAAAATAACTGATGTCGGCAGAATGAACCAAGCCTTGGTGAACTGAGCATAGAGTTCGCCTGAGACCACCAGTTGTTCGTGTTAACATTTGAAAAATGAATTTATTCGAATTAAGCACTGTCTTACAAGCCACGTTGGGTAATCGGTTGGGTTTATGGAAAAAGTGGATAAAAGCAGTTAGTAGTTTATGTATGAAAACAAGGACCTACCGTTTGTTAAACGCTAATCCTGCAATCCTCGTGTTTTCATAGCTCTGATAAACAACACATAATAAAGCCAAGAGATTTCCCCTGAGCAGGACGGAGACATAGCGCTATGAAATAGCATGTAAGCGGATGAGTGTGTTGACTGAATGTCTCTTAAAAATGGCTAGTATTAGTGCAGAAACGACCGATTCAGGAAGTGCATCTCACGGGTGACACGCGAGTAGGAATGAAATTGCTGCGGCACCCCAGACGGCTGTACTGTTCTGCCGGATTCATGGAGTGAATTATCAGGTTTGTATTACTGTAGAGTTACAGCAAGTGGCGGCACACATTTGGCGGCACTTACAGAATCAAGTAGGCAATTTTCAGACCGCCTAGTAATCGGTGATGCAGTCCGCTGAATACTCCCAAACCTTTCAACCTCTCCCTGTATGGGTGATTGCGCTTTCCAATACCATACTAGAATGCTAGAAGTTCAGGCTGTTGCAGTGCATAAAACTTGTGTTATATCCATGTCTGCCAAGCTGGAATTGCTCATTCGACCTTTGGGCGAAAATACGCACTTTACATTGGATGGAAAATAGGAATGTCTATTTGTCCGAACGTCCGTCCCAACAGCCCGAAGTGCTGGTTACCAGCTTTCGATGTGTTATCGGACTACCTGGAATAACTCAGGTCATCCTAAAGCAGCAAGCCCAGGTCACGTCCGACGGAAGATAGCTGTAGTACATGCGTCCCGAACCTGTATGAGTGGTTGATCTGGTGTATAGGGAGTACCTTGCATTTACTCATATTGACTTGCGGTAACTTTTGGATTGACCACTGTTGCACCGTTTCTAAATCAACCCGAAACAGATGCTGGTCAGCATTCACTTTTAGCCTACGCCAAATACTGATGTCGTTGGCAAACGATAGAAAACTTGTAGTGGCTGTCTGTGCGATGTCATTATTAAAAACGGAAAACAATCGTGGCTAATGAACTTTGCATTGTGGCACATCACACTCAACTTGTACGAGGTCAGATAAGGAGCTCCAAACGCTAGCCACTAATAGCCATTGAATGAGAAAGTTGACGAAGCAGCTTAGAAGAGGTTCCCTGATGCCGTAATACTGGAGCTTGGAAGAGGGTATCCGATGATCTAGACCAGGTATTCTCAACCCTTATTCGGCCATGGCACCTTATTGTGCCAGTAGAAGATTCCCAAAAGTCCTATCCTCTGCTGCCTTCCTACCGCTCTCTGCTTCATGGTTGTGGTTCTCTTTACCGCTTTCCCAACTCCTTTCTCTGTCCCAACCGGTCTTTGCTATCTGCCTATCAATGAAGATTGTGTTCCGTGTCAAGTTAATTAAGTTTATTTGAACTTTAAACACATAGATGACCGGAAGTCAACGTGCATGCATGGACCAATATTTCCAACTTCTGAACAGACCTAATTGTGGCTTCATGTGGCTGCGCCTCATCTTATCAGTTTGTGATGTTCCGTTTTAACACCCTCGCCGTCGCCTTCGGATACTGGCGAGCAAGACATTCTTCACATCGCATGTGAACTGACGGTGTTGCGAAATCATGTGAGTAGAGTTCACGTACATGAAAGCACCTCGTGCGTGAAGACAAGTGTAAATGTTACTCCATGTGCAATTGAATCCCCATCACTGTGTGTCTGTGTGTGTAAGGCACTGGCCGAAAGCCCACGTTGCATGGCAACCTACCTTTTCGATTGGTCATGTGTAAGCCTGTTAAAGCCAGAGTACATTGAGAGGAGCTTATTCTGCGTGCTTGAGGCTCAGGTTGCTGGCTACATTGGATTGTTTTCATTGTCTGATACGCCTGTGCTGAAAGCCTAGATTATTGAAGTATTGCACACAGCTTTTTAATTATTTGTAATAGTACCGTATTCTAGTTCCGGTCTTGTTCTGTAACCAACTGCGGCCGGTTTTCGGTTTGAGGTTTAGTATGCATACCAAATGCTCCCAGTTGTTTCCCGCCTCATAAATCGACAGCATGCTGCTCTGTACCTCCGCTGACTGGCGTGTACGGGTGCATTTTTGTTCCACTCTGAGTACAGCGAGCTGGAACTCACCCATCTGCTTTACCTATATATGTGTTTGCGCAAGCTTTGTAATTTAGGATCGCGCTGAACCGGCCAACGACCTCAGGATAACTCTACTTCCAGTTCCTTCCAAGGTCATGTAATCCTCTATTACAGAGGCCATCATGGGATACTTGGAAAAATGCAATTTCATCGTACCGGAGCAACACGGTTTCCACTGAAACCACTCATGTACCACGAACCACTTGTTAGCCCGTGCCAAATGGACTGAATCTGTCTATCCTGAGGAGGGATTTGATGCTGTGTACCTCGATTTATAGAAAGCATTTGCTTAACTTGATCACAACATCCAATTTTAAATGCATAGATTTGGTTTTGTCAACCTGATGCATACCGCTTCAGCGGTAGCAAGTAGCTGAACCCCTGACAGATAGTGTAGTTGCAGTGACACTCGATAGAGGATCTCAAATGAGTTGTGCTTATCAATTAGGTGACTGGTGCAGATCAGATGGTTAGTTATGGTACTCAACCTAGTTTTGTACTGTTGGGTTGTAAGCGGACTTCAGTTAGACAGCAAACGTCGATTGAAAGGGTTTCCAAGGTGTGCGCAAGAGCAGCTTGTGAACCAACCTGCACAAGCGTCCGAACATTGAATGTAGCTAGCGGGGTGCAATAATAGTCTTGCTGTTGGTAATGGAATGTGTGCGATCGGTTTTCAGCGGTTTCTTGATGAGGCCAAATTTACCGCTTTTATTTGCAATGTAATTTGGGAGGCTCGAAATTGGTGAGGGGTTACCCAGAACAGGAGGGTTGAATAAAGGTGGAACGAAGAACATGGTTTGCGGTGCGGTAGAGTGAGGTTTAGCAGGCCCGGACGCCAGAGGTTTTGCCAGAAATGGCCAACCTTTGGAAAACAAAGGAAGGTACAGATTTCTTGAAAAGGATAACAAACTAAACAAACTTGTCCATAAGGTAGTTTGAGATCAAGATTTTGTGTTCGACACGAAAGCTACTTCAGGCCAAACGAACGAGGGGGACAATAATTGTGGTTATCGAGATGGCAGCAGGATGTTAACCAACTTACAGTTTAAAGTGTCATTTTAAGTGGCACATTAGGGATAGTAAGATCCCAGGTGGTTCATTGCACGAGATCATCAAACTAAACCTCTGTCTGCTACGTCAGTAGGAGTGCTTTGATGTTGGCGCTCTGCCCCCGCTCAGTCCGCCAACGCCCCTTGACTGGCAGGGTTAAGACAGCCCGCCACATACTACATAACATCTACTCTGTCTACGCAACCGTTGGCTTTAGCAATTTCCGACGCCTCAGCAGCCAGCCTTTAGAGTGTGGATCGCAAACCCTTCCTAAAGATTTCGACATTATGCAAGTCGATTTCATGCCCCATGTCCTCCTATCTGTGGGCAGTGAGTCATTCAAATGCACCAGTGCCGAGCGGACCGTTTGTCCCTTCTAGTAAATCACCCTTATTATTTCTTTGTTTAATACTCGACGGATGACCTCTGAAGTTCCCCCTTTATAAGGACAACCAGCACAGGTGGCTGATCAGACCAATGCTGTCACAACACTGCACATCGTAGGTGTAAATCACATGGCAAAGCATGCAGCGTTACACGCTAATCTATTCTGTTTGCTTACATAGCCCCTGGGTCAGACCCAAAGGGGATTATGTCGTCCGCGTACTCAAGTTTTGTCAGTCAGCCCCCTGGAAGAACCACAAGTACTTCACTGATGCATCAGAGTGAAATCCATCACTGTCACTAAGCTGCTTGGGGCACTGTGTAGGGAGCTGCTCGCAACTGGCTCTTATGTGTAGCGAAAAAAGCATATTATGACACCCCGATGCATTAAGAGACAGATGACGAGCTTTGGACCATATATTGAGGTCGCTCAGATGATTTTGGTATCTGCTAGAGCAATCGGCGTTTCCATGGCTGATACCCAGGACGATGTCGTCAGCATATTATAGTAGGGTTGCTTCTGCGGGGGCTATTATTGAGCTGGTGAAAGTAGGTTCATCTGGAGGCCAAGCTCTTCACAAAATATCGATCGACCCCATGGAATGGTTTCATCCACATACGTTTGTGCATCCTTTGACGCTGACATGTTCAAGTATTGTGACAAATTGACTAGCTATCTAAATTGCTGTTTTAGCATCTGCTGTCCTTAAAATACTCAACGTCCGCGCAGACAGGTTCGACTCACTCAACTGAAGAGGCAGGGTCGACTTAAGGAGAGTGCGTTTAAAGAAAAGGACGGCATCTCAGTGAGGTCTCTTACTGTTAGAACCAAGGAAGAGCTACGCCGTCTCCATCAGGTGTATATCTAGTCTATTCTTGGGAACAACAGCATCGCACCGGTAAAAAGAAATGGGTCGGACGAACGTCGCCCTGTCGCTTGCAATTCCGTTGCCCTGAAGCATCAAGGGAAAACAATTCTTGAAATGATGCTGTCCCAGACCCGCTCAAAAGACCCCCTTAAAAACACTTATTGTAGTTCGAGATATACCGTAGATGCAGTGGCCCACCTCGTAGGTTCTATATCGTCATTACTTGACAAAAGAAACAGACCAAATCTTAAGTGCTTTCTTGAGTACAACAACGCAATCTGCTGTGTAAAACCGTGAAATGCTGTCGAAGGATCCACTCATTCAAATAATCAATCCCCTCAATAAGCCATTTGCTAAGTGATCATTTTACTGGACGCACCCAGATTACACGGGTCAGTGGCAAATGCTCCTTAAAACTAACTACCAACCAGGGGGCTTTTCAGGGAGAATTTCCCTCGCCTTACCACATTCCAATTACATCAGCTGAATAATAGCCCAACAGTAAGTAAGGCCTGGTGTAACAAAATAGTGTCTACCCACTTTGCAACAAAATTGCCGCTGTCGTATTCGGTAGTAGCGCTCTCAGTGGAGCGCTGCTAAAATCATCTATCTCTTAACCAAGAGGGCAACCGTCAACCCAGAGTTCAGTGGCAAATTGCGCAGGCCCCTTCGGTCGCTTTGTTCACAAGCACGTCATAACATTTTTTCACCCCAGACCCCGATCATTCGCAGTCATGCACCTGTGACTGTCTTAGTATCCGGACACACCGAACCTGCCCGAAAGCTGGTAGATTGTCCTAACAGTGTAAACTTATGACCGTATTCTGATGTTCTTATTTGGAAGGATACAGGGGATTTCATGTATAAAATTATGTTCTCGAATTTCCCGCTTCGTGCTGGAGATGCGAATTGTGGCGAGCGATTAGTTGCAACTCATCATCATCATCATCATCAGTACTGGTTAGCTGAGGGTGAGAAACACACCTCAGCTGGTGTGCAGCAATACAAAAAGATAAAAGGCTAAAAAATTACACTACGAATTACACTACAAAAAATAAGACGCTAAAGATTATATCATGCGTTTTGCATGGGATCGTGATTGGAGGGGAACCTAAAGAGAGAGGGATAGACAAAGCAACTCACAACACAAACGCCATTGGGGCCGGCTCCTATTCATATCAGCAAGTGTGTCCAACTAAACGTGTTCATCGTCTTTAAAACCCCAGCCAGACTGTCAGGATGTACCAACCGGAGCAAATTCCGAAAGGAGGGTTTTTTCTCTTGACCAAGTCATCGCTTGGCGCCTCCTCCTCCTCTTCCAACCGCATTCTCGGTGAGCAAAAACAATGCACCTCTCGGGAGTCGGTGTGCTGGCACGCGCAACACGTGGCCCAGCCATCGGAGCCTGGTGCGTGATATAATGGTGCTGAGCAGTTCACTCGCTCTTATTGCACCAAATACGCGACGCCGAACACGCTCGTTGCTCACGCGGTGCTCCCACTAGACATGAGCAAGGTGCGGAGGCAGCGATGATCAACGGTGCCTAGCCTCTTTATGTCAATCTACCTGATGGGCCAGGTTTCACAACCATATAGGAGATTTGAACGGACGGCTGCCTTATAAACTCTACCCTTCAGGCGAGAGTAATGTCGCGTTTGCGCCACAGGTGACGGAGATTGGCAAAAGCACCTCGAGCTTTCGCTGTACGCTTCGTAACCTCATCTTCCATCCCACGGGCGCTACTATAGCTGCCCAGGTACTTGAATTCCTGAGCGACTTCTAACTGATCGCCACCAAGGGTCAGCGCAGGGGTGTCCCTGTCAATCTTGGAGAAGTACTTTGCATTTCGATGGAGCAAAGCATAGCCCAAGATGATAGACAGTCAGTGCTAATCGGTCCAGTGCTGCTTGACATATTTGGGAGCTACGACAGATTAGGGCAATATCGTCCGCATACTCCGAGTCAATAAGTCGCTCACCAGGTAGTGTCCAGTGAATGCTGTATCCCTGACTTCGTCAACTGCCAAGTTAAATAGGAAAGGTGACAGCGGACAACTTTGTTTCACACCGCTGGTGATACTGAAAGGTGGTGACAGTTTGCCACAGACCCTCACTCTGCCCGAACTATGCGCATACAGCGCTTTGATAGTTTATGTATTTAGCAGGCACACCTTTCCTCAGCAAAGACAGTCCCAAGGGGCACATCGATCGGCTGAGTCGAAGGCGTCTTTTATGTCAAGAAACACGACAAGGGTGGGACGCCAATACAGGTGGTGGTGCTTTAACAATTGACGCAAAGTGAAGAGGTGGTCAATGCAGCCCCGACATCGACGAAACCCGGCCTGCTTTTCAAGCATCTGGCTTTCACGAGTGCCAGTCAGTCTGAGGAGAATGACAGACGCACGCAATTTAGTGGCAACTGAGAGCAAACTGATCCCTCTATGTTTGCCGCATTCCGAACGGGAGCCACCCTTGAAAATTGCGACAATGACGGAGTGGCTCCAGATTTTCGGGACAGTTTCCTGCTCCCAAGATTTCACTAGCAACTCGTGTAAAGCATCCACTAGAGCAGGTCCTCCGGATTTGAAGAGGTCTGGGAGAATTCTATTCGCCAGTGCGGCCTTATGCAATTTCAAAAGCATGATCTCACGTTCGACTTCTGCGCATGAGGGCGGATCCTCGAATACAGCCCAGGGGGAAGAGCATTCAATGCTGGAAAAAGGAAGCGATAACTCAAGTTGGTTAAATTTCCTTGCAAACCGTTTCTTAGAGCTCCAAGCGTTTTGACAGGCTGTGGCTCGGCTGCCTTCTCTCGTCTCGTATGGCCTCGTTAACACTAGGTCTCCAGCTGCCTGTCTGTAGCAGACGGAAGAACTTACGATGTAGCGGCTGTTTCCATCTCAGAGGCACAACGATACTATCAAGCTTCGCGATCTTTCTTCAGGCTAGTACGCAGTTTTGCCCTGAGATTTTTGCGAACCACATTGTATCCGGTTCCAACTGGAATACTTCGGCGTGCATCCATAACTTCCAGAGACTTTGTAGAGACCTAATGTCTAGGTTGTCAATTCGATTTGCTTATAGTAATGTTTTTTGGCATGGGGGGGGGGGGGGGGGGGGGGGGGGGGGGGGGGGGGGGGGGGGGGGGGGGGGGGGGGGGGGGGGGGGGGGGGGGGGGGGGGGGGGGGGGGGGGGGGGGGGGGGGGGGGGGGGGGGGGGGGGGGGGGGGGGGGGGGGGGGGGGGGGGGGGGGGGGGGGGGGGGGGGGGGGGGGGGGGGGGGGGGGGGGGGGGGGGGGTGGGGGGGGGGGGGGGGGGGGGGGGGGGGGGGGGGGGGGGGGGGGGGGGGGGGGGGGGGTGGGGGGGGGGGGGGGGGGGGGGGGGGGGGGGGGGGGGGGGGGGGGGGGGGGGGGGGGGGGGGTGGGGGGGGGGGGGGGGGGGGGGGGGGGGGGGGGGGGGGGGGGGGGGGGGGGGGGGGGGGGGGGGGGGGGGGGGGGGGGGGGGGGGGGGGGGGGGGGGGGGGGGGGGGGGGGGGGGGGGGGGGGGGGGGGGGGGGGGGGGGGGGGGGGGGGGGGGGGGGGGGGGGGGGGGGGGGGGGGGGGGGGGGGGGGGGGGGGGGGGGGGGGGGGGGGGGGGGGGGGGGGGGGGGGGGGGGGGGGGGGGGGGGGGGGGGGGGGGGGGGGGGGGGGGGGGGGGGGGGGGGGGGGGGGGGGGGGGGGGGGGGGGGGGGGGGGGGGGGGGGGGGGGGGGGGGGGGGGGGGGGGGGGGGGGGGGGGGGGGGGGGGGGGGGGGGTGGGGGGGGGGGGGGGGGGGGGGGGGGGGGGGGGGGGGGGGGGGGGGGGGGGGGGGGGGGGGGGGGGGGGGGGGGGTGGGGGGGGGGGGGGGGGGGGGGGGGGGGGGGGGGGGTGGGGGGGGGGGGGGGGGGGGGGGGGGGGGGGGGGGGGGGGGGGGGGGTGGGGGGGGGGGGGGGGGGGGGGGGGGGGGGGGGGGGGGGGGGGGGGGGGGGGGGGGGGGGGGGGGGGGGGGGGGGGGGGGGGGGGGGGGGGGGGGGGGGGGGGGGGGGGGGGGGGGGGGGGGGGGGGGGGGGGGGGGGGGGGGGGGGGGGGGGGGGGGGGGGGGGGGGGGGGGGGGGGGGGGGGGGGGGGTGGGGGGGGGGGGGGGGGGGGGGGGGGGGGGGGGGGGGGGGGGGGGGGGGGGGGGGGGGGGGGGGGGGGGGGGGGGGGGGGGGGGGGGGGGGGGGGGGGGGGTGGGGGGGGGGGGGGGGGGGGGGGGGGGGGGGGGGGGGGGGGGGGGGTGGGGGGGGGGGGGGGGGGGGGGGGGGGGGGGGGGGGGGGGGGGGGGGGGGGGGGGGGGGGGGGGGGGGGGGGGGGGTGGGGGGGGGGGGGGGGGGGGGGGGGGGGGGGGGGGGGGGGGGGGGGGGGGGGGGGGGGGGGGGGGGGGGTGGGGGGGGGGGGGGGGGGGGGGGGGGGGGGGGGGGGGGGGGGGGGGGGGGGGGGGGGGGGGGGGGGGGGGGGGGGGGGGGGGGGGGGGGGGGGGGGGGGGGGGGGGTGGGGGGGGGGGGGGGGGGGGGGGGGGGGGGGGGGGGGGGTGGGGGGGGGGGGGGGGGGGGGGGGGGGGGGGGGGGGGGGGGGGGGGGGGGGGGGGGGGGGGGGGGGGGGGGGGGGGGGGGGGGGGGGGGGGGGTGGGGGGGGGGGGGGGGGGGGGGGGGGGGGGGGGGGGGGGGGGGGGGGGGGGGGGGGGGGGGGGGGGGGGGGGGGGGGGGGGGGGGGGGGGGGGTGGGGGGGGGGGGGGGGGGGGGGGGGGGGGGGGGGTGGGGGGGGGGGGGGGGGGGGGGGGGGGGGGGGGGGGGGGGGGGGGGGGGGGGTGGGGGGGGGGGGGGGGGGGGGGGGGGGGGGGGGGGGGGGGGGGGGGGGGGGGGGGGGGGGGGGGGGGGGGGGGGGGGGGGGGGGGTGGGGGGGGGGGGGGGGGGGGGGGGGGGGGGGGGGGGGGGGGGGGGGGGGGTGGGGGGGGGGGGGGGGGGGGGGGGGGGGGGGGGGGGGGTGGGGGGGGGGGGGGGGGGGGGGGGGGGGGGGGGGGGGGGGGGGGGGGGGGGGTGGGGGGGGGGGGGGGGGGGGGGGGGGGGGGGGGGGGGGGGGGGGGGGGGGGGGGGGGGGGGGGGGGGGGGGGGGGGGGGGGGGGGGGGGGGGGGGGGGGGGGGGGGGGGGGGGGGGGGGGGTGGGGGGGGGGGGGGGGGGGGGGGGGGGGGGGGGGGGGGGGGGGGGGGGGGGGGGGGGGTGGGGGGGGGGGGGGGGGGGGGGGGGTGGGGGGGGGGGGGGGGGGGGGGGGGGGGGGGGGGGGGGGGGGGGGGGGGGGGGGGGGGGGGGGGGGGGGGGGGGGTGGGGGGGGGGGGGGGGGGGGGGGGGGGGGGGGGGGGGGGGGGGGGGGGGGGGGGGGGGGGGGGGGGGGGTGGGGGGGGGGGGGGGGGGGGGGGGGGGGGGGGGGGGGGGGGGGGGGTGGGGGGGGGGGGGGGGGGGGGGGGGGGGGGGGGGGGGGGGGGGGGGGGGGGGGGGGGGGGGGGGGGGGGGGGGGGGGGGGGGGGGGGGGGGGGGGGGGGGGTGGGGGGGGGGGGGGGGGGGGGGGGGGGGGGGGGGGGGGGGGGGGGGGGGGGGGGGGGGGGGGGGGGGGGGGGGGGGGGGGGGGGGGGGGGGGGGGGGGGGGTGGGGGGGGGGGGGGGGGGGGGGGGGGGGGGGGGGGGGGGGGGGGGGGGGGGGGGGGGGGGGGGGGGGGGGGGGGGTGGGGGGGGGGGGGGGGGGGGGGGGGGGGGGGGGGGGGGGTGGGGGGGGGGGGGGGGGGGGGGGGGGGGGGGGGTGGGGGGGGGGGGGGGGGGGGGGGGGGGGGGGGGGGGGGGGGGGGTGGGGGGGGGGGGGGGGGGGGGGGGGGGGGGGGGGGGGGGGGGGGGGGGGGGGGGGGGGGGGGGGGGGGGGGGGGGGGGGGGTGGGGGGGGGGGGGGGGGGGGGGGGGGGGGGGGGGGGGGGGGGGGGTGGGGGGGGGGGGGGGGGGGGGGGGGGGGGGGGGGGGGGGGGGGGGGGGGGGGGTGGGGGGGGGGGGGGGGGGGGGGGGGGGGGGGGGGGGGGGGGGGGGGGGGGGGGGGGGGGGGGGGGGGGGGGGGGGGGGGGGGGGGGGGGGGGGGGGGGGGGGGGGGGGGGGGGGGGGGGGGGGGGGGTGGGGGGGGGGGGGGGGGGGGGGGGGGGGGGGGGGGGGGGGGGTGGGGGGGGGGGGGGGGGGGGGGGGGGGGGGGGGGGGGGGGGGGGGGGGGGGGGGGGGGGGGGGGGGGGGGGGGGGGGGGGGGGGGGGGGGGGGGGTGGGGGGGGGGGGGGGGGGGGGGGGGGGGGGGGGGGGGGGGGGGGGGGGTGGGGGGGGGGGGGGGGGGGGGGGGGGGGGGGGGGGGGGGGGGGGGGGGGGGGGGGTGGGGGGGGGGGGGGGGGGGGGGGGGGGGGGGGGGGGGGGGGGGGGGGGGGGGGGGGGGGGGGGGGGGGGGGGGGGGGGGGGGGGGGGGGGGGGGGGGGTGGGGGGGGGGGGGGGGGGGGGGGGGGGGGGGGGGGGGGGGGTGGGGGGGGGGGGGGGGGGGGGGGGGGGGGGGGGGGGGGGGGGGGGGGGGGGGGGGGGGGGGGGGGGGGGGGGGGGGGGGGGGGGGGGGGGGGGGGGGGGGGGGGGGGGGGGGGGGGGGGGGGGGGGGGGGGGGGGGGGGGGGGGGGGGGGGGGGGGGGGGGGGGGGGGGGGGGGGGGGGGGGGGGGGGGGGGGGGGGGTGGGGGGGGGGGGGGGGGGGGGGGGGGGGGGGGGGGGGGGGGGGGGGGGGGGGGGGGGGGGGGGGGTGGGGGGGGGGGGGGGGGGGGGGGGGGGGGGGGGGGGGGGGGGGGGGGGGGGGGGGGGGGGGGGGGGGGGGGGGGGGGGGGGGGGGGGGGGGGGGGGGGGGGGGGGTGGGGGGGGGGGGGGGGGGGGGGGGGGGGGGTGGGGGGGGGGGGGGGGGGGGGGGGGGGGGGGTGGGGGGGGGGGGGGGGGGGGGGGGGGGTGGGGGGGGGGGGGGGGGGGGGGGGGGGGTGGGGGGGGGGGGGGGGGGGGGGGGGGGGGGGGGGGGGGGGGGGGGGTGGGGGGGGGGGGGGGGGGGGGGGGGGGGGTGGGGGGGGGGGGGGGGGGGGGGGGTGGGGGGGGGGGGGGGGGTGGGGGGGGGGGGGGGGGGGGGGGGGGGGGGGGGGGGGGGGGGGGGTGGGGGGGGGGGGGGGGGGGGGGGGGGGGGGGGGGGGGGGGGGGGGGGGGTGGGGGGGGGGGGGGGGGGGGGGGGGGGGGGGGGGGGGGGGGGGGGGGGGGGGTGGGGGGGGGGGGGGGGGTGGGGGGGGGGGGGGGGGGTGGGGGGGGGGGGGGGGGGGGGGGGGGGGGGGGGGGGGGGGTGGGGGGGGGGGGGGGTGGGGGGGGGGGGGGGGGGGGGGGGGGGGGGGGGGGGGGGGGGGGGGGGTGGGGGGGGGGGGGGGGGGGGGGGGGGGGGGGGGGGGGGGGGGGGGGGGTGGGGGGGGGGGGGGGGGGGGGGGGGGGGGGGGGGGGGGGGTGGGGGGGGGGGGGGGGGGGGGGGGGGGGGGGGGGGGGGGGGGTGGGGGGGGGGGGGGGGGGGGGGGGGGGGTGGGGGGGGGGGGGGGGGGGGGGGGGGGGGGGGGGGGGGGGGTGGGGGGGGGGGGGGGGGGGGGGGGGGGCGGGGGGGGGGGGGGGGGGGGGGGGGGGGGGGGGGGGGGGGGGGGGGGGGGGGGGGTGGGGGGGGGGGGGGGGGGGGGGGGGGGGGGGGGGGGGGGGGGGGGGGGGGGGGGGGGGGGGGGGGGGGGGGGGGTGGGGGGGGGGGGGGGGTGGGGGGGGGGGGGTGGGTGGGGGGGGTGCTGCTTTATCGGCCTTCTTTCGTCAGACTAACTGTATATATATATATATATATATTATATATATATATATATATATGATTTGCCGGCGTCCGTATCCGAATTTGCCTGTCACTGTGACGTCCACGGGGACAGTCACAGGACGCCTGCGCCTACGAAGGTGACGATGGGTGGTTTGCGCTGCACCACCCATTGTTCCACCCACACAATCGATATATATATATATATATAATTCTTGTTTTATTTTTTAAGCAAGCATATATGATATGTATGGTGGCATCCTTTTGCGGATTCGTCTGTCACGGCAGCTTCCACGTTGCGGACACCGAATGCTTGCGCATACAGTTGGAGCATTGGTGGCTTGCGCTGCACCTCCTACACACCTCGTATCCAATGTAAACCCGAAGGACTAAGACCGGGAGGTGTGTGGATGGGAGCCACGTTTCATCAACAGAGCCGGCCCACACTGCTTCACATCAAACACAAGTACGCTGTAGTTGGAGAATCAAACGCATCCAAAGCGATGGTTAGACCGTAGCACGCTCCGCACACAAAGCATGTTCATAGAACCACTCTTTGAGTCTAACACGGCCACAAGGACCGTGCACCCCGTCCGCTCCAACAACGATCACCTGTCTCCTGGAACCAATGTGGACGAGGTAGTGGGTAATAGACAGATTGGCATGCTGTCAACATGTACATCAAGAGCAGCCACACAGGGGATGTAAAACAGCAGCCAATCACTTGAGATGACGATATCAAATAAAAAATGGAATGAGGCATACGGATATGTCGACCTAACCCTTCACAATGTATCCCTATGAAATAAATGGGTTTTCAACATATTCGCGATAAATACAAGATGCCAGAATAAGAGATAAACAACAGTTGCAAGAAACGCGAATAAATTTAAGGAAACTAACCCTTTTGTTTGAGCGATGTGTGTAAATAAATGGAAGACTATGCAGATAGATACTAAAATGTGCTAACAAAGTAACCATTAACAAAATATAGCAAACCGATCCCATGAAATAAAAAGTCAGCACCCAAGCGCGCGGTTAGTAAATCGAATGCAGCGTATCAACCAACGCTGTGTCGGTTCTGCTTACATTTTCAGAGGGATCCGTCGCCATTTCCACGCTGGTCCCCTGTGGCCGCGCTCGTGGCTCAGTAGGCCAGCCTGATCCAGACACTCGTGACCGTATGTGCTGCAACACCATGCGCCCGACGTCGATGGAGTACACGCCATCCTCACTTGTCGCTCCCGCACCTGCGGTTTCTTCCCCGCATGCACGAGGGCTTTCTTGTGTTCCTCGGCAACGGCTTCCGTGATCTGTTCGCGCCATGCTCATCGATTAACCGCCTCGAATTCTCAACCCCAGTAATCCAGCTTAGAAGGTATAAGGCTCAATTTGATCATATCCTGCTAACGTAATTTCGATTTTCCCACTTGCCGCTTCCCTGCTCTCTGTTGGCGACAATGCAACAGTTTCGGTATCACGGTCGAATTCATGCGGCGAATATGACCGAGCCACCTTAACTATCTCAGCAGAAGTACGCAGTCCACCGCATACGTGCCACTGCGTCTGAGCACATCCGTGAAAACAATTCGGTCACTCCAGTCCATGGGCATAATACAGCGCAGACAGTGTTGATGGAAGCGCTCCAGATAGTGGCCATCCTTCGGATAAAGCGTTCAGCTTTCGTTGCCGTATAGAGGAACGGGCAGCACCATAGACTAGTATACCAGCAGCTTCTTCCGAACTGTGAGCTGGTGGTTGTTCCACTATCGGAACTCAAGCTTTGCGAATGCTGCTGCTGCCTTCGACATTCGGATGCGCAGCTTGCTCGTCATCTGCAGGTCCGTTGTTATTACGTTCCCAAGGTAGCAAAATCTCGGTGTGCTTTCCAACACTTCGTCGGCAACCTGGATATGCGGCCGGCTCACGGACACTATTCCAAGTGAAGGCTGAAAGACGCAGAGAGTTTTGCTTGTGTTGATGGTGAGCCCGAATTTGCCGACTGTCGAAGCCAGAGCATAAGTCATATCCTGCAACTCATCCGCGCTGTGTTGTGTCCCAATATGCGCAGTAGGCCTAGCCGCAACCCGACCTCAGCATCAGTACCACTGACACGTACGAACGGAAATCAGAACAAAGTTGCGACGCACTGGGAACCGTGTGTTCTGCTGAATGATTCTTTACGGGCGTGATTAATATTAACGATCCACTGACAAACCCACAACCAATCAATCGCGAGGTGGTCGCACGTGCGCACGTAGAACCATCAGTTAGCCCACACAGCACGCTGTGTAAACAACCCAGTCGTCAACAAACAGCAACATACGGATAGTTGTCTCATGGACTGAGATTCTCGCATCTAAAAGACGGATGTTAAGTAACCCACCATCAATACGATGCTCCACACGAAAACTGCGAGCACAGGCAGCATTAAAAGCACAAGACATCATGGCCTGAAGATAAATAACAAACAGGGGAGGAGCTAAGACATACCCTTGCTCCACACCAGAGATGACTGTAAACTCATCCGAGGTCTGCGCACTCAGCTGCACCCCCGCCCGCGTACCACTGTGCAGACGTTCAATTAAACTTACAAACTTACTCCGACAACTAATCTTACCCAACACCAGCCACACTGCCTCGCGGTTCACCGTAACAAACGCATTGGTAATATCAACAAACAGCGAGTACCACGGCCGCTGTCCTTCGCTGCACTGCTCCTGCAACTAACGAGCCGCGAACACCATAACAATGGTGCTGTTGCCCGAACGGAATCCACATTTCTCTTTCATCTACGTTCGGTTCAACAATCCAGGTGACGAGGCGGTTGAGTAGCATTCGGATGATCACTTTATCATTGCAACTCAGCAAGTTGGTGCCACGATAATTCGTGCAACACTGCTTGCTTCCTTTGTCCTTGTACAGTGGTATCACTAGGACATCCTTCAGCTCAGGAAGAACCTCCTACTCAATCCACACCCGTTGCACCAACTGGTACAGCGCATTTACTAACGCGGGTCCGCCGTGTTTCAATACTTCAGGCGGGATCCCTTCGACACCGGAACAGCTGCCGTTTCGCAGCTGAGCAAGTGCTCTCTCCGTCTCATCCCATGTCGGTGTGTCAGCATGACACGGCTTCATCACTTGGTGTCGCAGTCAGTGCAACACGGTCCAGTCGATCACCGAACGGTTGTTCAAGAGACAGTCAAAGTGTTTTCGCCAGATCTGCAGTATATCTCCTGGCAACTTCTGAAGAAACATTGAGCAGCGTCCTCAGGGGCCCCAATCTCGGTCCACAGACCACCTTCAAGGAATCAAAGAATTCCTTGTGTTGACGGTGTTCAAAGTAACATTCCATCTGCTTCGCCTTCTCCGTCCACAATGCATTTGTGATGTGACGGTGCTCTAGAGTCAGCCGCCGAGGAATTCTACGAAGTTGACTCTTCTTCCCCAACTCACTGGGGCATGCCACATTTGCAGCAAATGCTGCATGCTTCTCAGCCATCAATACGTCAATCGTCGTAATGTTGACATCAAACCAATCAGGCTGCTTACAGTTTGCGCAGCCGATGGTATCCACGACAGCAGCTGTCACCTGATCGCGAATGTGGTGCCACAGGTCGCCCACTGTGGCTATGCAGTCCACATCACACAGGCGTGCAGCCATCGCCTTCTCCAGCTCAGTACGTTTCGCCACAGTACCGAGGGCATCATCATCATCATTACACGTTAGCTGGAGGTGGAAAACACCTCAGCTATCGTGCCGCAATACAAAAGGCAAGAAAAGAAAAAAAAACAAACAAACAGTGGCACGCCCGCTGAGTCCCCAGTAACGGATGGACATCGTTCCGGAGAGCTAACAGCTGGCTGCCGTAAAAGAAAGTCATATTATGCCTAACGATTGAGATCGTGATTGGAGGGGGGATGCTAAACAGGAGGGGGATGGACAAAGGAACTCACAACACAAACGCCATTGGGGCCGGCTCCTAGCCATATCAGCAAGTGTGTCCAGCCAAACGTGTTCACCGTCCTTAGGACCCCAGCCAGGCAGTCGGGATGCACCAACCGACGCCAACTTCGAAGTGAGGGTTTTCATTTCTCGCGACCAAGTCATCACTTGGCCTCCCCTCCTCCTCTTCCAACCGCACCCACAACGCGCAAACAATGCACGTCGTGGGAGTCGGTGTGCTGGCATGCGCAAGACGTGGCCCAGCCATCGGAGCCTGGTGCGTGATATAATCGGTGCTGAGCGGTTCACTCGCTCTTCCTGCACCAAATACGCGACCTCGAACACGCTCATTGCTCACGCGGTGTTCCCACCAGACATGAGCTAAGCTGCGAAGACAGCGATGATCGAACGTGACGAGTCTCTTCATGTCTGTCGACCTAATGGGCCAGGTTTCACAGCCATATAGGAGAGTTGAACGGACGGCTGCGTTGTAAACTCTGCCCTTGAGGGCGAGAGTAATGTCGCGTCTGCGCCACAGGTGGCGGAGATTGGCAAAAGCACCTCGAGCTTTTGCTATACGGTTCGTAACCTCATCTTCAATCCCACGGGTGCTAATATAGCTGCCCAGGTACTTGAATTCCTGAACGACTTCTAGCAGATCACCACCAAGCGTTAGCGCAGGATTGGGTCCCTGCCAATCTTGGAGAAGTACTTTGCATTTTGATGGAGCAAAGCATAGACCAAAACGACTGACAGCCAGTGCTAATCGGTTCAGTGCTGTTTGGCATGTTTGGGAGCCGTCACAGATTAGGGCAATATCGTCTGCATACTCCAAGTCAAGAAGTCGCTCACCAGGGAGTAGCTCCACACCTTCTAGATCGTGTCCAGCGAACGCTGTTTCCATGACTTCATCAATAGCGAAGTTGAAGAGGAAAGGTGACAGCGGGCATCCTTGTCTCACACCGCTGGTGATACTGAAGGGTGGCGAGAGTTTGCCGTAAACCCTCACCCTGCCCGAACTATGTGCGTACAGCGCTTTGATAATGTTTACATATTTATCAGGCACACCTTTCCTCAACAGACAGTCCCAAAGGGCACATCGATCGACTGAGTCGAAGGCACCTTTTATGTCAAGAAACACGACAACGGTGGGTCGCCAATAAACATGGCGGTGCTCCAACACTTGACGCAATGTGAAGATGTGGTCGATGCAGCCCCGACCTCGACGAAATCCGGCTTGCTCTTCACGAATTTGGCTTTCACTAGTGCCAGTCAGTCTGTGGAGAATGAGAGAGGCAAGCAATTTAGAGGCAATCGAAATCAGACTGATCCCTCTATGATTGCCACATTCTAAACGGGAGCCTCCCTTGAAAATTGGGACAATGACGGAGCGGTTCCAGTCTGTCGGGACTGTCTCCTGCTCCCAAAGTTTTACTAGCAACTCGTGTAGATCACCTATTAGAGCAGGTCCACCGAACTTGAAGAGGGCTGGAGGAATAGTATCTGCTCCTGCGGCCTTATGCAATTTCAACAGCCTGATCTCACGTTCGACTTCAGCGCGTGAGGGCGGATCCAAGGAGACGGCCCAAGGAGAAGGGCGTTCAATGCCCGAAGAAAGTGATAACTCAGGTTGGTTAAATTGCATAGCAAAGTGTTCAGCCCAACGCTCCAAGCGTTTTGACAGGCTGTGGATAATATGCCCACTCTCGTCGCGTATGGTCTCGCTAACACCAGGTCTCCTGTTGCCTGTTGCCCGTATCAGACGGTATAACTTACGATGATTACCAATGGCAGCGGCTGTTTCCATCTCAGATGCACGATGAGACCACCAGGTTTCGCGGTCCTTCTTTAGGCTAGCACGTAGTTTCGCCCTGAGATTTTTGCGAGATTCATTGTATTCGCTTCCAGCCGGAATACGTCGGCGAGCATCCATAAGTTCCAGAGACTGTGTAGAGACCCAATGTCCGGTTTGGCAATTTGTTTTGCCACATGAAGACATGCCTGCTAATAGCAACGCTTGACGAGTGTGCGACCAGTGATCTTCAACGGTGTTTAGTGGGCGCTTACTCAGCCCAGATGTCAGCGCATCTTGGTACACATTCAGAACATCTGGCTTCGCCAGCTGGCTAGTGTCAATCCGTTCACATCGACGTTGCGGACGTCCACCGAAGCGCATCAGGAGGTCGGCACAGACAAGTGCGTGGTCAGAGTCCACGCTCGTGCTCCAAATCGAGCGACAGTTTTGGACACAGCCTCTCCAGCGGTAACTGATCGCGATATGATCGATTTGCGTCCATGACTGGCCCGAGGCTGGTGGCCGCCAAGTCACACTTCTGCGGGTGCTGTGTCGAAAATTAGTGCTCGCGAGAAACAGGCGAGCATCTTCACACAGCTGGAGCAATCGCTCACCATTATCATTACGGGAGCCTACACCATGTTGGCCGCCCAGATGAAGCTCATCAGACAACAATTTTCCGACTTGGGCGTTTAGATCGCCAGCCAGCACCACAGTATCCGTGCTTCTTCTGTAACGAAGGAGCTCGTGAAGTTGCTGGTAGAAATCATCTTTTACCGAATCAGTGCTACAGTTTGTAGGGGCGTAGGCCGCAATGACAAACAGGCACCGTTTGTCCCCGCGCGACTTCGAAGCACGGAACGAACCAGCTAATCTAACGGCGCACATCCTACTGTTTACTGGGATCCAATCAAGCAGGGCAGCTTCAGCCCGGAGACTCAAAACAATGCCGACGCCGGCTTGACCGGCATTTGAAGCTGCATCATCGCCAGATAGGCGCAATGAGAATGTGCCGCCAGTGTCGCATGTGGGGGATCTCAGGGTAAGCACGGAGCTCGAATCTTGCAGGCGGGTTTCTGATAAACAGCAAATATCGATCGATAGGGTCTCTAGTGTGCGGGCAAGTGCTGCCTGTTGGCCAATCTGCAGCAAAGTGCGCACGTTGAGGCATACCAATCTTAGCGAGACACGAGGACTCCAAAGGGAAACGGATGAACTGACGTTGTCCGCTTGGTTGAACATGGACTTATCGACTGGATTGGAGCGAGGCCCTGCGATTGTGTGTGATTTGAAATTAGAAGACAAGCGACTATTGAAGTAAGCTGGGGGAGGGCCAAGAATTGGGGGATTGAAAATGGGGGGATATAAGTAAAGTTGGAGCGGGACAATAAGGATGCAGAAGCGCAAGAAGGGGTATAAGAAGACGGGAAGGCCTGAGCAGTAGCATCCAAACCCCTATCCACCCTGCTCGATGCAGCAGATAGGGCGCCGTTTATTATCCTCTGCGACGGCCAGAGCATCAAGAAATTGTTGTAGGAAAGTTTCATTGTATTGCGTGGGCAGAATACTGTCAGGTTGCCCAGGCCTAGACAGGAGAACGATTAGGGTTCTCAACCAAAGCCTTTGGTTCAAAAACCTTACCGCAAGGCAGCGGGTTTTGGCACTGGACTACAGAGCCCGTTTTATGAAATGAGGAGCCACCCCCATTCCAACCCCCAACCTGGAGGACCAGGAGGCTGAGTTTGTCTGGCCTCTAACCATTGACCAATCTGGTATGAGTGTCTCTAAAGGTGCAAAAAATGCACCACCCAGCATAGCTCAATGGATCTCTGAGGCACGCAAACCATCGCACCACGGTAAGGTCCAGCCTCATTGCGATGGACAGTACCGAGGGAGAGAATGTTAAATTTACGCCAATTCACGGCGGGAGTGCAATACAACGATTTACGACAATATATGTACAGTTTGGTCCGCACCAACTTATGATCAGTGCCACGCTCAGCTCCACGCAGTACACGTGTCATGCGCACTTCACGCATATCACGCTGACGTAAGGTGACGGTCGAGCAGGTGAGCGTGACCACTCCGTGGGTGCGTCCAAGTTGCTATATCACTCGCATTCAGTGCAAACCGAGTTTTCGTGATCGTCAGGCCGTGAGTGGCACACAGTGAGAGCAGTCTGTCACCGTTCGCATTCGCTGAACCAATGCCATGCGGACCGATGACATCTGTCCACACCGGCGCATTACGCCCAAGGCGCGCGTTGAAATCACCCAGCAGAAATAGTCGGTCGCTCCTCGGCACAGACCGTATCACGAAGGATAACTGAAAGTAGAACTGATCACGCGTTTCATCAGGATAACGCATGGTCAAATGGTACGTACTTATAAAAGTGGCAAACTTACCTCTTCCGAGTCCTTGGCGAACGAACATTTGCTCGTCGATGCCGGTTGGTTCACCCACCAGGTGACCATTTAGACGATCGTATATTGCAAATCTGACCCCATGATCACGTAATGCTGAGTTTGCGTTGCCCACAAAATAGAACATATAGTCAGTACCAGCTTCATGCAACTTACGTTGCTCAGCGAGCCGGGTCTCGCTGAGAGCTGCAATATGGATGTGGTAGCGCGTCAGTTCCATCGCGATCGGTGCAGTGCGTCACGCGGGACGCTCACGTTCCAGCACATGTTGTTGTGCTTTTGCGAGCAGGCATAAAATTGCATTGATGGGCAATCATGCGCGTGGTTGCGGTTGTGCCTCGGAGGTTTGCTTGAGGGACTCCGCCCAAAGCCTTTGGCACAATAGCTTTACCCACAAGGCAGTTGGAAGCAGATCCCGCACGGGAGTGTGATTGCAGAGACCCAATGGGATTGCCTTGAGGTCCGTCACACACAGCCTATGAAGATCTGGAACTACTGGGATGAATAACTTAAAACTACAATTGATAAGTGTTTTGCGACTGTAGTAGGGTACACATTTGTAACCACGGCCAGACGTAGGTGCGTTTTGAGGGGTTTGCACCAATTTGACCAGGGGCTGCCTGGCTTGCTGCGAGCAGTAGAAAACCATTGAGCACCCGGACGTGCCCTCACACCGTCAGAGATATTGCGTGGCACTCGTTCTCTACGTCAATCGAGCTTTGAGCTTATAACCAGTGGACTAGGATACTGGCAGTATGCTCACACCTGACAGGAAAACAACTCGGTTCCTCAGCCAAAGCCTTCGATTAAATGTACACCCGAAAGGCAGCGGGTTTAACACATGGTCAATTCACTGAATCCTGCGGATTGGTGTGTCCTGGCTCTTAGTTAGAAGAATAGCGTAAACCAACTCTCACCCAACGGCCGCCACGAAGAGGCGTCCAGGACATGAGTCCATGGCACACTAGTAGCAGCAGTGGGCAGACCATCTGTCAGGATCTAGCCAGCACCAGCCTCAGCGCACCATAGGCGCTCCTGCCTATACAGTTTTAACATAGGTATTAAATAACATTATTCGACAAACTATACCACAGGAAGTGTGAATATTTGGTGCACTAAATTTATTCGTGCGTGCGCGTGAGATTATAAGACACTTGATAAGCATTCTTGTAACATCTGTTTGGAGCTATAATGTCAAATTGTAAAAGTGTAGAAACTCTGTTATAGGTAACTCAAAGGTGGTTTTTGAGGATGACTTTGAAAATACGGTGGATAGTCAAAATGACTACAGAAATCTTTCTGACATAAGGCAATGAAGAAAACAAATGGTACTCAGAAAAGGAAAATGCTCGCTGGACACACATGTATTAAAGTTGAAGAACACAGTAACAAGAGTAAAATAAAGGACAGAAAAGATAAGCAGGAAAGAAAATGCTGAACAAATCAGGAAACCGGCATGGAAGAATAAACAACGAAACCAATGACGTACATCGGCTATTGCCAAACATCGTGTTAGCAAGGCATTTGATTATTATTAATGTTATGAGGATTATCCTTATGTATGTTTTATGTTATATAAACTCACCACCGGAACCAGATGTCCACATGAATGACGTAAGTTAACCGAACTGCTCGCTAAGTTGAAAACTTTAGCTTAACTGAATGTTAGGAACGCTTAATAACTTGTCGGAACGAACAAACATTATTTAATTATAGTACCCCACGCGCACAGCATATCCACTCCCATAGGGAACGCTGTGGTCTAACGTGGTCTGGCCGCCAGACATACACGACAGCTGAGACTGGAGACGAAAAATCGGTAACCTTGCGCACTGAGACCCGAAGGAGAAAGACTGACCGGCACATGAGTTGTCACACGGTGGTAATGATTTGAGGAAAACAGTGTCAGCGTGGCTTTGTGCGGTAACCGCCGCAGTGTCCTAACGGGAATTCGCTAGGTTCACTGCGGCTTGAACATTAGATGCATCAGTGTCCTGAGCAAGGCTCAGTTGGTTCACTGTGTTTAGGTATCAAAGTCCTGAGAACGAATCGGTTAGGCATTCTAAGTCCTCGCGTAGTGATTGTATGCTTGACCTGAGACCGGCGAACTCCGCAAGTTTGGCAGAGCAATGCCAGCTTCGAAAATGTAAGTCAACCAGGTCTGGCTTTCGCACATTCGAAAACAGCCCCTTGCGCGTGTAATACATTTCGCTGACCGGTAGTTCCCAGGGGAGATTAGTGCGGGGAAAGTATCGGAAAAATGTTTTGAAAAGAACTTTGTTATTTATGTTATCACAACCCACTTTTCACGGTATCGCCCCCCACGTCCTCTCCAAAAGTTTTCCTATATTAGGGTCCCCCGGGAATTCTCTATGGCCCCCAAGGGATAATATGGATTCCGTTGAGAATGGCTGATCCACGCAATAGATTCCTTCGAAAAATCCGGGTAGATAATGATGGCGTTCTCGCCAACGTCAGCTGACTCGGTCCGACATCTGGGAAATTAGTAACTGCATTGTGCACGATCGTTGTCAATGGCAGACGTGCTGCGTGGGATTAATAATGTTGCGCTTCTCTATATAGCGTACCAGCGCATTGACAATGATGGATTCCATGACCCTGAACTGCGTAGTGTGAAGAGATACTGGACAGTAGTCTGAAAGCTCAGCCTTTCTTCAGCCTTTATGAATCGGGTATTATCCCAAGCTTCCACACAGCAAGAACCTGGTTCTGGTCTAAGCAACCCTGGGAGTACTTAGATAAATGTTCCATTAATTGTCGCGCTGCTACTCCCAGTGCTGCCTCACAAATGCTATAGACACTTCGGGAGCTGTGGTTGCGTAGACGTAAACATTTGCAGGGCAGCTTCAGCGGTATAAGAGATGTGGATGAGTCCTGGCGGCGGAGAAACAAAGCCTAGCAGATGGTAAGACCCTCTAAAGGTAGGGGCATATGGCACTTGCAGCGCGTCCGAAGAGGAGGAAATACCTGCCTCATTGACGTGCTTGTACAACAGTTTGTGGTTAGCGCTGAAGATTTTTGCTAAATTCTGCTGAGGAGCGGCTTTGCCTTTTCGAAACAGTTGAGTGTAGTGGTTGAGTTGGGTTATGTAACTATCCAAAGTTAATGGCATTGGAGCAAATCAGTACGCTCGCCATGTCGCCTCGCGCCATCAATATTCGAGTTCGGTTGCTTATGAAAGAAATGGTTTTGGATCCGTTGTATAGCATTGTCTCTGAACCATGATTAATCAGCCGACTGAATTTGTTGCTAGTGTCGAGCCAGCCGACTTCCGGAGGGTCTTCGGCGAGAAACGACCAGGTTGTGGCACTGACAAGCTGTGTTAAGCAGTCATAGCGTTTGGTGCTTTGCACCGTCTCATGGTTCACATTATGATATTCTACATAGCAGGCGGTTGAAACTGATGCCTACATTATCACCGTGACCAAAAGGACGGTCTACAACGGATACATCAATCATATGTTCCTCTTTGATAAGCACAACATCCAACTCATCTAAACCGAGTACGCAAAAGGGCAGGATTGTAAAGCATAACGCTAGTTCTCAGCTCCCGCAGATCACCATTGAATTGTTCTCCGATCGTGGCAGTGACTTTTAAACGATGTACATTTAGTTCACCCAAGATCAAGTTGTCAGCGTTTTCCACTCTAGAATACATATTACGACAGTAACAAGGTGACAATCCATTTCGCTAAGGCGTTACAGCAACGGATAAGCCCCATGGTAGCTGGTACTTGGGTACCTAAAATGAACGACCGCGAACTAGCATGCAGAAAGCCCCAGCTTTTCGCAGTCCGTGTTACACACCCTGCGATCGACTTTCTCATTGTTTACTACCCAGCCACGCTCCTATCTTGTCTACGCATGGACGCCTTTTGGTGAACCTTACAGACTCCTAAATTCAATCCTGTTAAGCATTCCGATAGTAGGGAAATGCTTAATAACTATTCTGGAATAACATTCAGTTCATTTGCAGCAGGTGCTGACATCCACAGACTCGTGCACTGAATCTCTTACCGGATCCACAGGTTGGTTCACATCGTTCGACTGTGGTAAATCCATGAAGTCCATTTTAAGAGTAATATTATCTGGGTACCACACAGCCCAGAGACAGCTGGAATGACACCATACCATGTTTACTGCTGCATATAAATATACTAGTCCCATTAATACCCTGACATGGTGTAGTCAATGCGGACAAACCAACCCTTTGTTGACTACACATCCTCGATACTGTAGCCCAATATCGGTTTCGCGTTTTTGAACTACTCAAGCAGATATATCGGCAACAAGGAGTGAAACAATGTAAGTAATGGTGGACATTGTTATCTCTCGGCCATTGAAGTCCGCAAGCATCCCTTAGCGAGTAGTTAGGAATGTATAGTTGGGTCTCGGAGTGCCCACAGTACATTTGGATTATGACTGAAGATCGTAATTTGGAGCACATGTTTCTTTGAAGTCTAGTCCCGACTGTGATAACTAGCGGTTCCGCCTTGGAATTGGAAAACTTTCGGCGTTATCCGTTGCCCATATTCGGTTTTTCTTCTGGTCGACATGATCTCTGCTAAATGGTATCAAAGTTGACTTAAAAAGGCTATCTGGTAGCTCCCACTACACCCTAGTTGCGCTAGTGAGTACAAATTTCCTTTACTTCCTAACAACGGCATTCTATTCTACGAAGACGGATTTCTCTACGCAACTGCTTGAACAGATTAAAACAAGAATGCCATCAGCCTGCGAAAGATTCAGGTTAAGATCCGCTGTCTAGCTACTATTGCGACAGACCAATCTGATCACGCGAACTTACCCCGAGACCATCTATAACAAATCACCAGTCACTGGCGAGACGATAGCTGGCATTTTGTACAACTAGGTCGCGATGAATACGGCCCACAGACTTACTCTGCGCACATGATTATTATGCTGTCTAAGGACATCTTTGACTTGACCTCGGCAATGGCAAATTAAGCAAAGTAAACACCTTTCCTGGTTAACTGACCTTGTTAAATAAAATTCCCTGACTACCTGAGGATATTTTTGTACTGCAATCGTTCGCGTTTCATATCCTTTCAGAGCACCGAAGCGATGAAAGGGCCTCTCACCGAAAGGTAAGTTAACACAGCATTTACCAATGAGTACTTCCTCTCATTTTTTTTCTTCTTGGGCACCAGACTACTCGTCGGTGTACCGTAAACACAAGTTTACTTTATCCGATATTTATCAAAAGTAGGACATGGAATTCCTTCTTCTACCGCAGGGTTCATTGAAGAAGTGTTGTTATTAAACACAACCTCTGATTTTTCATGGTGGCTGGAACGAATAAGCGAAGTGAACATGTCTACATATTGATTAAAAGAAGTACGCGTGTAAACCTAACTGGTACCAGCTAAGTGATTTTGTCCTACCTGCTTTGCTCTCGCCTGTATAAAACGGAAACGCACATGGTGCAAGAATACAGGAACTGCTTCGTGGATAAGGTTCCAGCGATCGGAATGGCACAGGTTAACTCCATACTAAACCGAAGCCACAATGGATATTGCGTGCCGCAATCTACGACACATAGCGGGTGTTCCAAAACTCGACAATCAATAACGAGCTGATTCTCTTTGATCATAAAGCAAGCATCCACCTGCCTTAGAGAATCTTAGTTCATGCCTTGATTACACGTATAAATGTCAGGTGGTGACTGCCATTTGTTAACTACAACCCAGCTTGACGGATACAGGCCGGATCGGAAAGGGCCTTTCATTTATGCCTGCAGTCGGTAGCATGCTGTCAGGTCGATGCTGGTGTTCAGACAGTTAGCTAAAGTAAGGAATGTTAGGATCATTTGAGTGATCGCCTTGAGCAAATTATACTTGAGTCGAGTGGATTCAGTACCGAATACTCGGCGTATTCTTGGTTGATTGGAGGCAGTGCATGTTGCAGGGTTTAAGTGGAAAACGGACACTCAAATTCATACCCTCCGGTAAAGATTCTTCAGCGGCAACCAGTGCTAAATTACTGTTAAAACGAATGTGGCAAATATCTTAGCTTTCTTTTGCGTGACGTTGTCGGAATTGTATAGTATGTAGACTTTTATGCGGAAACCATTTGCTGATTTCCTTGTCACTGGGACTGCTAACAGCCATAGGACGCCTTGGTCTACTGATAGAACATCCTCATCCTCATCAAATTCATCATCATCGTCATTATCATAATCAATACACGTCAGCTGTGGATGAGAAACACACCACAGTTAATGTGCCGCAATACAAAAGCACAAGATACTAAACAATTGCACTACAAAACGTTCAACTGCCTTCGGTCAGACGCGGTAGCAAACAACTAACCCACTAAGACCTAATTCGTTTTCTCATCTCTGACATAGACCTTCACATGATCTATTCGTTTTGAACTAACTGGGTTGATGTTTACTTTTAGCCTCCATATGATTGTAATGTTCTGATAATGAATCATTGAAAACAATTGCTCAACAGATGGTATTTCGTTCTCGCGACTTAAATGGGGAATTTTCAAGTTAATTAATTATATAGTTAACTCTTATACTGTGCATTTCCCAGGAGATCGGAAATGGAGAGGGAAGCTCAAGGGATGGGGATGGACAAAGATACTTACAACACAAATTCCATTAGGCCTGCTCTTCGTCATATCAGCAAGTGTGTCCCTTCAAACATGTTCATCGTCCTTAGAACTCCAGCCAAGCAGTTGGGATGCACCAACCGACGCCAGCTTCGAAGTGAGGGTTTTTATTTCTCTCGACCAACTCATCGCTTGGCCTCCTCTTCCAACCGCACTCCCAGTGCGCAAACAATGCACCTCGCGGGAGTCGGTGTGTTGGCACGCGCAACACGTGGCCCAGCCATCGGAGCCTGGCGCGTGATACAACAGTATTGAGCAGTTCACTCGCTCTTACACCAAATACGCGACGCCGAACACGCCCATTGCTGACGCGGTGTTCCCACCAAATGTGAGCTATGCTGCAAAGGCAGAGATGTTTGGGCATAACTAGTCTCTTTATGTCTGCCGACCTAATGGGACAGGTTTCACAACCCTATAAGAGGGTTGAACGGACAGCTGTAGTAAAACCCGGCTCTTCAGGGTGAGAGTGATCTCGCGTCTGCGCCACAGGTGACGAAGATTGGCAAAAGCACTTGGAACTTCTGCTACACGGTTGGTAACCTCATCTTCCAGCCCAAGGACGTTACTATAGCTGCCCAGATGTTCGGATTCCTGAACGACTTCAAGCTGATCCTCCGCAAAAGTCAGCGCCAATCTTGGAGAAGGACTTTACTTTTCGATGGAGCAAAGTATAGCCCAAAACGATTGAGACCCAGTGCTAATCGGCCCAGTGCTGCTTGGCACGTTGGGAGCTGTCAGACTAGGGCAGTATCATCCACATACTCCGAGGCAAGAAGTCCCTCACCAGAAGTAGTTCAACACCATCTAGGTCGTGTACAGAGAACGCTGCTTCCATGACTACATCAATAGCGAAGTTAAAGAGGAAAGGTGACAGCGGGCAACCTTGTCTCACACCGTTGGTGATACTGATGAGCGGGGACAGTTTGCCATAAACCCTCGTTCTGCAGGAACTATGCGCCTACAACGCTCTGATAATGATTACGTATTTATCAGGTACACCTTTCCTCAGCAGACAGTGCCAATAGGCACAATGATCAACCGAATCGAAGGAGATCTGTGCTGCAGCACGCACAGCTCCATCCGCACATCTCATGTCCAGAGCAAACCCAAACAGTAAGACCGGGTGGCATGCAGAGAGGAGCCACGTTTCATAAAACGGGACCGGACCACAATCGTTTAACAAGCACAACAACAGCGTTTCTATCTATCCAAATAGGGAATCATGCGTACCACGTGTGTACAAGGCGGTGACTGGGCCGTAGCCCGTTCCACTCTGGATGGATCCACTCTTTTAGCCTAGCACTGTCATGAAGACAATGTATCCCGACTCCCCCATCATCGAGTAACACTCTCCTGGAGCCAGTAATTGAGGTGGCAGTTTTTGACGAGAAGGCACCTTGTCATGTTTCACATCGAGCGCATCCGCACCGGGAATATCAATAAGAAAACACCTAAATGCGAGAGAAGAAACACGCAGGCACTTGTACAGCCTTGCAGCAGTGTTGATGCAGCACACGTACCTCAGCTACCGCGTTATTGGTATTCTTTAATAAATGGTATCGGAAACAGCGTATATACCATGCGCTGAAACTTCGTCATTAAAACAAGGCGTTGCCTCTTGACTATCGGTCCCTGTGACTGCGTAGATAACTGACCAAACAGGTTCGGCTGGGACACACACGACCGTAAGTGCTGCAGCACCATGTATATGATGTTTACGCAATAGACGCCATCAGCGTCTGTTGCTTGCTCAAGCCGCGTTTTTCTTCCTGATGCAACGGTACTTTCTCGTGTGTCTGATCAACGGCATTCTTGATGTGATCGAGTCACTGACAGCGATCCAGTGACTTTCCTTCCAAACACTTAATTTCAACATTAATTTGTGATAAACCTAAATTCATACTGTCCTGGTGTTGCAGCTGCGGTTTGCTTACATTTGGTTTCTCTGTTCACAGTTGGTCATAAATTAGACGTTTCGATCTCCTGGTCGAATATATACGGCGGACATTTCCGAGCCACCCTATGTATCGTAGTAAGCGAGTGTAATCAATTCCGTGCAGGCCGATCCGTTGGAGCACTTTCGTGCCAACATCTCTGTCACACCAACGGATGCTCACGATTCGGCGTGGTTATTGCTGACAAGCTAGTTTCTGGTACCGAAGTCTTTTCTGTATGACGTGCATCTTTTGCTACCGCAGAGGATAACATATCGTCCTATCGAAGTGTATAAAATCAGCTTCGTTCCAAATCAACTTGTGATTCCCTCGAACCAGGTGTTTCCACTTGGCGAAAGCCGCAGAATCTTTCGACTATTGCGTCTGCAGCTCATTGCTCATCTGTACGTTTGTCGAAAGCCTAAACACTAAGTACATATATATATATATATATATATATATATATATATATTTGCAAAGGTCTACGAATAGATAGAAGCCACCAGAAACCATGGGCTCCAAAAGAAGGTACAGAAATAGTAAAGGGAAATATAACACAACACAACAATGTGCATGGTTTCGTCAGAGGGCGCGATACTACCCGGTTGCTCAAGCCGAAGTAGGGTGTTGACTTACGCAACACTACCCCGAGTCTTTGGCTGATTACCCTGCACGCAAGGCAGCGGAGCGAATTCAGGGAATCGCGCCCATTGGGAGCCGGTGACTGATTGCTCAGTCCATACGCCTTTCGTTTGTTCCTTTGTCAAACAGGGACCAAATGCTCCCCAGAATTACAACATAACCTTTCTGGAATACAATGCTTCGTTAGGATGAAGCAAGGGCAGGGACCTTATTTAGTGGCGAGTCACGTCCGCCACGTCACAGTGTTGTTAAACGGACATATGTGGCTTTTTATAGGGAGAACGCTTGTCAGACGAAAACGTGCCATGTCTTGGAACACTGCCGCCGAACAATTTGCTAGAACTGAAAAATCCCCAACCACCCAGCTGGCACCACGAAGAGGTTGTTCGACAAACCAGCCCTAGGTAGAAAAATATTGAGGTGGTCTCTAGAACGTCGTCAGTTTTCATGATTTATGGACAGCAAACGGACTCTGTTCGTTTTGATGGCTGAAAACAACGGACAGTTTTGCCTGAGTTGGTGAATCCGAACATAACCGCCGTCGGGAAGACAGCAGTCGTCGTAAGCTGCAACTGATCCTCACCGTATACATCAATGCGCATTCGTCAGCGAACTATCACATTCGAACGGTTGTTCCACGTACCCGAGTTCCTACCCCAAAACAATGGGTGTCCAGCAACCGACCGACGTTGCGGTGCTCCAGACAGATACCGTATTCACATGTGTAAGGAGCGCAATATATACTGCCAAGGATATATATATATATATATATATATATATATATATATATATCGCCATCCGATTAAGGACTAAACTGCAATTGCAGCCTCCATAGGACAGCCACAGGAATACTGTCCCCATGGAGGCCTATGGGTTGTCTTGCACAACCCACAGCTCCATCCACATACCGTATATCCAGCGTTTAATCCGAAGGAATAAGACTGGGTGGCGTGCGGATGAGAGCCATGTTTCATCAACAGAGCCAGCCCACACTTCTTTGACATGCACACCAGCAGCACTTCTACATAAAGCCACTGGCCGCCCTCATTCTTGAGTTGCCATTCAGCAGGAGGGCGTTATTCAGGTTGATATCTTGTGAACATCTACCTCAAGCGCAGCCACACCGGGGATATCATTTTTCATCCACCATCTAAAATGCAAGCAATTCAGCATACAGGCACACGTACCGACCAACTGCAGCGATGATGCAGCACAGTTGCTATATCGGCCGCATTACTGACCTGTGTGAGTGAATTGTATCTGAAGCAACATGCTTAACAAGCTGTGCGCTGCTGATGATTACCAATTCAACTGACTCGTCGTTTCTTCAGTGATGTACCCGCGGGGCGACGCTGATGTCTTATTAAACAGGCTTGGCTCAGGCACCCGCGATCGCATGTACTGCTGCACCATGTGCTCAAAGTCGATGGGCTAGATTCCATCGGCGGCTGTTGCTTCCCTAGCCGGCGTTCGTTTTCTGCATGCAACATTGGTTTCTCAAGCACTTGGTCAATCACCCACCTGCTATTCTCGACCTGTCTGCGTCGATACACTACCATCTTTTCACAACTTCTGCAATCAACCATAGTGCGTGGTAATCTCACCTTGATCATGTCCTGCTAACGTAATTTCGGTTTTCCCACATTCCGCTTCGCTGCACGCTCTTGGTCATAAAGCAGAGGTTTCGCTATCCGGGTTGGTTTTAAGTTGGCTCTGTGTCTAGTTGATAGGCTGTTGAGATTACTACTACTACTACTACTACTACTACTACTACTACTACTACTACTATTCGGGTCGAATCCATATAGCGAACACGCGCGAGCCAGAAGTATGGAGTCCAGTGCATACATGTTGCTGCGGCGGAGTACCTCCGTGACAGCTACACGGACACCCCAGCCGATGTGCACAATATGATACAGGTACTGTCTTTGGAACCACTAAAGAAAACGGACGTCCTCCCCATAAAGCGTACAGGTTTCACTGCCATATGGAGGAACGGAAAACGCCAAAGATTTGTATATCGTCAACTTCGTGTCAAATGTCAGCTGGTGATTGTTCTTCACCCCATTCTTCAGCTTTCCGAATGCGGCAGCTGCCTTCGATGCACTGATGTGCAACTTGTCCATCTTCTGGAGGTCGGTTAAATGTACACCACTAAGGTAAAAAGAATCTGTAGGTAGTTTCCAAAACGTATTTGCCAATCTGGATTTGAGCCAGACCCCCGGACCGCATTCTAGGTGAAGACTGAAAAAAGCGCTTTTGTTGATGGTGAGCCCGAATTCGGCTGCTGTCAAAGCGAGAGCCGAAGTGATGCGCTGCAACTCATCCGCGCAGTTGTTGACATACAGCAACATACAGATGGTCCTCTCACACACTAAGTTTCTCGCCCCAAAATAACGGAGGTACCGCAACCCATTATCAGTAAGGTGCATCACACGGATATGGAAATCACAAGCAGCATCCAAAGACCTGGACATCCTTGAACGAAGTTGAATACTAAACGGGCGAAGGACTGAGAACAGCTTAGCATCACACCAGAGACAACTGCAAAGTCATCCGAGGTTTGTCCACTCAGTTGCACCCTCATCCACATACTACTGTGCAGAAATTCACTTACACATCCAAGATTACTCGTACAACCAAATTTACCCAACGCCAGCCACAGTGTCTCACGTTTCACCTTGTCAAATACTTTGGTGAAGTCAACCAACAGCGAGAAATGTTGCTGTCAACATTTCTCCTGACGAGTCGCGAACACAGTATTTATGATGAAGCGGCGCGAACGAAAGCTACATTGCTTTTTCGCCTTCGTTCTTTCCACGGACCCTGGTGAGGAGGCGGTTGAGCAGAATTCCGGCGATAACTTTACCATTGCAACTCAGCAAGTTGATACAAGGATAATTCGTGGCACGTTGTTTGCTCCCTTTGCCATTGTACAGTGGTAATGTAGCAAGAACGAAGAGGCAAGCAAGTACAATCTATTTGCACGTGACCACGGTTAACTAAGCTGGTACACAAGCGCGCATATATCGGTCATGTTTCTGTAACATACATGGGGATTTACTACATGTCACTTTCGTGCGCCGGTTCTCGTCAACTTTGGGTCGTCTGGCTGCCTATCTGATCTCGTAGCTTCGCTTCGTAACTCGCATTCTAACCAGGCTGGGGTTGTTCCAAGGCTGTGAACACCCCACCGTCTAGTGAGCTGTGATGTTAAAACGGTCCACTGTTTTATGCTTGTCTTCCCGGTTAGGCAAGATGTGGTGTCGACTTAGTTCGCAAGCACTTGATGGGGGTACTCGATTCAAGGGATGGAACTGTACATCCATCCCTCGTGGATGCAGAAAGTATATGTTGACTCGAGTTGAGACGCAAAAATTTCAAATCTGGATGGCACCCCTTGAACATACATAATGGTCATATTGTAGAGGGGCCGCTTCCAAGAATGCCTCGGGGGAGCTCTTCGGAGCTAGCTGAGAGCGGATCGCGAAAGACGGCTAGCGACGAGCCTGGGCCCGGAACTACGGAGCGGGAATATGTGGACAGCACAATAAATCAGACAAATACGCCGCTAGCGCAGCCCACAGGACCGAGGCCGAGCCGATTGACACAGCCCAGAACAAGCAAGTCGAGAGCTCTCGAACGACTCCTGGCCGATCCAAATCGGGTGCAGAGGAGCGGAGATCGAGGCGAAAACAGGAGGGCGGGACTTCCAAATCAGAGCTCCCGAGGCGAAAGGACTGGCTTGCCTCTAACATCGGTACCCGTGTTGCGTGGTGGGACGGAAATCTAGTCGATATTCGATGGCGCGCGTGAGACCCGGATGTGCCCATTTTCGGTGTGCAATAAACGTCTACCCCCCTGTCTTGTCGTTCTCGCTACACCGGTGCCGTGACCAATCGCGATGGAGTTGACCCGGTTGGAGCAATTTGCGGCCGGTGACGTGGAGGCGTGGCTCGATGAGTTCGACGGAATTGCGGCTTGCACGGGTGTGGAGGGGGATGCAAATTTGCTAATTGCTTTGGGCACACGGTTGAGTGGACGAGCCAAGGCGGTGTATCTGCTCACTCGAAAGGCCAAACCCGGTTGTTCGTTCGCTGAGATGAGGGCTGCCTTGTGTGCAGAATTTGGGAAGGATCTGGAGAGAGAACGAGCACTGCAACGATTTCACGCAGCCAGATGGGACGAACAGGAGGATTTGATGGTGTTTTTCCAGCAGCTGGACAGACATCTAACGATTGGGCTCCCCGAGTTAGAGGGTAACGCAAGGGAGCGCCTACTGAAACAGCAGTTTATCCGAAGTCTGCCCGGTCCACTCCATGATCAGGTGAAATTAGCGTCGTTGGTGGGAGACAGCAAAGCGTTGGATCTGGTGGCGGTCGCCCAGAATTTGTCGGAACAAGTGACAGTGAGAAACACCCAGCATGCTGAGTTGGAACAGAAAGTAAATCGCCTATCCGAAATGGTGGAGCAGCTGTTGTCGATAGAGTCTTCAAGCACCACTTCACAACGCAATGTACGGGTAATCCGGAACGGTCGCCGCTGTTTCCGATGCAACCAGAATGGTCATGTGGCGAGATTCTGCACCAACGTCAATGTGCCCCATTGTTTCTCTCTATCCATGCTGATTCGGTGGCGAGTACCACTCCTCCAGGTAACTATAGAAGGTGTGTGTGTCCGAGCCATAGTAGACACAGGAGCGGCAGTGTCAATTACGAAGAGGTTCAATGGGGTTCCAGTACACCCATCTTCAATTACGATGCAGACGGTCGGCGGGCATTCTTTGAAAGTGACGGGCACGCAGCGGTTACGAATCAGGATAGGAGAAACGCTCATCAGCCATGACATGTTCATCGTGGAGGAGGCGACCGAAACCATCATCGGAACCGACATCCTGAAACGGCTCGGTGTCACAATTGACCTGAAAAACGATGTGGTGATCGTGGCTAACGAGACGATCGAGATAAACAAGGGGAGAACCGACCGGGTTGGTGCCCTCAAAGCCGTGCCTGATTGTCAGAACCGTGCAATACGCAACGTACTGAGCAGGTATGCCCACTTATTCACAGACGCGGAAGATGATTACGGATTTTGCAATTGGGTTGAACACCGAATATCGTTGATCCCAGGAGTACAATGCAAGCCAATCTTCAGACGAATTCCACAGAACACCTTGGTTGAGAAACATAAGCAGGTGACCGAGATGGAATCGAAAGGAATCATCAGGCGAACGCACAGCCCGTATTCATCACCCGTGCTATTGACGAAAAAGGCCGACGGAACCTATCGATTTTGCATCGATTTCAGAGAACTAAACAGGGTGACGGTGAAAGATGCATTCCCGATGCCTCAGATGGAAGAAATTTTCTCAAGCCTTCACAGTGCGAAGCAGATATCTCTGATTGATCTCCGTTCGGGATGTTGGCAAGTGCCGATCGCAGAAGAAGATCGCCACAAGACGGCGTTCAGTGTTAATGGCCAGCAGTATGAGGTTTTGAGAATGCCGTTTGGATTGTGCAACGCCCCAGCTACATTCAGGCGTTTGTTGCTGATGGTCCTGGCGAACCTGCAAGGCGTGGTTGTTTATGGTGATGACATCATCGTCTTCTCTGAGACGGAACAGGAACATGTGACCAGACTTGGAGCAGTAGTGCAGCGACTAGACGAAGCTGGTCTGAAACTCAGTCGTAAAAAGTCGCAGATTGCCCAAAAGTCAATTGTATGCTTGGGTCACATCGTGGGCAATGGTCAAGTCAATCCACTTCCGGAGAAACGCGAGACAATCGAGTGCTTCGCAAAACCAAAGTCCAGGCGTCAGCTCCGTTCGTTCTTGGGAGTGGTGGCATATGATTCAAAGTTTGTGCCCCAGTTCGCAGAGAAGGTCAGCCCGTTGTTAAAGCTGCTTCGCAAGGACGTGCCGTTCGTGTGGACAGCTGAAGCGGATCATGCCTTTGACCATCTAAAGGCATGCATAGCAGAAGCCCCGACATGTCTACGGCTACCCAATCCTGGTGAGAGGTTCACTGTGGCTGTCGACGCAAGCAAAGTGGCAATCGGTGCGGTTTTGTCTCAACCGGCTGGGGTGGTGGAGTACGCGAGCAGAGTGCTGACGGGGCGGAACAGAAGTATTCAACAACGGAGAAAGAATGCTTGGCCATCGTGTGGGCGCTAGAGAAGTGGAGAAATCACTTACTGGCGAATGAATTCCGGGTCGTCACTGACCACAAACCGCTCTCGTGGTTGATGACGGCGAAAGACCCACGGGGACGGCTTGCGCGATGGGCCTACAGATCGCAGGAATTCAACTTCATCATTGAGCACGTGGATGGGACGCAGAAGGTATTGCCAGATATGTTGTCACGCCCGTGTTTGGACGACATCATGCCCGACAATGCCATACCGGTGCGTGCGATCGCGATGGGGGAGAGGAACCTGCTGGGAGATCAAAGGACAGATGAATTCGTGAATGTGTTGTGCTCTCACGTACAGGCTGCCACCCAACCGGAGGCTACATCGGAGGAGGTGGAGGAACTCCTCAAGATCTGGGACAGGTTGAAGGTCGAAAACGATAACGTGGTGGTGGCGATAGACGGACGGAAAGTGCCTTTTGTTCCACCAAATCAGCGAGAACGTGTGATGCGCATAACTCATGATGGCGCCCATATGGGATTCGAGCGGGTATTTGAATTGCTGCGGAGGCGAGTGTTTTGGCCAACCATGAGGAAGGACGTCGCGGCATACATTCGGGAGTGCCCAAACTGCCAAACGAGTCGGGAGATGGAGTCCCCGAGACCGCCGCTGCGATCGATGGAGGTTGGTGAGCCACTTCAGTGTTGGGGACTGGACGTCTTTGGGCCCTTACCAGTGAGTCGAACAGGAAACAGATACATTCTAGTGATGATTGACCACTTCACTCGATGGGTGGAAGCCATACCAATCAAGGACCAAACAGGCGAGACAGTGTCGCAAGTATTCGAATTCAATGTGCCTGCAAGATATGGGATCCCACAGTGTATCATCACGGACCAAGGGCCCTGTTTCGAGTCAAAAGCTTTTAAGGCAGTGTTGGACAAGTGGGGCATCCAGAGACGGCGAACTTCACCGTACCACCCACAAACCAACGGCATGACCGAGCGGTTCAACCGGACATTGAAGACGTGGATAAACTGCACGAAGCTGGCATGGGAAGATGCTTTGCCTCAGGTTCTGATCGCGTATCGGACCAGCATGCAATCAACCACCAAGGTCTCGCCATTCGAATTACTGTTCGGCAGAGAACCACGGATTGCGCTCGATACTTGCCTACCGAACCAGGGTGAGCGGAAACATCCAGCTGGGCATCAAGAGCGACTGCGAGGGAAAGCTAGAAGCGAAACCAAAGCTCGACAAGCGCGGAATAAGCGAAATTACGACGCCAGGCATGAGGCTCACAAGTGGAGTCCATTCAGGATTGGAGAACGGGTCAAGTTACGGAACAACGATCGGCCGGATCATGACGCGCCGGGCGCAAGTAAGTTCAGAGAACGCTGGAAAGGCCCCTACACCATTATCGACCAGAAAGCGGGCAACTTCTTAATCGACTGCGGAGGAATGAAACGTTGGGTGAATGCTGCTCTCCTGCGACCATGGTACGAGAGGAAGAAAGGTCCTCGAGGAGGGGCGGGTGTAGAGGGGCCGCTTCCAAGAATGCCTCGGGGGAGCTCTTCGGAGCTAGCTGAGAGCGGATCGCGAAAGACGGCTAGCGACGAGCCTGGGCCCGGAACTACGGAGCGGGAATATGTGGACAGCACAATAAATCAGACAAATACGCCGCTAGCGCAGCCCACAGGACCGAGGCCGAGCCGATTGACACAGCCCAGAACAAGCAAGTCGAGAGCTCTCGAACGACTCCTGGCCGATCCAAATCGGGTGCAGAGGAGCGGAGATCGAGGCGAAAACAGGAGGGCGGGACTTCCAAGTCAGAGCCCCGAGGCGAAAGGACTGGCTTGCCTCTAACATCCGTACCTGTGTTGCGTGGTGGGACGGAAATCTAGTCGATATTCGATGGCGCGCGTGAGACCCGGATGTGCCCATTTTCGGTGTGCAATAAACGTCTACCCCCCTGTCTTGTCGTTCTCGCTACAATATCTATCAAGCAGTTCTCATCACTCGTTTTATGATCTCTCACTAACAATGCACTTCGGTCAAGCAGCATAATTTACTTGGAATTCTCAACTATAGCAGTTCGGGTGCATTCGTAGACCGCTGCTCTGTTTCATAAATGACATTTGGCGCTAAGTACATCAACGCCGTGTTAATATTGGCTTAGAAACTTAAAAACACAACTTGATGAAAGGACAGAATACCGCATTTGCGGCAACAAGACCATAAGCGCTTCACAAGAGTTCACATATGTTCGATACACAAAACTTATCAGAAGTCCCTGCTTCACCTTTCAAAATTGTCGTCAGTGAGTTTTTCGTCGGACTTTCGCCGCGAACGTATCTTTATTCTGTTCTAAGAATGCTTTGATATTTTTAACTTTACTGTGACATTAGAGTGCATACTTACCTGTGTTTCACAGATTGCTTCCAAATTAGCTTCCGGGATGTCGTCTGACAGAGTTTCTGGAGTCAAATATACCGAAGACACTACGGGGCTTAGAGGTGACTCTGATTCCGGTAGCTCCGATGAGGATGAGGACGAGGACGAGGAGAACAACACCCCAGAAGTTGTGGAGGGGTAAGAGTAATTCATCTAGTCATGATCTCTGATGGAAAGGTCGATGAAATCACTAGGTTTTTGCATTTAATTTTATATCGCCACAATCCTTGTGCGAAGCTTTGCGGTAGTTGAACACTTCGCTCAGCTTGACAATTTGTTATATCCGAATCATCGCACAGATCGGATGGCTATTCACCGCTAACTGAATGTCCGTTGTTCCCTGCGTGAGTGTCTATCTTTCGCCCACTAACTCATTGCGTGAGCTGACTTCAGATCCCAGGCTCACAGTTTGTACGATTCCTCGTATGCGTTCCCAGTAAACGCAGTGACAGGTCTTACTGCAAAGTGAATCACGGCCCAGATTGTGATTATCTCAGCCCTCCTGTTCACATGGTATATACTCTATACTCCCAACGGTCGCAATACGTTTTGTGTGCCACCACACCGACGGTCCCGTTTTCCCTACCTTCACTACTGAGCACTGCTGCAGGTTGGAAATGAAAACATGTGTCATAAAGTCTGAAATTAGGCCTAATCAGATATGCGTGTTCACTTCCAAAGTATAAACTCAAGCTCTTTTCCTTCCTTTAAGGGCATGTATTTATAGATCAAAGCGACGATGGATGGAGTAGGGCACAGGTTTTGATGGGATCAACCAGTGTCCAAGATTTTCGTTTTGGCAGTTAACGAATTCGTTGGGCAGAAATCTAACTTGGAAATACTTTATTTCGCACCTCTCACGGATCTTATTTACTGAGCGTTGCATAGAACCCTTTCAGCTATCAGAGTAAGAGCTTAAAGTTAGCTTCTTGGTACAACACTATCCTTTTGGAAAGTATAAATTTACCGATTACATAGGCAGAGCATATGTAGACTCCGTGTAGTAATTTCAATTTAATGAGCACGTCCTAACATTGATGTGATCGTGCCACTTTCTACTATGCTTTATTGATTAACTGGCGCTCATCGAAACGGGCATGGATTGAAAAGTATGCAGCCGCTTTATCAAGCTCTACTTAATCTCAGATGACCGTGACAGAAAGCCTTGACTTTTGCCTCTTTCCACCCCACTAACTTACTCTGTTCTCCTTAGTTAGTTAGCAGCTTTATTAATAGGTGAGGTCTGTCACAGGTAGTGTTGAAGCATTAAGCTCTAACATTGAAATCACTAGAAAATCATGAGCTCGGAAAAAACGGATAATCACTCTCAACTGAAATAAGACAGTCACTGCAATATGAAGGTTTAATCAAACTAGCTATGTGACATGTAGATCGCTGTTGTTTCATATCGATTAATTCCGCCTACATGCCCATTCATCTGGGAGATTGTAACAGTATATTCCGTGCACATAATCAGCACATCGAAAGATGCTTTTTCTGAAACATATGACTTTGGAATTCCGTACAACAGAACCGAGTGAAAGAGGTACCGATATTTTGCGGAAAAGTAATGCATGATCGAAACAGTGCTGATCTTGCAGAAACCGATGTCCTCGTATTCACGTTCTAGTAATTAATTTTTTTTCATGATTCGACAGAATCGGGTACCGTAGTCTTAAGGCAGCCGTTAGATTGCAAGCTGTCGGTTCATAATACAGCAGGCGCAATTTGCTCAACACGAAAGCTCATTTCGTTTGTCTTCAAGAACTGGTTCCTAATGCACTCCTATGACGCGTTTCGATGTTATTTCATCGCATCAGATAGAGATAGCAGGAATCGAACCCGGGACCATTAGGATGTTAGTTGTAATCGCCACCCCTAAGCTACCCAATTTCTATCTGCTTCAGCTACGGTCCTAGTGATCGAAAGACCAAGGTTCACTTCAATGGGAATCGCGGTTAACATGGAGATTCCGTGCCCAAATCCGTCCACACAATGTCTAATTCAAAATTGACCTACAAAATCCATTATTAACCGTTGTGCCAAGCGTTGCGCGTCGCGACCCGGTGGTTTAGGGGCAGCGGTCACAACCAACGTCCCAGTAGTCCTGGATTCGAGGCCTGCTATCATTAGCTGATGAGATGCAATAACATCGAAACGCTCAGGGGAGTGCAGTTTTTTGGGCGGGCAGTACCCAATTTCTATGTTTCCTAATTTTCTTTTAGCTGGATCCACACGAATAATGTGAGGTTATTCTAAATCAATTTACAGTGGTTTCCAAGCTTCTCGTCTCCTAGTACATCAAGGTCTTAAAAATTCCTTCAAGCGACATCGAAGTCAAGTGACTTCATAGATTGTGTTATCCATTGTTGGGCGCATAACATACCAATTCCCTGTTATTTGCTTGCGCTGTGAAACGCAGCCTTAATGTGTGCCAACTTTTTTGGAATACACCTGATTCATTCCTATTGCTGGGACCGCACCTGTAGTAGAGGAACTTTCAACGATTTATGACGGACAAAAGGGCGATTGCTTGACAATGGAACGATGGTGTGTTACGGGTAAAAAAGAGATGCTTAAAAGTCCCGTGGGGTGTAACTTATTGTAAGAACGAAAATTCATGATAATGTGAAAAGCGTTTTGGTGGACTCATCATATAAGTATGTAAAGTAGCGGAGATGTAAGCGTATTAAAAGTGTAGATCCATTGGTTGGGAGTTTGGTAAGACACCGTTTGATCGCTTTTTGTAGCCCCTTGGCTAACAAGTTATAAAATGAAATGCATTGTGAAGTCGTTTTTTAAATATCGCCAGATTGGGGCAGCGACGACACAATTTGGGAGAGCGTTCCAAGCTTGACACACGCGGAGGGAAACGAAATTTATACGACATTCAAGCCGGCTATATTGTATTGCCAGTTTCAAAGGATCACCACTTAAGTTAGTGTTGTGGTTCAGTTCCAGGAACGGGCGGCAAATGTGGTTTGGGTCCTTCAGAATTTGGTAAACCATTATGAGACCCCCCTGTGACAGCTGGGCGAGAAAGCTGATTGTTAACGCTCACGTGTTTGCCACAAAGAGGCATAAGGAGAAGGGCATAAGGAGTCATGTTGCCTGGCGACTTGTCCAATTTTGACCACGAGGATGCTTAACAATGCCAGACCGTTCCGGCTTCCCAATTTGACCAGATCTATCACCGCAACTTTCAAGGTTGACGGGGTCAGCAAGCGCAAATACACAATTGTGAAAATCAACGGCTTCCAAGTCAAGTTACAAATCGACACGGCTTCAGATATCACCCTGATATCTCGCGACACTTGGTGCATGCTGGGGCGACTTACACTCATACAAACTGACCACACGACACGGAATGCTTCAGAAGGTACGTTGAAATTGCTTGGTGAACTGAATTGTCAGGTAAACTTCCGCGATAAACAAATGCAGACGACATGTTTCGTGATAGATCGGCCGGAGTTAGATTTGTTGTGGCTCTACTGGATGGATGAACTGAAACTGTTTGATTAATCAATGAACAGTATATGTCAGCCACCGCAAGTCAATCTGCAGTCGCAGCCGTCACCTTCAAGCCCGATGTTTCAAAGTCAAATTACTAAGATAAAACGACGTCACGATGCATTGTTCCAACCTGGTCTTGGATGCTGCAACCTAGCTACTGTCGCGTTGAACCATAAACCAGACCACAAGCCAGACTTTAGACCAAGACGCCCGGTGCCCTACGCAACCCAGTCCTTAGTGGAAGCCGAGCTAAACCGATTACAAGTTGAAGGGATAATCGAACGAATTTACTACTCAGAATGGGCAGCCCCTATCGTGGTGGTAAAGAAAGGAAACGGCAAAGTCCGTATTTGTGTTGATTTCTCGACAGATTTGAATTCTGTTTTGGAAGGTCATCAGTATCCCCTGCCGGTACCAGAAGACTTGTTCAGCAAACTCAATGGGTGGAAATGTTTCGCAAAACTTGACCTAGCTGATGCGTATCTGCAAATCCCAGTTGCCCATCAGTGCAGAACAATGCTGACAGTAAATACACACCTCGGACTATTTCAGTACAATCGGCTGTGGTTCGGAGTGAAAACCGCACCGGCCATTTATCAACAGATAATGGATACCCTGCTGAGCGATATCCTAAATACAGCAGTATACCTGGACAATGCGTTGATTATGGGCTCAGATCCGCAAGACTTGATACAAACACTGTAGAGAGTGCTTTCACGTCTCAAAGAAGTTGCATTCAGATTTCGGGTTGAAAAATGTGACTTCTTATTAGAAAGTGTCAAATTTCTAGGGTTTATCATCGACAAACATGACCGGCGTCCGAATCCCACCAATATTGAAGCCATAAAAAAGACGAAGCCCGCAGAAGACGTTGCAGAGCTCCGCTCGTTTCTTGGGCTCGTTAGCCATTACAGCGCTTTCCTACCAAGCCTTCACCAAACCAGAGGTCCGCTGAACCAGCTACTGATAAAGACAAGGGTTGGAAATGGACGAAGGAGTGCTAGCAGTCTTTTGAGGCAGTCAAAGCAGCTCTCACTTCTGATCTATTCTTGACTCACTTCAATCCGAATTTCAAAATTTTCGTTGCTACGGATGCTTCCCATTATATTGTCGGTGCAGTTATTTCCCACTTTTTCCGCTTGGAGGAGAGAAGGCTATTGCGCACGCAGCACGGTCACTAACGTCAGCTGAAAAGAACTATAATCAGCTAGAGAAGGAAGCGCTCGCGATTGTTTTCGGAATGAAACGGTTCCATAAGAGACTGTATGCCAGACATTTCACGCTCCTGACTGACCACAAGCCACTTCTGTCGATATTCGGGTCAAAGAAAGAAATCCCAGTTTTTACGGCAAACCGCTTGTAAGGATGGGCGACCATACTACTGGCCTACGAATTCAGTATACAGTATAAACCGACGCAACTAATCGGTCAAGCGGATGCCCTGGTTCGTCTTATCAATTCACACCTAAAGGAGAATGATGATTGTGTGATTGTAGTTGTCAGTTACGAATCAGATATCCAACGCATCCTGGCTGATAATATGAGAAGACTACCAGTAATAGCCGACACCATTCGTATAGGGACATCACGGGACAAAATCTTGGGGAAAGCGATGCAGTGTGTACGAACATGTTGGCCAAATGGAGGCATACCTATGGAGTTGCGGTCGTTATACAATCGACGTGGATCCCTGTCAGTGGTGGACAATTCTGTGATGTTTGGAGATCGAGTGGTGGTGCCATCGAAATTGCAGAGGTAAGTATTGCAGCAGTTTCACACGGGGCGCCCTGGTACCAGCCGCATGAATGCCATGGCACGCAGTTTTGTTTACTGGCCGGAAATGGATTCGGAAATTGAAAAATTCTGCCAACAGTGTGAAGTTTGCCAACTTGCAGCGAAGGCCTTCCCAAGTGTCAGTGGCAACCTTGGCCTAAAGCAGAAACACCGTGGCAACGAATACACTTAGACTATGCAGGACCAATCAATGGCCAATCCTATCTCGTTTTGGTCGACTCATTCACCAAGTGGCCTGATGTGATTCCGTTAAACAATCCGACTTCACAGCACACTGTCAACGAGCTGGAGAAGCTGTTCCGATATTTCGGCCTGCCAGAGGTGTTAGTGACAGACAATGGAACACAATTCACCTCAACTTTTCGCGAGTGGTGCAAGGAAAAGGGAATTCAGCAGATGTTCTCACCACCACATCATCCGCAATCAAACGGACAGGCGGAAAGGTTCGTGGATACTTTCAAACGTGCACTCTGTAAAGCAGGGCAAAGAAGAGCTTTACAGGATGAAATTCAATCTTTCCTATGCATGTATCGGAACGCTCCGAATCCAAACTCCCCTGATGGGAAATCCCCCACAGAAGTGCCATTTGGAAGAAAGATCCGGACGTTGTTTGATAATCTTTTACCAAGGAGAATAGAACAACACGGCAACAGTCACCTGGAGGAAAGTTGCGAAAACCAAGCTCCGTAACTTCAATGTTGGTGACATGGTTTACGACCGGGATTTTTGAAGGCCGAAGGGGTGGTCGAGCGGAACTGTTAACGGCAGGAAAGGCATGGTTATCTACTAGGTGATTGTTGGACATGAGAGATGGATTAGGCACATCAATCAGTTGAGACCGAATCATGGCAAAACCCAAGGTCCCCAAGATCCACAAGCTTTACATTGGGACGTCCTACTATACACGTACGGGCTGGAAGCTGAGGGTCAGCAACCAGGTGAGAGGAAACAAATGCCGCAGAACTCAGCTGCACAATGCAGACTGGCTCGGAAGCGGAGAAGACCACAACGGCTGCAAATCGATCCCCGGGCGAAAAGCTGCGAACACCCTCAGGTTCGAAGGGTGTGCAAGCTGACTCAATTCGCAAAGGGAGGTGACAGCTTGGCGAGAAAGCTGATCGCCAACGCTCGCGTGTTTGCCACAAATGGTGCTTGGGAAAGACCCTGCGAGCGTGTTGCCAGGGCCCGGCCGAAAGCTGATGAAATCGCGCATCAGACAGCAGGCGTGTTGCCATGCACCGGGTAGGCGGACGAAGACTGGAGTGCCCGAGCAACACGGCGAACTGGACAAACAGAGCGGACAAGCATGTGTGGAGCGTGGGCTTACAGCCAAATCCGCCTGATGATGTTTGGAGAGTTGGTGAGACCGACATATAGATATAAGCGTTCTATGTCCTAATACAACTCTGGTCTGCTGAGTCTTCTTCTGTCTTCCTTCTTGTCGGGTTTGTCAAGGCGTCAGACAGAGCAGGCGTAAGGGCGCAGATTTACCAACTGGCGTGAGTCAACCGGTCGATTGCCAGCACAGCGTTATAACACCCTTCAAGCCCCGATATCGACTGCTGTACATTCTTAGAGATTTCAGTCTAAGCTGATAGGGCAGATGAAAGAGTCCCCAGATTTTCAAGATGTCTCTACTTTGAGGATTCTCGAGTGCAACGGGATCATGCTTCTGCGACGGCTGCCATGTCTGGATAGCATTTTCTACGTGCGGTCGCACACAGGCGTTAAGCGTTGGGGGGAAGATTGAGAATTCAAACCGACCGAATGCACCGAGAAGAGCATCAAAGTGTTGATTCCTGGTTCGAGACACCCGCTCTGCTTGTCTTGAGCATCGGAAATATTCCTGTACCAGTACCTCCAGATCACGCTCTTGAGGCCTCCTGCAAGGTGTGGTCTCTAAGCTTGTAAACGCACACCTGCTAGTGACGCAAATGGATCACTTTGTACTTAGCTGTGTTCAACTACAGCAGGTTCCTGCTTGACCATTCATAAATGCAATCTAAGTCTTCATTGTTATTAATCGCCCGTCATATCTTGAGGTCATCGGCGAAAAGCAAAAAATTTGTGGGTATAACTCTCACCAGGTCGTTGATGAACAACAGGAAAACCTGAGGCCTAAGCACCCGAGCTCTGTGGGACACCATATTCCACCTCAATCGGGTTAGAGAGTGATCCCCTAACACGCACTTGAAGCTTCCGTTGGTGAAGCAAGGTGCCAATCCAACCAAAAACAGGATCTCCGATTCCTTAGTTCCGTAGTCTGTGAAGTAGGATGCGGTGATCCAGATGGTCGAAAACTTAATGAGAAGTTCAGGTAGATGACGTCAACTCCGACCCCATCGTCAGCCACTTCTGTCCAACTACCCCGCACCATCAGCAGGTTGGTTGCACATGACCAGTGCTGGCGGAACTCATGCTGCTCCCGTGCCAAGATGTTGCATTTTTCCAGGTAGTCCATCAGAGCCTCAGGGACGATCGCTTCCGTCACCTTCGCGAGAACAGGGAGGAGAGTCATTGGGCGATATTTGACAAGATCTGAACAGCTGCCACCGTTAAAAATTGGGGTTATAATGCCATGCTTCCACATAGTGGGGACTTGCTGTTCATCAAAGCAACTTTGGAAGAACTTTGACAGTAGTTCAGTTAGGTTGGTGGCTGCAGCCTTCAGGGCTTTTAGGCGCAAGCTGTCTACACCCGCAGAGCTATGATCGCGCAGTGAGAGTAGCTTGGTTAGCGCAATTGCTGGGTTGAAATTTACACGTGTACACCACGGAGTTGGTAATGTGCTTGACTTTATGAGACAGGTAGACGCTGCGAGTTCGAAAATTGGGGCTTATTGTGGCCGCAGGGCATTCGCTGCTTTTTCGGCCCTTTGTACTCTACTGTCTGTTGTGAAATGTGAAGAAATGTTATGCTTTACAATCGAAAGCTTTTTACATGCATATACAGTAATTTGTTGCAGAAGCAGAATTACGCCTAAATGAAAGAATTATTTCCTTAGAGGCTATTATAGCAAGGTTTGTATCTCCACCATCTCCCGTACTCACTGCCACTAAACCGAAGAAAAGAGCCAGACGTTCTCGCGAAATCACAGCGGCGAATATCTTGGGAACCCCGAACCAATCAGGCATCACGTACGAACAAAACATCCTCAGTTCCTCAGCCATTCCGCCCTTATCCAAAGCCTCGGTAAGAACTAGACTTCCGACTGACCAACAAAGTCTGAGTATCTCTAAAGGCCAATCTACTTACGCAGCGACTATTGCTAGAGACACTGTAAACAAGACTTTAAGCGCAATATCTGCGACATGTGTAAAAGACCAAGCACGAAATTCAGAGACTTGTTTTAGTCCATCCATCACGACGTCTCCCACATTACCGAACACCAGGAGGAACTACGGTGCTCTAACACTCATATGCACCAACGTTCCTGAATCCAAAGCAAATTCTCTGAGAGGTAAGCAACAGGACGATCTGAACCAGTGGAATCACATTTGCGATCGCATAGGTGCTAGGGTCAAGCCGACTAACATCACGCGTGTGACGAGACATCCAAACTCCGTTCACTATGGGGAGCCCAGAATTCTGCGGATAACACTGGCATCCACTGACGATGTAGAGGCGGTGCTCTTATCGGCATATCACCTCCGAGGTGAAGACAGTAAGATCCGCATCTTTCCGGATGTTCCATGGAGCGAAAGCAAGCGAGAAAAAAATCATTTAGACGATCGCAACACGGCCAGCTGGCGAAAAACCATTTTAGTTCATGGTGTGCCCGAGCTACCAACAGCTAGGGACGAGGAGGCTCATGCTCACGATCTGGAAGAATGGCGGTACATCCGTGAAACTCTATCTGCAGGCGACGTCATCATTCAGTCGATTTCTAGACTGCCCGTTTCACCTCATTACAAAGGTAATGGTCCAAGGATACTGAAACTTGTGGTTCAGTCCCAGCAGATGGCGGCGAACTTAATGCGTAACTGGCATAAAATGCACAATGCACTGCCATCGGAACTACGATTTAAGGTACCATTTATTGAATCGAAGCCACCGGAGGATGTGACACCATCTGTGGCTCAATGTGATAAAATAAAAGGAGCCGAAGATACTGCATCAAGATTATCAACCACTGAAAACGACGCTATTGAAGAGCGTTCTGCGTGTGCAGGAACGACGTTAGGCGGGCTGCAGGCCCGTGCAAAATGTTCATCGATAAACTGCGCAAAAAGCGATCAGGTGCCGGCCTTTCATCGGCCGGCTTAAATCCAACTTCGTGTAATCCTCCACAAGCTCTTTTGGTGCTCAAGCAGCTGTCCTGTATGTACACTAACGCACAAAGTCTACTTAACAAACTACCCGAACTGCGACTACGTCAAAGGTCCAAATCGTGTGACCTCGTCGCTATTACGGAGACGTGGTTGCGCCCGGATATCACAGACACGGAGGTCGAGCTACCAGGCATGTCCGTCGTTCGGCGCGATCGATCCAGTAAAGGGGGCGGGGTGGCTCTGTACTACCGCAGTGACCTCCATTGTGAGCCCATAGAAGACGTGTACATTAACGTGCAGGATACTCTTTGGTATCGGCTGCGTTTAACAGGCAACGACGTCTGTCTGGTGGCGGTCGTTTATCGACCTCCATCCTCTACACCCGAGATGGACTTCAATCTCGCGTCTGCGCTGAGGCTTGTGATCAGCAGGAGATACAGCCATATTCTTATCGCTGGTGACTTCAATATCCACGCTCTGGATGCCCAAGCAACACCTACGGAACAGTTCAAAGCGGATCTACAAGACCTTGTCTCCAGTTTTCCGCTTTATGGCCATATCGACAATCCCACCAGATTCAGAGCAACAGAAAGGCCGTCCATCCTGGACCGGATATTTACCAACGAAGAACTCATGGTCGAGAAAGTAATCATCGACGCTCCTTTGGGTTGCAGCGATCATGCAGTTTTACTCTTCGATTATATATGCTACGCAGAATACCCTGCGGATACTACACGGGAAAGCCGAGTTATCATACGGTACGATGAGCTGGCTCGACTTGCAGAGACAGCCAACTGGAACTTTCTGACAGACGAAGTACCGACAATCGCATGGCCACAATTCGTCAACCAATTTAGCACTCTCGTCGAAGAGGCATCCGAAACTAAGGTTGTCCACTCGAAGAAGACTGTTTCATTTGTGCGAAGTAGGACACGGAAATGTATGGCAGTGAGGAACTCGGCCTGGCGTATCTATAAGGAACACCCGAGCACGGAGAGCTGGACGGCCTATGCAATTCAACTTAATCATTGCACTCAACTCGTTCGTGAGGATAAACTGACATACCAGCAGCATCTGACGGAGCGCATGGTTTCGAATCACAAGCTGCTCTACCAACATGTAAACAACTTGCGCAAGGTGAAACGGGGAATCCCTCCTCTTCAAACGCCAGATGGCATGACGCTGACTACGGAGGATGCGGCGAACGCCTTGCGGCTGCAATATGCTTCGAACTTTCAATGCATTCCTTGGTCATCTGTTCCTTTGTCAGCAGCTGTTTTACAACCAAAACTTACGCACATAACTTTCACGGCGGGGATGGTATTAAAGAAGTTGTTGTGTATGCGTAAGCACAGCTCTCCTGGAATCGACAACATTCACCCTAAGTCCCTTGCGGTAATGGGAGAAAGTTTAGCAGAGCCTCTGGCACGATTCTTCCAACGCTGCTTCGATCAGATGTATGTACCCGAGATGTGGAAATGTGGGATCATAACCCCAATTCACAAGGGCGATAGCCGTTCTGATCCAGCCAACTACCGTCCTGTAACCCTTCTCCCGATCCTGTCAAAGGTTATGGAAGCTATTGTTGCTGATGTATTAACAGCCTATCTAGAAGAGTCTGCCTTCCTTGCACATGAACAGCATGGTTTTCGACGGAATCGATCGTGCACCACAAATCTGCTGCTAGCAAGATCGAGTTGGACCAAATTAATTGACAGCGGTGCAGGAGTGGACGTGGTCTACCTAGACTTCTCAAAGGCCTTCGATCGACTAGACCATGGAATCCTGATCTGCAAACTTCAGAGCTTCGGCCTTGGTGATCCGCTCCTAGGATGGATCACAAGCTTTCTTCTTCACCGGAGCTTAGAGGTAAAAGTGCGTGGGTCCCTGTCCCACCCAATCCAAGTCGAAAGTGGTGTACTACAAGGATCGGTACTGGGGCCACGATTGTTTTTGATGTATATTGACGACATAGCGGCCCTCATTCTTTCCAACTGCCTACTCTATGCCGACGACATCAAGGTCTGGAGAGCGATCAATACACCAGACGACTCCGCAATACTTCAAGAGGATCTGGATAAGGTGTATGCGTGGTCAGTTCAGAACCAACTCCCACTCAACACAGAAAAGTGCAGAGTATTACACTTACGTCACCAATCAGCATTTTTCTATAAACTGGGTGACCATGTGCTTCACACAACTGCTGAGGAAAAGGATTTAGGAGTCTTGATTCAGTCCGACCTTGGTTGTTCAGCCCAGGCGAAGAAAGCATCGAACGCGAGCATTCGAAATTTGGGCCTTCTCCGGCGCACATTTGGACGCTTCGATCCATCCGTTTTTCACCAACTTCTAGGTGCATACATACGACCACACGTGGAGTATGCAATACAAGTCTGGCAGCCGTGGCTGAGGAAAGACCTCTCTGATTTAGAGAAACCTCAACGACGCGCAACGAAGAACGTGAAAGGTTTAGGCCAGTTACGCTACGAAGACAGACTGAGATTGCTCGGGATATTTAGTGGTCAATATCGACGACTACGGGGAGATTTGATTTTGGCTTATCAGATTCTGACAGACCCCAATCATACCTGCCGCCATCTGCTGGAGCTTAGTAACAACAACAATCTGAGAGGCCATCATCTGAAGCTGGCAGTGCAGTACAGCCGTTTGGAATGTCGACGGAATTTCTTTTCCGTGCGTGTTTGCCAAGCCTGGAATGCTCTCCCAGAATCTGTAGTCAGTGCACCCAACCTGATCGAGTTCAAAAATCGAGTTGATAGTGCACTCACTTCAGTGCACTATCTCCCATAGTACAGTCTAATTTTGAGAGATCCAAAATCCATACTTTAAAAATAATTTTCCCCACGCAAATTTCAACAGTGAATTTATATTTTGACGCTTCAAACTCAAACACTTCGCCCCATGCGAATTTCAAGGGGTGGTGACTCTTGTAACCAAATACTCCATACCTCATGATCCCCTCCGGAGTTATAGTGGATTATTATTTTGACACTTCAAACTCGGTGAGTCCACAAGCTTGTAGTGACTCGTTGTTAAACGATTTTACTGAATTGGTTTCCATTGAATTTTTCACACTTCTATGATTTTAGCACTGATCACCCTACGGGATTTGTCAAGCTTTAGCTTTTATACCCGCATAAATCCATTGTTCCATTGTTGTTTGTCCGCCATTATTTGGCTAGACACTGTTGATAAGCTACTTTATTCTCATGGATAAGTGCAGTGTAAGGATTGTAATGGGTCAGGAATTTGCACCAAGTCTCTGAGTCGGGGTTAAACTAGTAGGCACGCCATGCCATCCCTTATCCTAATGCATTTTTGAGTCCTGCTCCTTAGAATTAGGGGTATTTTTACGGGACGAAGGGGCTTGGGCTCTTATGCTCTGTTAACCATGTCACTGAGTCTTTCAACGAACTCTATCCAAACATTGTCATGTAGACTATTGTTGGAGAATTTCCAAGCAGATGCGTCGGCAAGTTCTGTCGAGACGTGGTAGCGTGTGATTGTATGAGCTAGTTCCGAGTGTTTAGACATACTTAAACATGGTCGCTGAGACCTAATGGACTCTCCATCAATAACTTGTCAATCATGAGCTCTGCATTCGTGAACACATGGTCCCATATGCATCAGTTATTTGCCCTCCTGAATCTAGTGGGCGTGGTGACATGATTGTACAAGGGAATATTAACGATGCAAGCCTGTTTTGAACTATTCACTGAGTGATGCCGATACCTCTAAATCAAGTAGATTGAAGTCCCTGGAGATGAGAATGTGGCTATACCTAGTGCGTGTTACCCTGTTCAAGGCACGTATCAAGCGAGAATCCATTTCCGGAGTGGACGTTGGGGGGCAGTAAACGAGGGCTATGAGACATGTGACGTTATGTTTTAGTCGGAGACGGCAACAGTGTAAGAAGTAACATGAGTTTAAAGGTCAACAGCTAATTCAAAGTTGGAATTGGAGAATCCGCTGTGTGGTCGGATTGTGACACACAACCTCTATTGAGACTTCGGCTCACTTGAGGTGGACCTAGGTCATTCCGATCGAAATGACCGTATCTGAAATGGAAATATTTTGGTGTTGCTCCTCCCAACACTGGCATCCCACGACTGCGGTTTCGTCCTGGTTTGGACTCATCAGGTGGACATAGACTGAGATGTGCTCCGAGTTTCACCCCAGCTTGCTGAACAACCTCCTAGTGGTGCCAACTGGGTGGTTCTGGTTTTTCCCTTTCCAGCAAATGGTTCGGCGGCAGTGTTCCAGGACGTGGTGCTTTTTTGACTGACAACCGTTCTCCCAATAAAATGCCACGAATATCTGTTTAACGACACTGCGACATGGCGGATGTGACTCACCACTAAAGACAGTCACTGCCCCCTGCCCCTCCCTGAGAGGCATTGTACTTCAAGGGTGTTTTGGGTCCCTGGTCCTTCATGGACCGAAAGGCGCATGCACCATCTATTTGGTCACTGGCTTCCAACGGGTTGCGACGCCCCTACATCACCCTGCTGCCTTGTAGGTCAGCTCTTTGATCAAAACTTTGATGTAGGGCCCCCTAAAACAACCCCCTACTCCGGCCTTGGCAACCGGGTAATATCACGCCTACTGACGAACCATGGACCACACTGCTTAATACTGCTCATTCTATGCCTATCATCTTTGTTAACTCAACTATTCAACCTCCACTCACAGGTCACCCTATCTCCCGTCCTTCACCTATATGTACTCCGATGTCTTCTTCGCTCACCGGCACAAACGACTCTTGTCTCGCAAGGGATGGAAGTAACAGCGAAACTCCTGGTTTTTAATGTCATGCGATCGCAATTGTCTCATACTTCACCGAAACTCTAGCTGTTCTTCGACCTGGTTCTCCATTCATCCTTGCAGCGTTTAATTTTCGAACATTGACGCGGATCGGACGACAAGCATCTCTGGTCCGTACTCTTGAAACCCTCTCGGTAGACATCTGTTGCCTTTCAGAGACCAGATTACAAGACTCTAGCTCCGTCATCAAAATGGCCTCTCCAGTAACCCCTGACGCCAAATACCATTTGCGGCTTTTCGGAGACCCAGAAGCTGACGCTTCTGACCAAGCTGGTTTTGGGGTCGCACTGAGTTCCAGAGCTGAATCACCTCTGAGTGACTGAATCCAAGTAAACAGTCGGCTATGTGCAGTCAGACTACGAGGTTCGTGTAATGTAAGCAGGTGTCAAGACGTTAAGCGTGCCTTGTTTGTCGTCTCCGCCTACACCCCCTACAGACTGCAACCCGGATGCAGTCAAGGATTGCTTTTACCAGCAGCTACATGAACTTCTGCGTTCCTCCAAAAGGACTGATAGCGTAATTTTTGCTGGGGAAATTAACGCACGGGTGTGCCGCCTTCCACCAAGCGAGCACCAACTTGGGTGTAGCTTTGGTCTCGGTGGCAGTCGATCAGACAATGGAGAGAGACTGTTTGCTCTTTGCTCTGATCGTCGCTTGGTTCTTTCGAGCACTAGTTTTCGGCGCTCGAGGTGACACACTACTACCTGGCGCCCGCCATAACAAACGCAAGAGTGCTTCCACCTTGATCACATAGCAATCAGCTACAGATGGCGCGGAAGCGTAACGAACGGGCGATCGTACTGGTCAGCTTATCTAGACTCCGATCACGCATTCGTTCGTGCTAAGCTTTGCATGCGTTTCGGAGGATCATCCAAGCGCATTCACTACCGACCGAGCGTCGCAAATCTACAAAACCCTACGATTTTAACCAGATAACAAGCCTCACTGTCAACATTGCTTGGCTCAACTATTGACGGTGACCTCGATTCGCAGTGGGCGCAGATCAAAGAGGCCTTAATTTCCACCAGTATCGACACTTGTGGAGTCGGCCGTCACCCATCGAAGCATTGGATTTCCGCCATCTTCTTGTCGCTGATGAACAAACGCCGCTTGATCCGTCGGATTCCAGCCACATTGAAGTACGCCAATCCCTGGGTCGAGAGTTGCGCAGGAGACTGCAATTTGACCGCGAAGCTTGGTTGTGCGAACTTGCTAGGGAGATGGAGCTTGCTAATCTCTCTGGTAATACCAGATAACTTTTTCATCTCATTCGAGTCACCGAAGACGTCCGATCTGGTATGAGTGAAACAATATGCGAAGACGATGGCACCTTAAGGACCAACCTTCAACGAAGGTTGCAGCAATGAGCCGAACCTTTTGGCTCGCAGTTTTGTTGGCCCCCAGCTCCATCTGCTACCACTGGCGCTCGCAATGGGACCGAGTGGTCTACCCCACTGATCCTCCCTCTTAACAGGAAATAGAACAGGAGCTCCGTCACAGGAAGTGTTATAAAGCCCCGGCCCTGATAGTCATCCTCCAGCTCCATTTAACGATGGTGACGCTTCGCTGGTTCGAGAAGCCGCTGCTTTATTCGCGAAAGTTTGCTCGAAAGAGGAAGTTCCAACATCTTGGGGTGAATCGATATTCGTCCCCATCTTCAAAAAGGGTCTGAGCACGATCTGTTCTAACTACAAAGGCATAAGCTTAGTCCCCGTCATTTGCAAGCTGCTGGTGTCCATCATAATTTGCAGTCTATCCCCAACGCGCGCATCGTTGCAGCGATAAGAACAAGCTGGATTTCGCCATGGTCGCGGCTGCATCGATAAAATCTTCACACTCCGCCAGATGCACAAGTTCCGCCTTGTGTATGAGAAGCTAAGGATTGCTGTGTTCTTGAATATCCGTGCAGCCTTTGATTCTGTCGATAGTGCCTTACGGTGCTCGTGTGGAGCACCGTATAGATGGTGGGTTGCTGAACATCCGTCATTTCTGTGCAAGAATACTAATCTGTGAGACAACTATCGGTTTGTTGCTGACGACTGTGCGTTGTATGAACCCAGCGCAGATGGGTTGCAGCACATGACTAGTGCTCAGACTTCCACAGCGGCCAAATTCGGGCTTGCCATCAGTACAAACAAAACAGTCTGTCCCTTTCAGCATTCACCGGAGGTGCAATCTACAGTGGTGCCGCAAATCAGCATTGGTGCTGAAGTATTGCAAACAGCCTCCCACTTCTGCCACCTTGGGAGTGTGGTGCCGAGTGACCAGCAGCTTCACAGTGAGTTTCGTATTCGAGTCTCGAAGACAGCGGTGGCCTTCGGGAAGCTGGAGTGCCGAGTGTGGAAAAACCAGCAACCTACCATTAGCACGAAGCTGGTGGTGTACAAATCCATGGTGCTATCCATTCTTCTTTACGGCAGTGTAACGTGGGCGATGTACCGGCGGGATGTGCGATATCTCGAGCGGTTCCATCAACTGTGTTTGCGACGGATTCTGCGCATTGGTTGGCGCGACGCAGTTGCAGACGCGGAAGTATTGCGCCGTAGTGGAATGTATGTAGTGGACAGCATACTTTTGCTGTGACAATTGAGGTGGCTCGGTCATGTGTGGCGTTTGGATTCGACGCGGATACCGATGCAGCTATTATACGGTCAGATGAGTATTGGGAAGCGGCATATGAGGAAACCGAACCTTCGTTACCAGGACATGATCAAAGTGAGCCTCTCGCTTTTCTATCTTGACTGCAGGTCATAAGAATAGAAAGCGTTTGAGCAGCGTGTATGGTGCGACCTGACCACGAAGGCCGTTGCCGAGATGCAAGAAAAGTGCAGAGAAGAATCGGCAGTTGCGGAAGGGACAGTCGCCGATGGGTTGCACTCCATCGGTATCGAGCACATGGTGCTGTAGCACATGCGGTTGCGAGTGCCTAAGTCAGGCAGACCTAGTGAGTCATGAGCGATGCCATGCGCGGCCAACACCGAAATGACGACGAGTCCTGCAGAGAAAGTAGGCAGAACCGGCGCAGCTTTTGTAGGCACGCTGCATTCGATTTACTAATCGCGTGCTTACATGCTGGGTCCCTTTATTTCAAGTGGTGGTTTTGCTATATTGCTCCGATGCTTTTTCTCCCATATTAATGTCTAGAAATTTGCACACATCCCTTAAACTATTTCTCTCGTTTGTTGCATTTCCTTAAACGATATTTTCCAACGTCTTGAACTTATCGCGGATTTGTTTGCAAACAATTTATTTCATCTGCTCATTTCTTGAAGAGTTATGTCCCCGTATCTGTGTGCATTATTGAATTTATTTCGGTTCATCTTTACCTTTTAAGTGATTGGCTGTTGCTTGATATCCACGATGTGGCTGCGCTAGATGTGCATGTTGATAAGGTGTCTACCTGTCTATACCCACTACCTCGTTCACACGGCCTCCAGGACACAGTTGGTCGTTGCTGGAGGGGACGGGGTGCACGGTCCTTGTGGTCGTGCTAGGCTCGAAGAGCGGTACCATGCACTCAGTGTGGAGCGGACTACGGTCCAGTCACCGCCTTGTGTGCGATTGATTCCTAAATACAGCGTGCTTGTGTTTGCCTGTGAAGGAGTGTGGGCCGGCTACCTTGATGGCACGTGGCTCCCATCCACATACCCCCCGATCTTATTCCTTCGGGTTTACACTGGATATGGGTGTGCGGTTGGAGCTGTGGGTTGTACAGCGCAAGCCACCCATGGTCCCTCTTTAGGCGCAGGCGTCCTGTGGCTGGCCACAGTGACTAGCAAATCTGAAACCGGATGCCGCCAACTATAATGCCAAACATGTGCCGCTATTGCGACTGTGTTCCACAAAATTGTTACTTCCTTGCGGATGGGAGCCCATCACGGGTGGCAAATGAAGCGCGAATGTTTCCTTCAAAATTACCACTAAACTTCGTAGTTTTTCAGTTAAAGTACGACTACAAGAATAGTTTCTTTCACGAAAATAAACAGGTAGTAGCAGTCAAGTAATTAACTGCGGTACCGTCGTACAGCCTTCTATCAATACCATTGAGGTTCGGAAGCGTTTTACGAACGTTGTCATCTTTTCTTAAACAATTATCCACTATGAATTCAACCCAGTTTAGCTACACCGTTGAACGGTTTGCTAAAACAGCATTCATCCTTTTTACATATGCACACATTGTAAAGATTCGTCTTCTTTTCATTTTAGTGCGTATAATCCAGCGGACTATGAACACCTTAATGTATCACCAGAAATTAAAGAGCTATTTGAATACATTCAAAGGTAATCAGGGAGACCTGGTTTTCGCAACCCATTTCATTCTAGATACACGCCGCAGACAATAGAGCTGGAGACACATTTAAGACCATTTGTACCAGACTACATTGCAGCTGTCGGTGATATAGATGCGTTCCTCAAGGTTTGGTTCTGATGATAACTCATCGAATTACTGTCTTTAGGTGCCCAGGCCGGATGGGATGCCAGATAACCTCGGACTTCATGTGTTAGATGAGCCGTGCGCGAAACAGTCCGATCCCACAGTTCTGGACTTGCATCTAAGAACCCTATCCAAGCAGTCTGCTGCAAGACAGCTGGTAAGCCCATTGCATAGTGCGATGTTTTAGATTCATTCACTGTCCCCCTCTGGAAGCAATTGCTACTGACAATAGGAACGAAAGCCACGGGTCATTCTACTCATGTTATTCGCATCGTCTATGGTGGATTGCTTGCACACGATCCTTGTACGTTAGTGATCCCAACGTATTTTAACTAGAATAATACGAATGTTCGACTTTTGTTTCTTGTGCATTGCTTGCAGCTCATCTGCAACCTCCACACCCAAACATAGAGTATACAAACGCATTGATTAATGATACGTTGAGGAGAGTACACGGTTGTGGATCCTGTTAATGAATCCGGAATCAGCTGCGAATTTAGCGCCTAATATATTATTAATCAGTAGGAGTTTACTGATAAACGTGCCGGTAGTACATCAGGATCGTCACTTTGGTCTCGTGCAACCGTAGGCTGTTGTGTGCGGGGATGCATGTTACCAGGCGCCCAGACATAGACAGGAGAAGGGAATCGAGTCCTCAACACCAGGATGTAGAGCTACAAGCTGAACACTTGCATTACTATACCACAGACCCGCTTCCCGATGAACGTCTTAACAAAATTTGTTCCTTTCGCTTTAAGCCGCATGCGGGTCTTACATGTTCACTGCTCCTTTCTGTCGAGAATTCCGCAAGAATATCCCGGCATTTCATTGGTATGCACAAAAGTTGTATTTGATATTCACCTTGCTTCTCGTTTACCTACTTTTGTTTACTATCATGAACGTACCGACGCTACTCAAAGTAACTGGATCTACGGAATATCGATGTCCGGAAGATCGTCAAAAATAGAACTGACGACTTAACCAAGCTCTAGGCGTTTACGCTGGCGTCTAGATCGACACATGAGTAAGATTACGGGTTATTACGGGTAAAAAGAACCGATGCTTGACAAATCCACCACGCTAGTCGGGTCAAGAATATCAAGATCACATTTGGAAGAACCAAAAATCCATTTGCCAGTGGACTTGCCGGATGTAAATGAGGCTGCACCGATAGTTTGTGGAGAAAGCTGATGGGCATATTGTGCGTTTGTACTATGTCCTCTTTTAACGAACCCGCTCACACAGTGCGCACTACTGAGGGACAGTTCATTAAAACTTTAGTTTGAAAGTTTTAACGTGAAGCTAGGAAGGACAAACTAAGAGAGAAATAGCTTCGGTGACGTTCCATCAAGCAAGCTGGTGGTTCGTCAGTTTAGTATTTTTGGTAATTTTTAGTAATTTCTTGAGATGACAGAAAGCATGACCGAGCTCCTGTGAATTTGGTTCATCAATTTGACATCATAAAGCAAAAGCCGATGCGGCGGTGTAAAATCCAGGGATTTGTCTGCTTTGGCACAAAAGTGGGCGCAGATACTTAACTTTCTTAATCACACCTTGCTGGGGCCTCTTAGAGAGACTAAAACTGTGCTGGTGTATGACTACCAGGATTGAGTAACGTACTCCACATGAAGCCTAGCTTAAGCAGCATAAAAAAGACTTCAGCAGTACGCCGGCACTGACGCCATGCCGCTACTCAACCACCACCAGTCACACGTGAGCTAAGGAAATTGTGAAGGTCCCCGATCCATATGCAGGCTCGAATCCTCGCCCTCGAATTGCAAGGCAGGCTGGTTATCCTTAAGACTACGCGCCAGCTATAATCAACAAGCTTTTTAGGAAATGTGCAAAAGTGAAACCACTCGAGATACCTTCGCAATATACTAGAACCAGGTCTGGCTTTACATACTACAGTTTTGGTCTATCTCGAACGGATGCTTCGCGGTCATTTTCAAGGATAGTACACCATAAAGACTGCACCTTGAGCGGATTCCCTTAAGCACCATGATAATTCATATTCAGCACAGTACCTGACAGCATTCAGTCGGTGCTTCTCTGGGTCGACCACATGTAGGTAATATGGAAGTTAACTTTTGGTGTCAGGTGATCGACTTCTGTTTCATTACAAGCCCTTTGGCGATCATTAGAATTCGAGATAAGTATACTCAAGAGACCAGTAATTAAAACCAGCGGCAAATGGGGTCTTAACGCTAAGCCCTGTAGTGAACCCTATTAGGTTTTTATCGATTCAGACGGTATGTTATGATCTTTCCTCTATTCAGATGTGGTCGGAGAGCGGAACTGACTAGAAAACCTAGTTAGGCATCACAGAACAAGCAGTACTGAAGCTTGTAGGGAATAATGCATTGGTCCATATGATTAAATATTCTCCAGACTTCAGGATAGGTGTTGCCAAATCACACTCCAGCATCGAATGTTTCCATTCATTTTGCATGGCTTACCATAAAGTTCGTTGTTGGTGAGCGATACTGGGGAAATTCTTACTGTTTACACAAAATGAAGCTGCATCACTCCATACACGTGCTGGAAGTCGAAGTGGTGATGGCCATTTAACTTTACAAAGCACCAGATGCAGATGCTGCGCTGGCTATCTCCACCTGAATAGTACAACCAAGGACGAAAAGACTTAGAGGGTGAAGTTTGGGATTGACACCTGACATCATACCGGATGTAGTGTGACCTGATGGTAACCACGAGTTCAGCACGGCCACTGTCATCGAATGCAGGATTAACAGTACAATTCCTCCATATCTTTAGAGGCAGTTTTATCGAGACAGGGTTGAAAAGTTAGGGATAGCGCCTCATGCATGTTTATAGTAATTCGTTTCAGTGCACTCGGACCGACATCTTCTTGATCATGAGAGTGGTGTTGAGGCAAAACATGGAGCTTAGCACACTTCCATGCCTTAAAGTGATGTGGCTAAGTCTGAATGGCGATGCGATCTTGTGGGAAGTCGAGACGATGCTATATTCTGGAAGGTAAGAGCGAGCTGTTGCCGAACAGCAGAGACAGCTCCTGTCACAACACTCCATACGTATAGAACACGCTTATGGGTTCCATTCGAACTCAGCTAAAAGTCATCATTTTTAAGAACATGGTTGAAGAAACAGTGCAAGAATTGCGTCTCTGCACTGGACACAGGTTGCGTCATCACCATTTTGCTCCTTTTCCCAAATGCATTCGTCTGTGGCGTCGTTAGTAACAAGACCAACCGTGTCATGGCTTGTCCTAAATCATATAAGCGACAAAGGACAAAACATCAGTGTTGTAAATTATCGTTTCCTAGTCTTCAGTTTCAACACACCAGTAACCTCATACGGTCTTACTATTTAAATGCTGACATCCCTCAGAGATTGCCTATTAAGATTTCGATGAGATTCTTGTTGCTATGATGATCCAAGGATTCTGCCAAAGTTTCAAATGGTATTGCTATATTTTCTCCCTCTTGATCTCTAAAATTAGAAGTCAAACCTTGTTTAGTTCTTGCGCTGGTAGGTTTGCTTCACATTTTGCCGATACCTTAACACGGCCTGATCTGCCCGCTTTGGTCTTCGGGTGAGCGCAATCGTACCGCGAAACCATGTGGTCTCTTAGATAACAGAGAAAGGCTATCAGGCTGAATAGTGCCTCGTCTTTTCGTCGAGTACTGCACACAAATTATTCCGGAAGTGTATTCTGTAACCCAGTAGTACATAAGTATTTAGGATTAAAAACTGGTGTTTCGAATCGAAATTTTTTACTAAACTTGCCTTTGCTTTTATAGCGAACTCTCCAGCTTGTAGTATGGAAAATCAAAAGCCTGCCTTACAACCCAAGAACGCAGGTTCGAGCCTGCACAGGGACCGGGCGACACTCGCAGCATCCTTAGATCACGTGCGACTGGTGGTGGTTGCACAGCAGCAAAGCGTCGGTAATGCGTACCGGCGTATGGCTGACGCCTGCGGTTGCGTTGGGCGGATAGGCTGTTGATTAATAACGACAACCCTATTTGTATCCTTGACCAACAATATATAGCTTGGTAATGCATCTAGAGTCTAGATTCTAGACTCTATTCCCTCTCAGATAAAAGGGAGCAAACTATAAAGACCACTGGAACGGGTTCATTCCTTCCTCCCACTGGGATAGCTGGATTCTAAAGTTGGATGTGTTGCTAATCCTTATCAGACAAAAGGATTATCTGCATTTCATGATGTAAAATTCATAGCGCATGGATGTCTTTCCGTCCACCTTCCTAGTCTGTGACGCATATACTCTAATGTTCATTAATCTCCGCAAATGTTAGAACTGATGGATTAGCGGTGTTGTGAAAACAATTTGCAGTGTGTTCTCAGGGATAAGCACAAAACAGCAGCAGTAAATTTGCGTTTAAACTTACCTTTCGTAAACAAACGAAACAAGTATCCAGATAGAATCTAAGCCCCTTTCAAACACGTGCTGGATGAAGCAAATGGTTGTGATATGGAGATAGCTTTAACCGCTACTATGAGTACTCCGGAAAATCGATTTGTGTCGCCAAGTAGGTTTGATAATCGCATGGATTCTAAGTGACTAAATATGGGTTCCATGTTAGGGCTACCATTCAGTTCTCGTTTCTATGTTTGTATATTAATAGGTGGTCCGAAGTATAGAAAATGCTGATGAGTGTCCGAAAGCAATCAACAATTGGATCAAGAGCATCTCTGATTTGCACAGAGCGAAGCCACCACCGACAGTTCACTATTTGAGGTGGGTGCTTTTCTCTTAATAATGTGGTGTATTGTTCATTCACTTACCTGAAGTCAGTCATTTTGCAGTTACTAGACAACGCCTATCTTCTACAACAAGAACTTCTCCGGCCAAGTGAATGAGTTCGACTGGTACAACATCTAAAAATTTAAACCGGAACTGCGGTAACAGAAGATTGAAACAAATGGTCACATTGTAGGCATAGGTTGACATACAATTTGCAGTTGTGCAGCTGAAGAAGGACGATCGATTCGTATGCTGTACCGTGCAGTCACCCTCCCGCTGTGCTCCTGATTCACAAAAAATACTCTTCTATTTATCTTCGAACATTCGTGTAAGTGGGCTCAATCGTACCAGTTCGACAGATTGCACTCCGTGCTCTATAATTCTTAGATACAATTCGTTGCCTAAGGAAATTATTTTGACACATTATTTAGTGAAAATCGCGTACGTAACTGTAGTTCTCCTAACCTGTACGGGAATACGTTTCGTCTCATCTGGAAATATAGACTGAGCACTAACAAACTATCCCGTTGGCCGTGTTATTAATAACTATGGTACAGTTTATTAATGTCCTTCGCTGTACAAAGCTGTGAAGTTATAGCTTGCCAGTATTATACTTGGGTCCGTCGCAGAACTAATTACCACTAACCCTTGATCGATTGACTGGTTAATGCATACAGACAGTTCGTTCATGATCCAGCCGACATCTGCAAAGCATTTAGCTCATCTTTCGCTACCTCCATGAGCCTGGAGACGACCACATTAAATGCATGTATTGCGATGCAAACAACCAAGGCCCTGTATCATTGAATTTCCTATCATTGCTATGAAACATGTAATGAATTTTATCAAACCGTCTTCGCATCTGGATTCAGGTGGTGTCATATTTGCCATCATAACACTGAGATGGCCTGACATGCGGTTAATATTGCTGAACTTGTTTACCCTTTCGCTGGAATCAAGCTACTTTACAGACCAGTGGAAAACATCGCTCATCATCCCCAGTCACAAGGGTGTCTCCAAACAAGTAATTAACCTTTACCGCCCAATGCATCACACCCATGTAGTAGCCATAATATTAGAGAAACTGGTTAAGAATGGTGTGATGAAATTCCTCAATTCGCTGGAGCTAATAGACAGGTCACAGCATGGTTTCTTGGACAAACAATCGTGCATAACCTGTCAATTATCTTATCTAAACCAGCTTTGGGGTTCTATTGACACGGCATAGGCACTCATACTTCTGTTCCTGGACATGGAAAAGGCATTCAGTCGAGCGCCCCATAAACGGCTACTGGAAAAGATTGCATCCTTTGGAATTCAGGACCCACTCCTACCCTGGCTATTGTCATACCTGAGCGGCAGTTCTCAGGTAGTTACCATAGCCGGCCACTACTCTTCACCACGTCCAATCAATAGTGGTGTTATTCAAGGGAGTATAGTTGTTCCGTTACCCTTCTTGCTCTACTTCAATGACATTAGGGCGGTTATCAGTCATGGCATGCCTTTCCTATTTGCAGATGACATAGTCTATAAATTCCGACGAGCGGAACTTTAAGATACATTACTGCTCGTACAAGAAGACCTCCGCTCCTCTGATAAATGGTGTGACACCTGGATGATGAAGTTCTCGGCGAAAAAATCTAACATCATTAATCGTGGCTGTTCGATACCAAAGGGATCAATTACACACAACAGCGAACACCTTTGTGTTCAGTTGTCTACCCGCGACCCAGAAATTAAGTATTCTTGCGCCTTCAACTTTTCTGAACAAGTGGAATACCAGCTGGCTAGGGCCAGAAAATCAATAGCTAATATATTATATAAGATCCACATAACCCCAGCCAGAGTATAACTCTTCAAAATCCTCACTCGCCCTACTTTAGAATACTGCAGTATCATTTGTGGTAGCATGAGGAAATCTGACAGAGTAACTCTGAAAAGTATATAAAGATCATTTACTAAACGTCTGCTAGTCAAAACATCCACCAAGAACTATCGGGAGCGCTGTCAAGAATTCCAGCTCGATCCGCTTTGGCTACGAAGATTGACACAACCTGATGCCTCTATACAACATGATTCATTAAAAGGGCCACGGCTATTTGCCCTCCCTAGAACTGCAACATAGTTCGACAAGGGAGCTACGTAATAAGGAGATTATCCTGAGTATACCCGGGTGCGGCGTAAATCTGCGGTCTAACTTTTTCCTTATCAGATATGCTAATCTGTGGAATAAGCTCCCAGTCACAATCAGATCATGTGAGAGCGCAACGGCCTTTCATGTTAAGCTCACCAATTACCTGGATTTTTACACGATTATGACCCTATTCTTTTGGGAGATATCACTTGATGATTTGTACCAAGAAGGTGCAGACAACATTTAATGAGTGAAACAAAAAACGTTATACTGTGTGACACACCCCTAGTGCTGTTACCACCCACTATTCCAAATAGTGCACCTTGCGTTGAAACACACCTGTGTGTTAATACAAACCATTGAAACAGCAAAAGCTATAGAAAGCACACATCTGCTTACCATTCACGCATGAGCATGACATATTCTGTAAAATATGCTCTGTGCCAAATATGGCCACAGTTTCTCACTCGATGAGAAATGTAGCTATTATTATTATTATTATCATCATCAGTAAACCGCTTCACCCGTCGCGATTTCGCACTACTGCGGCCGTACGCACTCGATATATCTGATAGCGGAATACACCGATTCGCATGCATCTATTTGGAAACCGCCACTTGTCCACGCATATTATCCTTGGCACCGAAAACTGGTGGTGACCATGCTTCAGCAGTATACTACTCTTCAACAATAATTTTATGTGACCCAATGGATGCCAGCAGTCAGTCAGCCGAGTCTAGAGGTGATTGTGGGGAGTGCAGTAACATTGTTACAAGAGGAGGTTAATGCTATAACTGCTCCAACTTTTTCGAACCAAAATGTGCAAACGTGACGCCAAGTCAAGCAAAGGTGTACAACAGCCAGCCACACTCTCTCTGGTTCTGCGTGGCATGTACGACCATTCCGATAATTTCAACCTTAATTATATCCTCCCGGAATTGCAAGCGTCTGAAAGAAACGTACATGAAAATTTGAACTCGAAACTTGCTTCAATTGGGCGCAACGAAATGTATGAACTAGACCGCTTCATTGAACTCCAGAAAAACGCAGTGCACAATGCCGAATGCTCTACTAGTAAAGAGACAATTGAAAGCACAATAACCAATCCCTTGACCGCAGCCGCAGTCGTTTCAGCTGTTCCGGAACTGGACATGTCAAGACCAATTATAACAATTTTTCCTACACCTATTTCTTTCCGCCATGCTTTGCCGAAACTCAGGAGGTAAGCCGAGCACAGAGGCCGCTGGGATGCAGTTGCATCCAGTACACACCGAAATTGTTAGTTGCAGTTTTTACTGTAAAATACAAGGCTAATATGGGAAGCGATGTCACACTGGTACGCAGTAGATCACCGAGTATCCTAACGCAGACCCATACTTCATTGGAATACACAGGAAAAACGGGATGTCTTATTCATAATTTCCCAGCTTTCCGAAATCCGTGTTATATTCAACAAATGGAAAGTGAATGTATGACCTGAGCCAATGGAACATCCTGAGCAATCTACTCGTCGTTCCGGCTAAACCCACTACCCTGACGATAATCACTATTCACCGTAATTCCAGACAACTTACTTTTTCGGGTTATGAGGAACTCTGTCTATAACATTGAAACTTTTGTTTCTGATAGCCCAACTCCGGAACTGATCCTGTTTAGTGCATGTCCTTTTAGACGTTCCTCGAGTCTAAGCGAAACAATGAAGAGCATCGCGTGGACACCGCAGCTTGGACCGTCTTAGTCTACGGCGTCATCCAGTTTCATGAGCATGACGGATGGAAAACAGAGGCTCACAACCAGGAGCAGTGGAGATAAATTCGTGAAGATCTTCTCCTAGACTACGTTATAGATGTTGCTCTCTGCAGATGACCAAGGTCAGTAAGCCACAAAGAGTGCGGCCTAAGGACAATAAACAATGGAATAGTGGAATAATGATGTATCACGAGTAAAAAGCAATGCTTAACAAGCCCCGTGTGACGGGAATTATAGGTAAAATAAAGATCTATGATAAAATGAAATGATTCCGTGGACTCACCATAGTATTTGTATTGAGACATACTTAAAAGAACCCAGATTTTCACACACGGAAAGTATAACTCCATTAATTGGAATCTTGGAGACACTGTTTGGTTGCGTTAGGTAGCCTACTGGCCAACACAAGTTAAAAAATGAAAGGCGATTGGGACAATGCTTCGTTAAGACGTTTTTCAAAGTATCTAATTTTGGGGCAGTGCCAACATAAAGTAGAGAGCGTCCCACGAGTTACGCACTGGGCGTGAGACGAACTTCTACGGCATTCCAGTCGGCTACACAGTATTGTTAGTTTAAAAGGATCACCTCTTAGGTTGGTGTTGTGATTCGGTTCCAATAGCTTGTGGCGATTGTGGTTTAGGTTCTTCAGGAGCTGGCAAAACATTATGAGGTCCCCTCGTAAGCACCAATATGGACTGCTATACATTCCCAGTGACTTCACTCTAGGATGATAGGGACGATGAAAAAGCCCCTTAATGTTCTTGGTTGCCCTTCTTTGAAGAGACTCGAGAGCAGCAAGACCTTGCCTCCAGCACGGGTGCCACGCCTGGTTGCGAGAAGATGGAGGGGTCAAACCGATCGAATGCCCCTGGAAGAAGGCCGACCAGTTTATCACGGGTCCTCGACGCTTTCTCATTTTGTTTTGAGCAGCCGAGATCGTCTTGTGCCAGTTTCCCCAAATCCCGCTCCTGAGAAGCCTCTGAAAGATGTTTTCTCCACGTTTGTAAATGCTCACCGCAGATGGATCACCTTGCACTTGGCTATGTTGAACTAGACTAGGTTCTAAGTTGAACATTCCTTAACGCAACCTGGGTTACCTTGGAGAAAATCGTGATCTTCCTTGATATCAACCGCACCTCATATCTTAACGTCACCGGCGAAAAACAGGAAATTATGGGAAATAACTCTTGTCAGATCATTGATAGACAACAAGAACAAGCGCGATCACAGCACCGAGCCCTGTGGGACATCGAATTCCACATCGTTTTAGTTGGATAGAGATATCCTGACAAGGACTTGTAGCCTCTGTCGGTGAAGAAAGTTTGTAATCCAACCGGGAACAGGATCTCCGATTCTATAGCTCTGTAGCATGTGAAGTGGGATGCGGTGATTCAGGCAGTTGTAAACTTTAGAAAAGTCCAGGTAGATGGGGTCGATTTAGGCCTCATCATCGGCCACTTCTGTCCAACTACCTCGTGCCATCAGCATGTTGGTGATGCATGACCGGTGTTGACGGACTCCTTACTAGTTGGGTACCATGATGTTGCATTTTCTAGGTAGTCCACTGGAGCATCAGGGACGACCGTTTCCATCGCCTACGAGGGAACGGAGAAAAGGTTTGCTGGGCGATAGTTTGCAGGGCCTGAGCGGCTAAGACTTTAAAAATTAGGGGTAATATTACCATGATTTCATATAGTGGGGGTATGTTCGTCAAAACAGATTTGGAAGGACCGTCACAGAAGTACAGCTAGCTCAGTGGCCATAGCTTTCAACGCCTTTGGACGAGTGTTGTTGGCCACTGAAGAGCTATGATGGCATAGCTGTTGTTTTGAAAACATGACTCAACCCTAGAGTCGGTAAAGAGGATGAGGGTGTGTGATAGAGACAGGCTACGGGTTCGTAAAGCGCAGTGCATTGACTGCTTCATCGTCAGCTTGTACTCCACCATCTGTAGTGAAAATTGGAGGATGCCATGCTTGACTTTATATAGGCTGTCGACATACCCGTAGAGTAGTTTGTTGTCTGCCAGAAATTTTTTGGCTAGGCACTATTAGTAGATTATGTTGTCTTCCCGGATAAGTGGTGAAATAGCTGCTGTGGGTCATACATTTGACCAATTCCTGAGTCTGGATGTCTTGTAGACATGCAATACAGCTTCAAACCAGGTAGATGGCGTTTAAGCAACTGAACCGCTGGTAGTCACTTCGGAACAGACTAACAATTGAGCTCTGCTTCGAGGTTGTGAAATATACACCCGCCCGATATAAACCGCTATCACAGCCGACCCATAGCCTTAAGGATCACAAATCTGCCTTGTAATCTGACGGCGCGGGTTCGAAGCTGCGCAGGGGACCTGGCGACCTTTGCAGTATTCATAGCCCAGGGGTGACTAGTGGTGGTTGCCCGGCAGCGAAGCGCCGGTGCTGCCTACCGATTACTCACAAATCCAACAATAATGTACTGTTGATGTTTTATTCATCTTCATGTTATCACGTGAAGGTGTTGATGTGGCATACCTTAATTTCTCTAAGGCATTCGACCGGTTGGACCATGGTATCCATCTTGTCAACCTTCAAGGATGTGGCGTTGGGGTCCCTCTCCTCGGATGGATCTGCAATTTTCTCTCGTACAGGCGTCTGGAGGTGAGAGTACGTGAATTCTTGTCAGACCCAATTCACGTCGAATACGGTGTGCCACAGGGTTTGGTACTGGACTCCCGTCTTTTTTTGGTCTTCCTAAACGATTTAGTGAGTCAATTCAAGTCGAACAGTTTACTCTACGCTGATGACCTTAAAGTTTGGCGAGTGATCAGAGCTCCAGAAGACCGTACCCCCTTTTAAAACAACCTTGACAAGATTTATGGGTGATCGGTCCGAAATCGCCTTCTATTGAATGAGGCTAAATGTCGAGTGCTGCATTTACGACACCGAATGGGTCCTGGGGAACCAGGATCTGTAACACTGTTCTCTTAAAAGGGATCTCGATGTGCTGGTCCAGGAACATCTCGACTTCTCGAAGCAGTTCAAAAAGGCATCAAAAAGAGGATCCAAATCGTGTGGTTTTTACGGAGAGATTTCGGGCAATACGAACCGTCTATATTCCGCCAAATTCTCCCCGCTTACTTATGCCCTCGTGTTGAATATGCAATTCAAGCATGGCACCCATGACTAAAGCGGAATCTCACGTCCTTGGAAATGCCGTAAAATCGGTCGACCAAAATTGTCAAGGGGTTGCGGCACCTGTCATACGAACAGCGCCTCATTGCTTGGCATTTTCAGGGGACGATATCGCGGTTTGCGTGGTGACCTAATCATGGCTCACCAAATTTTAAACAAACCTAACCACTCCTGCCATCACCACTTGAAGCTGAGTCACGACAGCAAACTGAGAGGTCATCACCGGAAATTAGCAAAAAAATACAGTCGGTGGGAGTGTCGAGGAAACTTATTCTCGCTGCTTGTTTTGCCACACGTGGAGTACCCTCTCAGAAGCTGTTATTTCAGCCCCCACCCCACGTTAGATGTGTTCAAAACACGTGTCGACAGTGCACTAGCCGTACAACACCATAGCACGTAACCCAAACAACCCATACAAACAAAAGAAAAAGAAAACAAATCAATCCACCTTCATTTTTACCCGGGAAGCATAAACGGTAACCTTGGATAATACAGTAATCCTAGTGTGAACTGCACAGACTGGAACACCGTAACCGGTAAGTTCGCAATTTGCTATTTTCACTATTTCCTATTACTATTTTGCCTTCATTTCGCTCATCCTAACCGATCATCCGGTGGGACGCGTCAAGCTTCGGCTATTTTTCTCCGCAATATACCATATGCAGTGCGTTCAAACAGTGCTTTGGCAGAGAGTCTGAGGAAGATAATGAATTTTTTGTAGTCCTGCAGCCACACCTCATAGACTGCAAAAAATGGGTTGGCAGTGGTGCTAAGCGCGGTGCCGTCGAATCCAACTGGAAGCTGCTCGACAATAATGCAAAAAAAGCTAGCAGTTGGTAATCTAACGGTCGCCACAATCTCTTATCCAACCCCCCAAGACCTACTGAGTGAACGTGCCGAAGTTTGGCTGCGGCAAGGCAGCAGAGTTTGGGCCCTCATTTCCACATTCAAGTGGCCTTTGTGCTCATAGGTCACGGATACCGATTCAGGGAGTCATTTCTTCGAAACGATCGCCGTAGAAGGAGTGGCGAGGTAATTCTGTTGTACCGCGACACAGTACAATGCGATTGAGTGAACGATCTGGAAACACTGGCCCCTGACTCCGTGTCTCACATAGAGTGGCAGCTGCTTAGTGGCGGTTGTGTATCTCCCCATAGTGTCCACTCCAGCGATGGATTCCCACCGATATTGGGATTGAGAAAAAGCCTACTTCTTAGACCAGCTGCTTACACGATCTGGAACTCACTGCACTCACTAGCAAAACATTTATGGCTGAGTTGCAAGAAGGTATCGCAAGTATTCCGCTGTAATCACCCGTCACCTCACCAGTTGGGTACAGAGCTGACAATAGGCCACCGGTTCTAGACCTTATACTTACCATTTTGAAGTTCATGATCAACAAGCCATTGATAAACACCCCACCAGGACTAAGCGATTATGTATCCAAACTATACAACTGTGTATTACGCTGAATACCCGGAAGATTGCACTGAACCAATGCGGATCATCACATGCTACAACATTCTGACAGATCTGGTTGGGACGACGGATTGAAACTTACTGTACTGCTGCTCCCTGGCAGCGCTTGACTTCATTGGTTTGAATATTCAGCAGGCTGAGTGTGACTGCCTCAGCTGCTGAGCGGGCTCGTTCCACCAAAATACCAACGTTTAACCGAAGCGGAAATCCAAAATGCATTTCAGTAGGGAATGCCACGTGGTCTCTAGACGTGAAGGGGCTACGTGGCCCAGCGCGGCTACTGTGATACGCTCGTCCGTGAGGACAAATTGGTTCACCAAATATTTGGCTTGTACCTTTTTCAGCAAAAAGCTACTGTATAAACATGCTGTGTTCGCGAGATTAAGCACGGTATTCACCCACTTAACAGGGCAGCCGGACTGGCACATAACGGGGAAGAAGCAGTCAGTGCTCTACGGATGCGGTATTCCAATCTCTCGAACGAGACGTTCGCCAATGTAACTTAACCATACACATCGCCCTACCTCAGGGCGTTGATTTACCATTACAACTCTCGAGGAAACTCCTTTCACTGCGTACCTACAGTATTCTTGGAAGCGATTGAATTCGCCTGAGCGCATTGAAGGTAAAAACAGCAGTGCTTGCTGGAGATTATCATCCTTCTTTTTAAGGGTGCATGGATAAGCAAATCGTGTCAAGCATGTAAAAAATTAGTCTAATCAAGCCAATTTTTGTAGGTAACAGCCTTTCGGAATGCATCCAGTGATCATCCTTACCGGGCTCTTAAATTTGGTGATAGCAATTGTCGCCGAGACTGTAGTCGACCAAATAGGAGGCTGCAACTTTGTAGAACTGTTAACGTCACCCCAGGTTATTTAGATAGTCCTATGACAATCAAAACGCGGACTGAGTGGCGATACGAAAAGCTGTCTTTATTGAGGCTGAGGGGCACTATACACTGTACAAGAATTTTAAGCACTATTTTATTTTAGCACACTTCCACTGACTGGGTCTTGCTAACCATCTGCTTGAATTCTTTGAATCGCGTCCATGGTTCTTTCTACTGCCGTTTGGACCACTCCTACCTTCGTTGGAACAAAGTTGCGCTTCAATCAAAATATCTTAAACCAATCATGGGGTATTCATCCGACCCGTGCAAATGTGGCCCGCTTGCGCCGTCCGCGCTGATTGATCATCCGATCGCTGTCGATATCTGTTGCGCTGGAGCGGTCGACAAACTACCATCACATTGTGCGCCGTCCGCTTAGAGTTAGTGTTGCTTGTCCACAGCTCGATTGCCTTTGTAAAGGACCAAAACCGTGCGTGACTGACAATACTGCAAATTAATTCCTCACTGTTCACTCGGCACGTTTACTCATGTTTAGCTTGCGTTGATAGTCCTGATTAGCTTTCGAGTTCATTGGCCGCTCGTATAATCTGCCAAATGCAATAATATGCCTCCTCTTTTTGGTTTAGTTTCGTAGGTTCCATATTGTCTCGCAATACCAGTAATCATGGGTTTCTGGGTTACAGTGCCAACCGGCTGGTTCTGCTGTTTCGCAGGGTGCAGAGTATGCTCATTACGTTGCCTCCTTAGCCACACCCAATTCTGCTGTATGATGCTGTTCCCGTTCCTTGTTTCATAGCTTCGCTTTCCCTTATGATCTTCAGTTACTCCCCTCCTCCAACACATGTCAGTTGTAGGAATCGTTTCAACCCATAGTACATCCCCAGGTAATAGAGGCGGGATCCGTCTTAATTCACGATCACACTATTATTTTCTCGCAGCATTCTCTTGCGTAGACGGTCTCGCAGAAGACCAGTTGAAATTATTTCTGGCTGTAGCAGAGCCTCCGCTGCCAGCAGCAGCGTCCTTGTTCTGCAGCCAACCAGATGTTAAGTTGAACTTGTCCCAGTTTCGAAGAACGGTGTTTTTCCCTTTCAAATGATAGGGTCAGTGGTCCATGGTATATTGCGGAAAAAAAGGGAAAGTTTGACATGTCCCACCGGATGATCGGTTAAGTGTGAGCAAATTGAAGACAGAAAATAATAGCAGGATATATTGAACAACCACAAATCGTCTACTTGCGGGTTACATTGTTCCTCGCCTGAGCAGTTCACACTTGAATTTATGCACTATTCATGGTTATCGTCTGTGGTTTCCAGGCAAAAATGGGAATGGGTTGATGTGTATTTGTTTTTCTGTTGTTTACGTGGGTCGTTTGGGTTACGTGATATGGTGAAGTATAGTCAGTGCACCGTTGACACGAGCTTTGAACAAGGTCAACTTGGGGGCCGAAATAACAGCACGTGAGAGGGTATCCCATGTATGCCAAACACGCAGTGAGAAAACGTTTCTTCGAGACTCCAACCGGCTGTATGGTTAGGCCAAGTTGAGATGGTGACCTTCCAGTTTGTTTTGTGACTGGGTCTAAGTGGCCTTGGCGAGCACTTTCTTTGCTTCCTTGACTGTAAGTCAGCTTCCCGTTTGGCTGGACTGATGCATCGGCGAAGAATATTCTAGTCCTTTCTGAAACTGTAAAACTCACATTTAAAATGGGGACTGCAGTCAAGAATCATTTCCTCCGGTATTCCATATCGGGTGAAATGGCGTCATAGCCGGTTCACGATTATGACGCGCTGGTTATAGTGAAGGCATCAATTTCGAGGTGGCGGCTGAAGTAACCGGTCGCAAGAAAGTAATTCTTCCCCTCATGAATGCAAATAGACGACCATCTTCAGGAACTCCCAGGGACTTTACGAAGAATCATCCGCTCCATTTTTGGCGCATCTCATATGTTCGGCATCCTAAGCATTTTCAGTCATAATCTCATTTTGTTTGGTCTGTCATCCCGGGCAGCAAAGTTAGTTCTCAAGCTCACGCTGCAGCGGTTGACGCTCAAGTAAAAATAAAATAAATACTGTGTCAGCTATACGCCGTAAGGGCGCTTCGCTGCCTCGCGACCACCACCAGTCGCACATGGGCCGAATATATCGTGAGGATGTCCGCTGCTACGCGGATTCGAACCGGTGACCTTTGATTGCAATGGAACAATGGTATATTACGGGTAAAAAAGCGGATGCCTAGCAAGTCCTGTAGAATGGCCAAAAAGAGAGGCAAATGATGAATAGAAAACAAAGGGATAAAATAAAAATCTTTTTGGTGAACTCATCCTAGTGTTAACACAGAGGCACGCAGCAAAAGCCAACCACAGTTGTTTAGGTTAATTTTGGTTTTGCAACGTTCGTCACATTATATCGTCTGTCGAGACATACAGGCTATATCTCGTAGTGTAGGCGGGTTAGGGCAACATCAAGGTATTTTTTAAACACAAGTAAATTGGCAGCGGAAACAACGTAATTTTGGAGGCGTTCCAAGGCTGACACACGCGAAGAGAGTAAAGGTTCCGTCGACGTTCTAGCCGACTGTATTGCGTGACTAAGTTGAACTGGTGGCCTCTCAAATTAGTGTTGTGGTTCAGTTTTAGTAGATGACAGCAGACGTGGTAGGCCATAATAAGGTAACCACGTAGGCTCCGGTACAGGCCACTGTGTAATTTTACGGTCCTAAGTCTAAGCTGATAAGGAAGATTAAAGAGCCCTTTGACGTGCTTCGTGGTTCATCACTGTGGAGTCTCGAGCGCTGAAAGGTATTTTTTGCGCCAGGAATGCCACACCTGGATCGTGTATTCCACATGAGGACACACGTAGGTGTTAAGCGAATGCGAACAGACAGAGAGATCAAACCGCCCGACTATCCTCCGCAGCATGCCAACGTGTTGGTTCCCTATCTTTGACGCCTTCTCAGATTGTTCTGAGCAGCCCAGATCAGCCTGGACTAGTATCCCAAGATAGCGTTCCTGGGTGACTGCTTGCACGACATGGTCTCCAAGCTTTTATGTGATGTTCGGCTGTTGGCGAATATGAACCACCTTACACTTTCCCAAAGTGAACTGGAGAAGATTGCGAAGTGACCATTCATACGCTCTGTCCAGGTCTCCCTGAAGTGCATCGTGATCTTCCGGGTCGGCGATCGTCCGCCACATCTTAACATCGTCAGCGAACAGCAAGAAATCTGAGGCACTCAAACGCGTAAGCTCGTTAATGGACAGGAGAAACAGACGCGGCCCCTGAACTGATCCTTGTGGAACTCCACATTCGACATAAATCAGATCGGACAGCGCCCTTCTAACTCTGACCTGCAGTTTCCGATCCAACAGGAAATTCCTGATCCACTCAAGGACAGTATCACAAACTCCACAGTTTTCGAGGCTGTGTAGTAGTATGCCATGGTCCAGTCGGTCGAAGGCTTCGGAGAAGTCAAGATAAATGAAGTCTGTCCATCTGCCTGGATCGGTTGATTCCGTCCAACTACGGCATGCAATCAGTAGGTTAATAGTGCATGAACGGTGCTGGCGGAAACCGTGTTACTTGGATGCTATAATGTTGTGGCGTTCTGGATGATCTACTAAAGCCTCAGCGATGATTACCTCCATCACCTTTGAGAGTAGAGGCAGAGGAACCACTGGGCGATAGTTGGAGGGTTCCGAGCGATTACCGCTTTTGAGAATTGGAGTGAGTAAGCCATGTTTCCACATGGTAGGCACAATTAGTTTATGCAAGCATGTTTGGAAGAAATGCGATAGTGGCCCGGCCAGCATTGTTGCTGCTATGTTCAGCGCCTTTTGGGTGCATATAGTCGATTCAGGAAGGGCTGTAGGTGCGTAGTGAGATCAGTTTCTTCACCATAGCTGTGGCAGTAAAATCAATGTTAGTGAGTGTCGTGATTGGGGAGAGGGATGTGAGTATGTAACACTGGCGGACATCTCCTTGGAAGGTTGGGGCATACTACATTCGTAGGGCGTTGGCTGCCTCTTCTGCACTATGTGCCACTCCGACTGGTGTGTTAAGTGGGGGGATACCAAGCTTCACTTTCCGAATGGTGTTAAGATACTTATCTAGGAGCTTGTGTTGCTGGCAAATTCACAGGCCAAATGTTGTTGGTGAGCCAATTTGTCCTCACGGACAAGCATGTTATGGTGGTTGTGCTGCGTCATGCAATCGCTCCAGGTTTCGGGACGACGACGAGCTCTGTAAGTGTGCCAAGTTGCATTCCTGATTGAAATGTGTTTGCGAGTCCTACTTCTGATGGAAGACGAGGGATTAGTGGAGCGAACTCTCTTTGTTTCCGAAGCAGTTGCGATTAGATTGCTGAAGCATCCAACAAACTGAATTCAGGTGTTAGCAGGTGAGCCACCTTTTAAGAACTCTTAATTGGTCGTCTCAACTAGGTTGTTCAATATGTTGTAATGTGTGATAGTACGTGTTAGTTCTGTGTGTTCCTCAGGATATTTAGCGTAACACACAGTTATAAAGTATGGTGACATGATCGTTTAACTCTAGTGGAGTGTCCATAAATTGCCTGTCGTTCATTGAGTTCCTTATTTGTGAGGACGAGGTCAAGTACCAATGGTTTGTTATCAGCTCTGTACCTGTTAGGTGAGCTGCTATGATTGTGAAGCGGAATACTTGCGATAAGGTCTTGCAGTTCGGCCTTGTTTTGCGCGCGGGGATACCGAGCTTTCTAAGTCGTGCAGGTTGAAATCAAGGGAAATAAGAACTTGGCGGTAAGTTGGAACTAAGCATTTCGTCAGTGATGATATTAGGTGGGAATCCATCTCTAGAGTGGACGATGGGGAGCGATATACCACTGCCACGAAGCAGTTGCCGATGTGTTTGAGACTCAAACGGTAACATAGCAAATCGGCGATCCGCTTCTCCGAATCGTCCAGTGGTTCGCATTTTAAGCCGTTACGATACCATAGGATAGCACCACCTTCCCTGCTGGGACGATCGTATCAGAACAAAGACATGCCCTGAATCGCGATCTCGGCATCCGTAATCCCTGAGTGCAACCAAGTTTCGGTTATGGAGATGAGATCCCAAGCGTTTGTTGCCTGGCGAAACCGAAGCTCGGCGATTTTTCTGTGGAGGTCTTGGTCATTCGTATACATGCAGGAAAGTGTTACGGTGGTCAGCAACGATCTGAGACACTTTGGCTAGGATGATAAGTCGTGCCTACGGTTGTATGGTCGGCCGCTAGCCGCTTTTTATAGTATTATCGGGGAGTCGACTTGGAGTTGAGTTTGGTGGCATTGTGATTAGCCCTTCTGACAACTCAGTTTGCACAATGCATGGGAATGGTTACAGAATTGTGCAGGAAGATCCTCACTCCCTTCAGACTTGCATCCGGTGTGAATTTCGGATAAGATCACTAATTCGTTTGTGTGCCGTGGTAGTGCTTTAACTCGGGAGAAAGTTTCGCTCGCCGTTTTGAACCGGAGCTCTGGTGGCAGTCTGTTCCGAAGGGAATGCCAGCGTTCCAGGGGCGGAAGTGCCATCTGTCTAGCTTGTAACACAACTTTAATTATCCTCGGGCAGTATCCTTTGTAGCCTTCTGATCTTGGCAGCCTCGAGAGAGAAGTAGCAATAATGTCATTTAAGAGCAGGATCTCACGAATAGGATGTCACTAGTCCTGGCCGTGTGCCTTTGCTTCGTATTCATCGCGCTCGTGAGACTGGGAGACGCCATGGACAAAACGGTTTTGGCTGCAGAGTTTAGTCAGAACTTTTCTAACCTCCGCCGCGCTCGCTCCAGGGCAGGTCCGGAAAGACGCGGACCAGAACGATTTCGTTCTGGAAACGAGCAGTCGAAAGCAACGTTGTTTCCACGTCATCGGCAGAGTTTAGCACAACCCGAATAAGCCTGGCTTGGCCATAATGTTTGGAATTCGGGTGGCGGGTGATCCTCGTCAAGTTGGAGGGTTTAGTCAGCATACGGAGGACGTCACTTACGGCATTCCATTGATTAAGGTCATCCACCTGTTTCCTCTTCAAATAATTTGGTGTTGACTCAGGAACGTTGGTACATATTATAGATAGGGCATCCAATTGTTTCTGAAAGTTTGCTTGGGAGTGTGGAGCGTAGTTGGGAGACCCAGCGATGTGCTTGCACCCGTGCAGCGTTGCCTTTCACATTAGTTATAGGTGTGGTTATAGGAACAGCAGCGTCTGATTTTAGAGTGTACCTTGATGTAACAACGGCGCAGCTGCCACAGGTATTTGCATGTTTCCTGGGTTTCAGCAAAGTCTGGCGGGCGTCATCATCATCATTATACACTTGAGCTAGAGGTGGGGAACACCTCAGCTACTGTGCCGCCATACACAGAAAAAAGGAGAAAAAAGAATGCAACTGGTGAGAGCCGGCTGAGCTACCGGTAACGGATGGGCATCGTTCCGGTAAGCTACCAGCCGGCTACTGTGCATCAAAAGAATTACTATGCAAAATTAAATAAGGCTAAACAATGAGATCGTGGTTGGAGGGGGAGGCTAAGAGGGATGGGGTGGGACAAAGAAATTCACAACACGAACGCCACTGAGGTTGGCTCCTAGTCACATCAGCAAGTGTGTCCAACCAAACGAGTTCATCGTCTTTCGGACCCCAACCAGGGAGCCGAGACGCTCCAACCGAGGCCAGCTCAGAAGTGAGGGCCTTCATTCCTCTCGACCAAGTCATCGCTTGGCCACCTCTCCTCTTCTTCCATCCACACCCCCGGCGCGCAAACAACGCACGTCGCGGAGGCGGTGGGCTGGCATGCGTAACACGTGGCCGAGCCATCGGAGCCTGATGCGTGAAATAACGGTGCTGAGCGGTTCAGTTCCTTTTCCTGTGCCGTAAACAAGGCGTCGAACACGCTCGTTACTCACGCGGTGTTCCCACCAGATGTGAGCTAAATTACGAAGGCACCGGTGATCGAACGTAACTAGCCTCTTCAGGTCCGCTGTTTTAAGCGGCCAGGTTTCACAACCGTACAGTAGGGTCGAACGTACTGCTGCATTGTACACTCTACCCTTCAGGGTGAGAGTGATGTCGCGCCGGCGCCATAAGTGGCGAAGGTTAGCAAAAGCGCCCCGAGCTTTTGCTATACGGTTCGTGATCTCATCCTCAATCCCACGGGCGCTGATACAACTTCCCAGGTAGTTGAATTTTTGAACGACTTCTAGCTGATCCCCACCAACGGTCAGCGTAGGAGGCGGTCCAGACCAATCTTGGAGGAACGCTTTGCACTTCGAGGGTGCGAAGCAAAGCCCGAAGTGACGGATAGCTATTGCTAATCTGTCCAGTGCCGCTTGACACGTTTGTGAGCTGTCACCTATCAGGGCAACATCATCAGCATACTCTAAATCAAGAAGTCGTTCTCCTGGGAGCAGCTCCAAAACTTCAAAGTCGTGTCCTGAGAACGCGATTTCCATGATTTCATCAACAGCGAAGTTGAAGAGGAAAGGTGACAGCGAGCATCCTTGTCTCACGCCGCTAGAGATATTAAAGGGCGACGACAACTTGCCGTAAGCCCTCACTCTGCCCGAGCTACGCGCATATAATGCTCGGATAATATTCACATATTTCTCAGGTACACCTTTCCTGAGTATACAGTCCCAAAGTGCATGTCTATCCACCGAATCGAATGCACCTTTGATATCGAGGAACACGACAACGGTGGGCCGCCAATATATGTGACGGTGCTCCAACAACTGACGCAAGGTGAAGATGTGGTCAATGCAGCCACGACCTTGACGAAATCCAGCTTGCTCTTCACGAATCTGGCTTTCACGAGTGCCAGTCAGTCTGTGAAGGATGACAGAGGCAAGCAATTTGGAGGCGATGGAGATCAGACTGATTCCTCTATGGCTGCCGCATTCCGATCGTGAGCCTCCCTTGAAAATTGGGACTATGACGGAGCGGCTCCAATCGGTTGGGACAGTTTCCTGCTCCCACATTTTGATTAGTAACTCGTGTAACTCATCCACAAGAGCAGGTCCCCCGGATTTAAAGAGGGCTGGCGGAAGATCATCAGGTCCCGCGGCTTTATTTAACTTTAACAGTTCGATCTCACGTTCGAATTCTGAGCGAGAGGGTGGATCCAAAGGGACAGCCCAGGGAGCGGGGTGATCAATGGCCGGCGAGTAATCTAACAATTCCGACCGATTAAATTGCATTCCAAAGTGCTCAGTCCAACGCTCCAAGCGTTTTGATAAGTTGTGGATAAGCTGTCCACTCTCGTCACGTATAGTTTCACTAACACCAGGTCTCCTGCTGCCCGTTTCCCGTATCAGACGGAAGAAAGTGGATTTGTGGGAAATTGCTGTTAATGGGCTGGTAGTGAAGTGTCCGGAAACGCTTGGGCGACTCGGATTATTGTCAGTGTTTGAATGAGCAACTTTATGAGTGTAACGTTCGGCGTTGTTGATTTGGGTTGCAGCGGAGTTCGGTGGAGGGGGCTGTGTCAGACATTCTGCTATGCCTGTTCCTACCGAAGCTATTTTGGTGCCCAGCACCTTCTCAACTACGTCTGCAGGCCTTTCGTACTTCTGGGACAGTGCAATTACGATTTTAACTAGTGGGACACAGTGGGACAGAACCAAAATGAGTCAGGCCTGCTGCTCATCAGCCTGCAGTCGTTTGGTGTTATTTTCCCGCATTTCACATGGAAATAGATTTGACAATTTCTACCGAAGATTCTTATATTCACCATCTTATTGCACGTTCCACAGGCGCCTTTAGGCACCGAGTCTCGGTTATTTGCACTCATCAGGGCACGTGAACGTGTGATGGTTAGTCCTACGCATGACCCTGGATTGCTTGATCCGGCGTCAAGGCCATCCCGCCGATACAGTGACTGTCTCAATGCCTCACTCTTGTGGCCGCGCGCAGATAGTGGGATTCAGCGGTGCGCACACAAGCACACGAAGGCGCAGCGTGCATTGATGGAATCACGTTACATGACGACGCACGCGGGGCGTTGGCATACTACCCTAAGTGCCTCGGACGCGGTTTAGTAGGTGAATGACGCAAAATGTCTCGTAATTTTGTTATGCTGCCGCCTGTAGGGATGGTTGCGGGGTCGTTTGAAATTCCTCAGTTTCTCTTACCGAATAAGACCAAAATTATTCTCCAAAAGCTCGGGAGTGATGTGATTTCGCAAGCAGAACTCAACGAAGAATGCGCCGAAACTGAGAACGGGAGTAACAGTATGATCGATACAAGTTAGATTCTAGAGATGGAAAGCCCTGAGTAGCGTAGGCCATGCGGTCACCAGCAGACTGACGCCCAAGCAAGCGTAGTGTACAGTGTCCAGCATGAAACATCACATTATCTTCGGAACGAGTATAGATTTACTCTTACATATTAATCCGCCTTGGGTGACTAGTTCGCTCCGAAAGGGAAAGAACGGAGTTAACATCTTTAGCGGCTTCTTTTTGCCACCTAGTCCATTGTACAATATCCTTTCATTGATGAATTTTCGTACCTCGTCATCTTCTGTGCAACTTAGTAGTTCCCTGAAACTCTCTTCTGTGAAAGCAAACATCTGTAGGGTATGAACAAATTGTGGATCTTTCTGCGTTCCGATCACGTCCGTAAGAGGTGCACTTGATATTTTATCCGCAATACGAATCTTTAATCCTGATGATAGGTAATTTCCAAGTTATAATTCTGGAGTGGGATTTGCGTGCGCTACATGCGACGTGCAGTAGCTTGATATCGGCATTAGCGGATTGTTGTCTATGAAAGTGGTAGTCCTGAAGCCGAATGTAATTAGTGAAAAGCTGCACACAATAAACTACTGCAAGCATCTGTCTTTTGATTTAGACCTAACGACGTTCGACAGTGGAAATCGATGGGCTTGCCGTTCTGTATCAGCATGGGACTGATATCTCTTTTGATCTCAGACAGAAGTGAAATTCATCTCAAGCCCCTCCTCCTCACCAAACTACAAAGGATGTGGCCTCAAGGTGATGAAACTTGTGCTGCAGTCCAGATGGATGGCAGAGAACGTACTTGTAACATGACACAAGTGGCATAAGAAATTCCCCTCAGAACTACACCTAAGACCCCATTTGACGGAGAGAGAGAGAGAGAGCAAAGTCATCCAGGATTAACAGTGAAATCAGTACTTCTTACTTCCGGAACGGACCACTGCAGGGCATAACCAACTGTCGGAGTAGTAGCGACTTACCCAATACTTAGTGAAACCGGAACTTTATGTTGTGAGCATTCTATCAGCTAACATTAAGTGGCTCCAAGTTCGTTGTCAGCAGTCCCTCCCCAAAAGCTATTAGCTTCCGACCTCACAATGGTTGGCTTCAGTTCACATCTGAAACCTGTACCCTCAAATACGCCTCCGGTATTCGAAAAACTACCCTGTATGTATATTAATGCTCTGGGCCTCTTCAGCAAATTATCTGAGCTTCGATCTCCGCAAGTCTAGGTCTTTGTACCTGACTGCAATAATTGAGACCTGGCTGCACGATGAAAGTAATGATGCCGAAATCTCTGGGTGGTGTGTACGTTCGGCGGAAATATCGACCTTGTAGGGGAAGTGGTGTACTTTCGTACAACCGCAGTGGTCTACCTTCCCAAATCGTTGATGACCTAAATGTGGAAAATGTGGACTCACACTGACGCCGCCTGAAACTAAGACGTGTTGACACATGTTTAGTTGTCCTCGTATACCGTCCTCTGATTGTCACTCGAGAAAGGGACATTTGTCCAGTTTCTGCTTCAAAAACTTCTTTTGGCTTAGCCCAATACTCAAGTTCTCCTTGTGAGAACTTCAACTTTCACACTCTAGAGGTTCCGGCCTTCCTTGGTGAGAAGTTATAGGCCGAACCGCATAACCAATCGCTGACATCCCAATTCATAATCACGTTACTTCTTCTATGAAATTCAAAACGCAGGACAAACCGGTCATTCTGGACCTCGTATTCACCACTGAGAAACTTATGATCGACACTAATCGTGCGCATCCCATGAGGGAGCAACGATCATTCAACACCGCTCGTTCCCTATGTCGGTCACGCAGAACCCTTCCATCGGGATATCAAGGAGATCAGCATTGTAGCACATCACATCTAACCTCATTAAAGTCACCAATTGGTCATTTCTCGCTGAAAATGCCCCCGATATTACTTGAGAGGAATTTGCCAACCGTTTCAGCAAGTCAGTAGCAAACTCATCAGAGACTAAGATCCTCAACAGGATAAAAAGCAAAGTCCTTCCCGAGGAGTAGGATGCAGAAAAGCATACCCTTGGAAGAATCGTTTTGGTTTGTATACAAAGCCGATCCAAACACCGAGGACTGGAAAGCCTGCACAACCGAGTAAAACATTTGCGTAGCTCCGGTCCGCGAGCACAAAGCGAAGCACCAACAGGAGATAAGGAAGATGTTTTGTTACAATCTTAATCCAGTTTAAATGCATGTCAACAAACTCCGCAAAGTACAGCGAGACGTCTCTCCTCTAAACACCGCCTGTGGGTAAGCGCAAACTGCACAAGGGACAGCCAAAGTTCTTAAACTTCAATTCACTTGTACTTTTCAGCACGCACCGCCAGTCCATGTCATTCTCACACTGATCACATCACCGACAGAACCTAGCCACATCTTCACCGCCGTAGACATGCTGAAGCGACTGATGTCATTGAGCGTGCACAGTCCCCTTGGTTCGGACACCATAAGCCCCAAGTCATTATAGCTGTCATAAGCTTAGTCGAAACGTTGTCGCAGTTATTCCAACGCTATGTCGACGATATGCAGGTTCCAAATAGCGGGAGCGTGGAATAGTCACCCCCATTTACAAGACAGGTAATCGTGCTGAGCCTGCAGACTAGCACACGATTACCCTTCTTCCGGTGCAGGCTGCAGTCGTGGAATCTGTCCTTGCCAAAGCACTCATTGGATGTTCGGGAAAATGTAATATCACCGAACAACAACGGCTTGGTTTACGCCGGAGCAGCTCATGTATCACGAATCAATTGTTAGCTGGTTACATTTGATCACCGGTGCCTCTGCAGATTGGCTCATATCTGATCGAAACACCGTGTGAGCAATGTGCATGGTCGGTGTCATGTTTTTGGTACAGGAAGAGGAAGTGAAGCACTCAGCAGTACCATTTCACGAACCAGACTCCGTAGCCGGCCCGTAGCCTTAAGGATAGCAAGTCTGCCTTGTGATCCAAGGGCGCGAGTTCGAGCCCGCGTAGGGGACTGGGCGACCCTATCTGCGACTGGCGATGGATGCGCGGCAGCGAATCGTCGGTTCTACGTACCAGCGTACGGTTGGTACATTACCTGTTGCGTTGTGGTAATGCTCAGTGGTGACAGATAGGCTTCTAGACGTTACCAGCGTTATTCCATCCCTTGAGCGGTAGCCGTTTAAGTCAGCTTCTTTCCGACCGAAACAATTTTGGCTCTCGATTCTAGACACTCCATATTTCTACGAACAGAATTTTCCGGATAGCCATTTCTTTCGAAAAAACCATTAAAGAAATGCAGCTGGTTATGAAGCGTTTACTTACAACAACTCCTTCTGGCTCTTCCGGTCAAGCATCGAATCAGGCTTTGTTTCTGCTTTAGTGAGACAAAGCTGGCAGAATGGATGCATTGTTCGTGGCACGTTTCTTTTCTGCGCACCCTCCGCTGGATCGACCTATCTGGTCTTCCGCTACTCCGGACATTTAGGAAGGATAAGTGTCGTTGTGCTCAGATTCGAGAGTGGACTTGGCATTGATGTGCACCGAAGTAAAGTGAGACAAAAGTTCCTCTGTACGGTAGTGGTTGTTACCCAATATTTATCGTCCACGTATCGTCAGCAGTAAGGTAGACTGCTAATGATTCCGTTCAGGTAGTTTTCCCTTATTTAAATAAATAAATAAGCGACATATTCTTCCACAGTGCAAGGCACAGTCGAACTGAATGGTCTGATCCGTATGAACAATGGGATCGCATAAAGCAGATGATTGCTCGGATTCTTGGAGTGAGTGACAAAGTGAATGTGCTAGATAGTTGTGAAAACTGCGAACAGTAAGGAATGTAGATTTAATCAAAAATTCAGGAGAAGCAATACGGTCATCCGTGGACCTACTTCTGTTGAGATTCGCTACCCTAAACTTATCCTGATTGGCTGAACTTCGCTCAACGCTGATTGATCGAAGAACGGAATTCTTAGTGAGTGCAATTTTTCATGCTGGGTACTTGTAGGTTCTACGTGCCTCTTACAATACACATCCGTTACATCTGCGTTCCGTCGATACAACAGCTGGCGTCGAGGGCACAACCATGAATCTTTTAATGCAACCTCCATCGGCATTTGGGACAGGCTGTGGAAATAGGCCTACGACAGACTCGTTGCTTCACTAGAAGATTTCGCTCCAGAATTATTTGGATTTAATCACCGAACTAAAGTCCAAAATAAGCGAGGAAAAAAAGCTAAAGCTGCTTCGTCCCTTGCTCGGAGATGAGGGGCAACGGTAGATTGATGAACTAAAAATAAAGGGATGCAAATCAGCGGACGAACAAGGAACAAAAAATTATACGTGATAAGTGGCCTTGTTTTACAAGTCCCGTTAGATAGATGGTGGGTATATCGACATAACAAAATGATGACAAGGATAGTAAAATAGCTGACAATTTAGATATAAAAATGACGATTTATCGTTTGCTCTGCGGTAGTCCCGCGATCCTCTTAGATTCACAGCACCCAGAGTTAACATCAAATAATTCCATGGTATACTCTAGATGTACGATGGAGACATAGTGTAAAGTAACAAAGTGCAAGTAGAAAGTGTATCCTCCAACCGTCTTTTAAATACTGCTAATGTCGGTGCAGAGAAGACCGATTCTGAGAGAACATTCCACGGGTGACAGACACGAATGGAAAAGTAACTTATGCGGCACTCCAGGCAGCTATACTGTACAGCGCGTTTCAATGAGTAGCCCTTCAGCTTTGTATTGCTGCTGAGTTGCAGTAAAGGGCGGCACACATGATGTGGGTCTCACAGAAGCAAGTATGCCATAATCAGCTTGCCTCGTAGTCTAGGATAGCCTACACTGAATACACCCAACCGTTGCAGCCTCTCTTGGTATGAACATTTGCGCATTCCAATCGCCTTCATAGATGCCTGACGTTGTGGCTGCTCCAGTGTATTAAGGTCGTGTGTCAGCTGTGGATGCCAGGCTTGAAATGTGTATTCGACATGGGGGCGAACATAGGCACTGAGCATTTGTCGAAATATGGAGCTGTTTATTTGTCCAAACGCTCGTCGCAAGAGCTCGACGTGTTGGTTCCCAGTCTTCGAGGCCTTTACGGATTGCCTGGAGCAACCCAAGTCATCTTGAACCACGACACCCAAGTCACGTTCGAGAGTGGATCGTTGTAGAATATTCGTTCCGAGCCGGTATGAGTAGCTGCCCTGATGTCGGATGGAAAGCACTTGCAGTTACTGACGTTGAAATGCGATACGTTTTGGGTCGACCATGGATACACTATCTAGGTCACTCTGAAGCACATGTTGGTCGGCATTTGCCTGGATCCTGCGCCAGAGCTTGATATCGCCGGTAAACATTAGGATGTTTGAAGCGATTCCCTGTGCAATGTCATTAATAAACACCAAAAACAAACGTGGACCTAGAACTGAGCCTTGCGGCACACCACACTCAACTTGTATGAGGTCCGATAAATAGCTCCGAACTCTGATCACTAATCACCGTTGAAGTAGAAAGTTGGCAATCCAGCTTAAAAGAGGGTCGCCGATCCCGTAACGCTGCAGCTTGGATAGTAGTATCCGATGGTCGAGACGATCGAAAGCCTTGGAAAATTCCATCTAGATCACATCAACGCCTTCTCCAGCGTCAGCTACCTCAGTCCAACTACTGCGTGCAATTAGTAAATTCGTTGTACATGACCGCTGTCGACGGAAACCGTGCTGCTCAGGAGTGATGATGTTGCAGTTTTCCAGATAGTACACCAGTGCATCAGCAACTATGGATTCCATGACCTTGGAGAGTATAGGAAGAAGATTTACTGGGCGGTAGTTGATCAGTTCTGCTTCTACCCTTGTGAATCGGTGTTTTTATTCCATGCTTCCACATAGCGGAAACTTAATTCTGGTCTAAGCAGCTCTGGAAAAACTGGGTTGGATGTCCTGCCAGTTGGCTTGCTGCTGCTTCCAGTGCCTCTGGACGAATGTTGTCGACAACCGGCGAGCTGTGATTGTGTAGAGACGTCAGCTTTTGCAATACAGCCTCTGCGGTAAAAATGATGTGGGTTAGTCCTGGCAAGGAGATGACAAAGCTTGCTAGATAGCTTGGTGGCAAAACTTTTTGGAACATGGATGCATATTGCATCCGCAGCGCGTTTTCTGCTTCCACAGCCGCTCTTGTTGGGCCATCAGTCGTCCTGAGTGGAAGAAATCCTTGCGTCACCTTTCTTAAGCTATTGACGTGATTGTACAGCAGTTTGTGGTTAGCACTGAAGGTTTTTGCAATGTTGTGCTGATAGGCGGCTTTGTTGAGTGCAGTGGTTAGGTTGGGCTACGTAGTTGGCCCAAGTTTCTGGTGCTGGGGCTTTTCTGTACACTTGCCATGCTACGTTGCCTACCGCCATCCATTTTTGAGTTCTGCTCCTAACGAAAGAAACTGATTTAAACTTACTAAAAACTCTTATCTTTGAAACATCTGCAGTCAGCTGACTGAAATTTTTGACAAACTCGAGGCAGACGACTTCCGGGGGTTCTTCTTCGAGGAACGACCAATTTGTGGCACTGATGAGCTGGGCTAATCGATCGTAGCTTGTGATGGTTTGCACAGTCTCATCGTTCTCATTCAGATATTCTGCGTAGCAGATGAAGTTGAAACTGATGACTGCGTGATCACTGCGACCCAAAGGGCAGTCTAAAACCAACACATCAGTCCTATGCTCCTCTTTGGTAAGCACAAGATCCAGCACAGATGGCCTGTTACCTGTTCTGAACCGAGTGGACAAAGTGATGTGATTGTAAAGAGGAACACTGGGTACAAGTTCTTGTAGATCAGCTTTGAAGTATTCTCCGATCCTGGCGACTGTTTCTAAACAATGTACGTTGAAATCCCCCATGCTAAGAATGTGAGTGTACTTTTGTTGTAAACTGCATCTTAAAGCAGCCGCAAGGTGGTAGTCGGTTTCGGGTGTTGAGTTGGGGGCGCGGCACACCAAGATAATAAGGCAAGCGTCGCTGCCTTCTAACTGCAAGCGGCACCAAAGAGAGTCGGGGAACTGCGAGTCTGAATCTTCCACGGCTTCGCACTGTAGGTCGTTTCGGTAATACAGGATTACCCCTCCTCTTTTTGTGAGCCTGTCGTTCCGGATCAGCGACATGTCTGGTAGCGAAACTGCAGCGTCTATCATTCCCGTGTGCAACCACGTCTCGGTGATATCAATGACATCATATGACCTGGAAGCTTGGCGATCTTTCAGTTTGGCCAGTTTGTTAGAAATACCCTGAGCATTCGTATACAAGCAGCTCAGTTTTGCGGTCTCTAGGAGCCCACAGAGGAATGAAGGGGTCAAGTGTGGGAGAATGCCGACCGATGGGAGGTCGGCAGTTACTCGTTTTTTTTGATGGGATAATGATACCTCGTTTACAACTTGATTCGATCAAGATGCGTCCCAACCTTCGATTAGACCTGCGCCAGAGTCAATGAAAGCAGCAGTCAAGTTACGCTTCTGTACATTCGTCGGTATGCTTGCTGCTTCCGTTGCTTTAATATTTGAGCTGTGCAAAGCGTTTGCAACCTTTAACCGAGTTTCAGAAGGAAGATGTTTCCGATTTCTCCGCCATCGAGCTAAAACATCCTTTGCTTGTTGCTCTGATTGAACTACAAGTTTTAGGATTTTAGGGTCGCATCCTCTATAATTTGGTGAGAGAGGTATTCTGGTGAGCGATCATATTTCGACGGTACCCGAGGTGGACCCAAGGCCTACCCAAAATATAACAGTTCACAGAAGAATGCATCTCAAAGTTAGTTAGCCAATGAAAATGAAATCCAGCCAAGCCAATTGCATAGAGCACTTGATTATTCTCAGCATACGCCTAGGTGGTTACTAGCCATGCAAACTGAACGAGACGAAATGGCAGTAATTGTTACAGGTCCTGCAAGATGCTAGAGCTGAATTGTGACCGGAACTTTGCTTTTCCAGCGAGGAACCAGTAACTGCCCATGTGCGTTGGAACCTTCACAACAATAATTTCGGTTCAAGGCGAAAAGAAATGTTTTCAACATTTTTAACCGTTTTGTTTGAGCGGGTCCATGGGCTGTTCATGCAATTCCCAATGTAAAACAGAGCCAGGGAGACATTCATCATTCAAATGACGCAATTGAGCAGCATTGCAGAATAAAACTTGTCAAATGCATCTCACTTGATAATCTACCTCAAGTACTGAAACCCCATTTAAGTGGCTACCACATATATACAAAGCGCACACAAGCGAGTATACATCCTATAGGTTTGAATTGAATCCAAACAGTGAATTCTAAGTTTCCTTTTTCTCATTGTATCACAGAAATATGCCAGAAATTTCCGCACTCATGGCAGAGTGGCCGGCGAAAGTCGAAGACGCGCTACGCATCCTCAGGCTCCCGTCCTCCGAGCTGGATTGCACTCTAAAGGATTATATTGATATACTATGTGGTAGGTATCATTTCGTTAAAATAATCTTCCAAGTGCAGTGAATAAACTCATTAGGAAATAAAACATGAGTTCCCGAATACACATAACTAAATAATTAGTTGGAGTATCGAACAAGAATACTTCACGCTACCACGACGAAAAGATCAGTTAAATGAAAAGGATAGAACACGACCCCGGGGATAAAGAAGGAACAGTGATCGAATGGAGAGCAATCAAGTATTGGAAACAGCGTTGGTTCAAGAAGACCAATATCTACGCCATTAAATGAAACCCAGAGGATTGCAGTGCAACTGATCCGGCTTGCAATTACTCTAGTCAACGTCAGCAAAGATAAACAACAGATAAACGAGTTGAGGCTGAAAATAAATATCAAAGAGATAAAACCCCTGCTGGATGCCTAGTTGCGTCATATTAAGGTTTTCGTTTACTGACATTTTAAATTCCCCAGATTCAAGCTGGCAACATTTCTCTAATCAGTGCACTGTCTATTTTAATAAGGTTCATCAGGTTTCCTAGCAGATTTTAGACTGGTAACCTTGGAAGTTCACACAAGCGAGACTGTTTTTTGGTCAAAAGTGTCGATACAGACGCCGACAGATAGGAAGAAGACCTGTGGTGTGGAACTTGCATTAGTACCAGGAGGCCCACCACACAAAGCAATAGACAGATCGGGGTTTGAGAGTCATACATCAGTCCGGATACCAAAATCTACGCATAAGTATATGGGCTAGAGAAAGAACGGTTGTAAAATATAATCTATATACCCTAAAAGACCACCGTCACACTTCCCAGCAAGTCACTAAAGCTATGTGGCAGCTGTTTATCGTTCTCCAAGCTCCACTCCATAGATAGACTTGTTTAAAACATCAGCCTTGGGAAGGGCCCTGTGAGCACGATACAGCCATGTTCCCATCTCAGGTGACCTCAATTTTCACAAGTGAGCCGTTCGGCATACGGAAAATAGCTCGTTTGTGGTGGGTACACCAAGTTTGTAAAGTCGATTTTAGACATAGCGTCCTGAGTAATACGGGCCTCCCTCTGAATAAGCTAATATCGCTGCGCCAGCTGAGATGGCTTGGTCACGTCCTACGCATGCCGTACGAGCGTTTACCACGATGAATCTTGTTCGCTTGTGCATGGTCGCACTGCAAAAAATCGCCCAGTGGTCAACCTACCATATGGCGACAAAAGGTTAAGCCGTTGACTTTCTCTCTAGCAGTTGTCGTCCCGTATGTCTTCCGGGCTGGCGCCTCAGAAATGAAGAGAATCGCTGGTTGGAGATCATTGAGCACATGAAGCGTAATTGTGGACAATAGAAGGTTTACATCATCCGACGCAATTATGCAAATGAGCAACACCACAATCAATAAACTGACGGCGTGTAAAAACAAAATGCTTCTATTTGTGTGTCTTCCACTTTAGTCACTATCATCATCTTCGTTGCCTGGTTTCTCGATAGTTCCATGTCCGTTGATTATATATATATATATATATATATATATATATATATATATCGTTCATACATGAAGTGAAACATTAAACATTCTGCACGGTGGGCTATAAAGGGGATACTTTGAATTTGATGCCCTGACCACAACTCGTACACAGACTACATCATTAGCATAACACGCTAGCTGAAGATGAGGAACACACTTCAGCTGCTGTGCCGCAATACAAATAGATAAGATATTCGAAACCAGCGAGATACTAAACATTATAGAATACAATAAATAATTAAAAAAATAATATGCCGCTCGGTATCATATTAGGTATCGATTGTGAGAACGTGGTTGTAGTGGATGATAAGCGGGAGAGAAAAGGACAAAGAAACTCATAGCACTAGCGCCATTGAGGCTGGCTCATTGTGACTTAAGCTGTACCCACGGACGCCGCGGAATTTTCTGCTACCACGCGCTGGATCCTTCTTTTTCTCTGGAATTACTGTATTTTATGTGTGTTGCTGTGTTAGTTGTGCACCAAACTTTTAGTTTCGTGTGTTCATCAATCCGTGAAACTTTCGGGAATTCCGCCTGATATCTTCGGAGATCTCAGTGATTTACGGCTGTGCCCGTCATTTTGGAATTTGTGATCGACATCTTGCTTGTCCTCGTGCTTGAAAAAATACAACAACTATGCCGAATATCATGCAACGACGTATCTGCTCTTCAGCTAATTGCGGCAAAGCCCTTAAAATGGGTATAACGTGCCGAAACTGCAGTGGCTCGTTCCAACCGAGCTGTATAGGAAAGTCCGCCCAAGAAGCAAGGCAAATAAACAAGGCAGCTGACGCATTTTGGTTTTGTCCAAATTGCCAGTTAACTCCAGTGGTCGGTTGTTTATGTGCACTCATGGAAAGGTGCGATACTTTGAATGCGACAATCGCTTATTTGTTGAACGCGAGGCATGCACCACCGGCTGCGAATATGGCCATGATTGTACCACAGTCGGTCAAAGAAAGCTCCACCTCGAGGCCGAAAAAAAGGGCTAGACGCTCAAGCCGCGCTGCAGCCACAGTTTCTCCAAATCCCCTGCCTCACTCAAATCCCAAAATCGGACGAACATCCAGAGTACTGATGTCCACACCTTTGAGTCACACGCCCCACCTCCATTCAACAGCAACCGCGGAAGCTCCGGGGCAGACCACTTCCGCCGTAGAGAAAAGTCGGGCGTCGTACGCCTCAGTCGCCTCCATGCATACACCGGCTAAATTACCTCCGACTCCGGTGGCCTCACCAAGCAACAGTAAGTTGACCAGACTCCAAACAACCAAACAATCTGTTTAACACCGTGTCTTTAAGTCATGGCAAATCTGCATCCAACGCAAGGAGCCAACGCGCGTTAACCGTTGTGTGTACAAATGTTCTTGAATCACAGGCGAGTACAATAAAGGGGAAGCTGTTGGATGATCGTAATCAGTGGAAGTCTATATGTACTGCGATTGGCATTTCGGTTGAACCTGCAATGCTGAGACGAGTCACACGTCATCCAAATTCAGCGCACTACGGTGAACCCCGACTTCTCCGGGTGACACTAAACTCCACCAACGACACAGAGGCAGTTCTACTATCGTCCAACAGGCTTCGTCATTCATCACTCGAGGCGCGCATACTTCCTGATATCCCCTGGAACGAACGTCCGAAAAAGATGAGCAACCGTGAGGAAGTTCGTAAAGCCGAGGCGAAACGGACGATAATTGTGTACGGGGTTCCTGAGCTCCGAAACTCAACCTCTGGTGCAGCGGATGCACATGACCGGGAGCAATGGAGTTACATCCGCCACGAAATATCCCTCAATAATATCATCGCTAAGCGGTTGACCAGGATTCCATTTTCACCCAACTACAAAGGGAACGGTCCCAGACTTATGAAGGTGGTGCTTCAATCTGAGTTTATGTTACCGCTCGCCTTGGAAAACTGGTCCAAATTCCGCATGAAGCTGCCAGCGGAAATTCGGTTAAAGGCATCAGGTACACTGCCACGGATTACCAACGACTCACGGGGAGCGATCAAATTGTTGAACCATTCACTCATGCAACTTTGTGATGGCATGGAGTTATCGACAACCACAATATCCCACGAAACACGGCTGAACACGGGGGACCAGCAGGGCCCGGAAGGCCGCGATCAGTCGTCTAACCGAAAGCAAACTCAAAGGCAAACGTCACCACAAAAAACGGTTAATGGTCGACCCGTTAACGGTCGGCACAAACTCCATTCCTACCACAACCTGTGCTAGCTCACTCTTGGTTACAAAAGCACTATCCTGGATGTATACTAATGCACAAGGCCTCATAAGTAAGTTGGTAGAACTCTGTCACCGTCTGGCTTCGGAGCCTCGAGACATCATAATGATCGCCGAAACCTGGCTGAGCGGCGAAATCACAGACGCTGAGATTGCCATACCGGGTATGTCACTTCTCCGGAACGACAGAACGGGCAAGGGCAGTGGTGTGCTCATGTATTTCCGAACGAACCTTCGTTGTGAGCTCATAGACGATCCCCAGACTTGTGTCACCGACGTCCTTTGGTGCAAACTGTGGTTGGAACGCAACGACGTATGCCTTCTCTCTGTGGTTTACCGACCACCGAAATCCACTCCGGAAAGGGACAACAGACTTATCTCTGCTTTTCGCTCCGTGCTTAATCAGAAGTACAGCCACATCTTCGTTGCAGGAGATTTCAACACCCATGACTTGGAAAATCCAGCATCCGAGACAGAAGTGTTCAAGGCATATTTGCAAGAGCTACTCTCTAGCACCTTCTTGTATAACCACGTCACCGTTCCAACCAGGTTCAGAACAGGAAACAACCCATCGATATTAGATCTAGTGCTCACTAACGAAGAGCTCATGGTCGATGGACTAAAGGTGTGCAGTCCTTTGGGCCGTAGCGATCACGTGACTTTGCAGTTCGATTACATCTGCTACGCCGAATATCCAGCTGCGGAGCTCGAAACGAGGCAATCTGTTACCCCTTACCACGTTCTGTCTGCTCTAGTTGAGAATACCAGTTGGACGTTTCTAGCTAACTGCACCCCAGAACTAGCCTGGGAGACATTTGCGAACACCATCACGTCACTAGTCATAGAAGCCTCAACACCAAATTTTCCCAACATCCCCGCACAGCGAAATCATTCTTGCGAAGCCGGACGCGAAAATGCATGACTCTAAGGGATCGGGCATGGCGGATGTATAAAAGCAACCCCAGCGCAGAAAACTGGACGGAATATGTTTCGCATCGCAACTACTGTGTGCTTTTGGTTCGCGAAGACAAGAGAACGCACCAGCAGGAGCTAGCCAAACGATTCTGTTCGAACAAAAAGCTTCTTTACAAACATGTGAATGGACTTCGCAAAGTGCAACGGGGAATCCCACCACTTAATACGACCAATGGGTATACGCATACTGCGAAGGAGGCGGCCAACGCATTACGGGCCCAGTACTCCCCAATCTTCCAAGGTGTACAAGCCTCGACGTATATTCCGCCACTAGTTACCCCGCCGTCCGTTTTATCCAACGTCACGTTCACTGCAGAAATGGTGCTGCAAAAGCTGCTATCCTTGCGTCCACACAGCTCTCCCGGGGCCGATAACATTCACCCGAAAACATTACAGGTAGCTGCCATCCACTTGGCCGAACCACTAGCTGCATTTTTCAGCGCTGTTTCGATGAGAACATCGTACCTTCGAGGTGGAAACAAGGTGTAATAACGCCCATATACAAAGCAGGAAGTGGATCGGATCCTGCTAATTACCGCCCCGCAACGCTTCTGCCTGTGATCGCCAAAGTCATGGAAGCGGTGATAGCAGATGCGTTAATAGGATACTTGGAAAACTACGGCATAATTGCGCCAGAACAGCATGGGTTTCGTCAATATCGTTCATGTACGACAAATCTGCTGATAGCTCGTGACAACTGGACCGAGACTGTCGATGAGGGAACAGGAGTCGATGTTGCATTCTTGGACTTTTCGAAAGCCTTCGATCGCCTGGATCATCGAATCCTGCTCATTAAACTCCAACAGTACGGTATCGGAGACCCGTTGTTAGGATGGATCGGTAACTTTCTCTCTGAACGGCAGTTAGAAGCTAGAGTTCGATCATCCTTTTCCGATCCGATTCGAGTGGGATGCGGCGTACTGCAGGGTTCGGTACTTGGGCCTCGTTTGTTCCTGCTTTTCATTAACGATCTAGTAAGAGTTATTACGTCGAAATTCTTACTCTTCGCGGACGACCTCAAGGTTTGGCGGGCGATAAAACGATCGGACGACCATGAAGTCCTACAGCGTGACTTGAATGAGGCCTGGAATTGGTCGGTGAGAAACGCCCTGCCGTTTAATGTGAACAAATGTCGCGTTGTTCATATCCGCCATCGACAAGTCCACGTCTACAAGCTTGGGGCACACGATCTGAAGACCACCATTTAGGAACGCGACTTGGGTGTGCTGGTACAGGAAGACCTAGGGTGTTCCAAACAGTCAGATTCCGCTTCTAAAAGGGGCAACCAGCACGTTGGACTCCTGCGAAGAGCATTCGGAATTTTGGATCCATCCATCTTCTCTTTGATGCTGAATGCCTACGTGCGTCCTCACGTCAAATATGCAATCCAGGCCCGGCAACCCTGTCTAAAACGTGACCTTGCAGCCCTTGAGACCCCACAGCGTCCAGCAACGAAAATCGTCAAGGGATTGTGCCACATTCCTTACCAGAAACGACTGGAGATACTCGGAGTGTTCAGCGGACGGTACCGGCGACTTCGTGGAGACCTCATACTAGTGTACCAGATATTGAGCGATCCCAGTCACGTATGCCGCCACCTCTTGAAGCTCAGCCCGAACACTAACCTTCGCGGTAACAGTTTAAAGCTGAGCCAACAGTACAGTCGTCTAGACTGTCGGAGAACCTATTTCTCCCTCCTGGTCTGCTGGCCCTGGAACGCCCTTCCAAACACAGTTGTTTGTGCCCCACATTAGATACGTTTACGAAACGATTGGACGTCGCACTGAGCGCCCTGCGCTTTGTTTTATGAACGAAAACGCTTGTATATATTTAGGCTGACCAGCCTCTTTGGATTTAAACCCCAAATTCACGGTCGTAAATCTGTGCGAACCGGTGAGTACTCCATTTTTATTTGCTACCATCACCAACGATAACAATTTCTTAGCCAGTTTTGCGTCGTACCACTTTATCCCCCTAAAACTGTTATACTTCTACCTTTTATCTCACTGACGCTCCTTACTTCAACCACTTATGTGGTTTGCCAATTTGTTAGTATTTCTATTGCCAACCTGCGGGACTCGTTAAGTGTATGCTTTTTTACCCGTCATATACCATTGTTCCATTATACCATTGTTCCATATCAACGAATGTAAAATGAAAAACGTGTTCATTAGCCTTTGGAACCAAGCCCAGCACTTGTGACTCCAACCAACGCTAAGTTCGAAGTGGGTGGGTTTATTCCTCTTGACCACGTCACAACTTGGCCTCCTCTCCTCTTCTTCCATCCACACCCCGGGCGCGCAAACAACGCACGTCGCGGGAGTCGGTGCGCTTGCAAAGGAAACATGCGGCCCAACCAACGAAGCCTGGTGCGTGATATAAGGATTCTGAGCGATTCACTATCTCTTCTTGCACCAAATATCGTCCAGTAACCTTAAGGATCACAAGCCTGCCTTGTAATCCGAGGGCGCGGGTTTGGGTCTGCCTAGGGACCAGGCAACCCCCGCACTATCCATAGCCAACGAGCGACTGGTGATAGTTGCTCGGCAGCGAAGCTTCAATACTGCGCACCGGCGTATAATTGATACCTTTTTTGTCTGCACCAAACAAGCAACGCTGAATTCGCAATTTGCTCACGCTAACTTTTCAAAAAGTCATAAAACTATTTTATGCCCTCCGACTTAAGGTGCTTTCAGTAACTCGTACTTTAATATTCAGGTTTGAGATCTGCATTATTCCCCATTTGCTATACTGCTCTCCCGTCATTTTCCCTGCACTGCTTCAGCAAGACTACATCTTATTGGTACGATCTATAAAATACATTTCTGTATGCAGCGGCTTATCTAGAGATTCTTTAGTTGGTTTGATTATTTCTAGACATCTTAATCGCCGCAATGATTTTTCTTCTAAGGTATTAACCGATCGATTTCATCCACCTCACAATGAACTTTCCAAAACTCTCTTTTACTGGTTCGAAATTCAGCATTTTATTCTCCCGCACGTCATCGTATCGTAATACTGTTTTGCCTTCTCTCCCCACGTTTGCTTGTTAACACAGCGAAAGTCACTAACATGCTGCGCGAGCGGTTGTTGGAGTAACAGCTGTGCATTTTCCCATTTTCTCCCCAAGCATGTATACTTATATTATCATCCAGGTGTCCGCAGTGGTGGTGTTAATGCTGAAATTGAACCCATTAGGGTCCATAAAGCGTATTTTGACTTGATTTGAGATATGAGCTAAGCTGCGAAGAAAGCGATGTTGGTACGTAACTACCTCTATATTTCTGCCGACCTGATGAGACAGGTTTCGAAACTGTAATGGAGGGTTGAACAAATGCTGCATTGTAAAATTCGCCCTCTAGAGCGAGAGCAGTATCACGTCGGCGTCACAGGTAGCGCAGCTTAGCAACAGCGCCTCGAGATTTTGCTATACGGCTAATGATCTCATCTTCGATCACAAAGCACGCAGACCACCCCAGGCAAAAAGCGTTACCACATTGCTTCATACGATATTGCCTGGGGAAGTGGCTTTGGATAACGCGCCACAGGTCATCACTGACGAAATCCAAGCTTTCGAAGAGAAATGATGGTTCTCATAGGGTAGTATATGTCTTTTACAGTCGGACAGTTGACCAAGCATCCGTAGGAACGCTAGACAGCCATCTCCTCCTATTAGGGCTCACCAGTAGAGTGCATCCGCCGAATTCCTCTTGTGAACCGGTGACCTAACCCTCTGGGTGACTGCGGTAGACCACTGTGATTGAGTGGTAGCTACGGTTCATCCCCCATTGTGGTGCACGTTATGAATATAAAGAGAATAGAATTGATCCCAAAAATCATGACTTCCTTTTCTGGTAGACACCCACAGTGGTAGCATGTAAACTGCTAAAGTGACATCAAAATAAATACCATTGTAAATCCGCCGGTAGATTCAACTAAACAAAAATTGTGAAGTGAGCAGTATTTTTAATCATGAAATCCCTTATAACACCGCAATTGTTATTTAGCTGGGTTAAGATGAGGGCGACAGTTTTCATTTGCACATGCTCACCTGCTTGAGTAAATGTCATGCTCGTAAGGGAAGTAGTATCTTTGGAGAACAATCTACTTTGCACATTTGCAACATGCATGCAACTTAAGACAAGTCGTGCTATATCGCAGCTAATGATCGGTCGTGGCGTTTCATCGCCGTTGCGAACGCCATGTACCACACGCAGACATGGCTAAAACGAGGACACCACCCCTGTGCCAGCCCGTAGACTAAAGTTAACGAGCTTGTGTTGCAAGCTGGCGACGCGGGTTTAAGCCGGCGTAGGGGCAAGGCGACCCTCGCGGTATACTTAGCCAACGTGGGACCGGTGGTGGTTGCGCTGCAGCGAAGCGTCGGTACTGCGTACCGCCGTACTACCGATGCCTTTGCAGCAGTCTGCCAGAACAATTCATGGCGGCCAAATCTATGCAGTTCAAATCTTTGTTGGATTTGCATTTCACCACCATTCCATTCAGAAAACGAGTGCACATTGGCGAGAACCTCTTAAATTTGTGAGCTCAATGACATTTTTAGATGCAAGACATTTTTAGATGCCACAAGACATTTTAAGATGACATTTTAGATGCCACATAAGAAATTGAAGAACGCTTGGTGTCAACTGGTGGCTGATGAACTCTGCCGGCTGACAAACATTGAGTATAAGGACGACATAGTTGTACTTGGGTCTGACGTAGTGGCAATGAAAACACTACTGGATAGACTGGTACAGAGTGCTGCAGGCTTCGGCATATGTAAAGTACTGATGCAAGACTGGAGCGATACATCGCCGGTGCTAGCCATCACCGATTAGCCACTGGAAGTTGTGGATCAGTTTATTTACCTTGGTAACTGTGTCACATCTGGTTGTCACATCCCTGAAGGTTTTAATTCTCATATCAGCAAGGCACTTGTGACTTTCCAGAGGCGCAGCCATGCAGTCAGTGGAGCTCTTACATTCGGTTTCTTGCATCTAGCTAATAATTTTCATTCTATCCTTATTAGTTAAAAACAATTTCCCTCTGATGCCATTCTCTTTAGGTTACATTTGCATTCAACCACATTCTCTTATTGAGATAAATGAGAATATCTGTAGCTCGGGGTGTGGATGCGGATTATGAGCAGTTCTCCGAGCTGGATAATTATTTTGCAGACGTTTCGTTGCCTGACTAGGCAACGGTTTCCGAATCATAGTTGTTTAGCTGAAACGACACTTTGTATGACATTTTTATTATATCCCGATGGAGCTGCAAATATTTAAATATAGACTCGCTTCCACAATACAGTATTCGGCATGACTTAATAGTCCAAATGGGAAGGCAATTGCTACTGAGTCGACTCTTGGAATAGAACCACATAAACCCGGGAAAACCTGATTGCATGCAATATCAATCTAGCCATAGTGAAACTGGAAAAGCTGCACCTTATGACTTACTAGATGAGGTAAGTGGAAAGACGGTTAGCCGATGACGAGTTTCATACACACTGAAGAGAAGCCACATGGACTAATGGGGACGGTAATCATCAGATGGAGAATAAAAATGTCATCCGGAGAGCAGAGATAAAGTCTAGTGCTCAGAATCTGTGGCAATCCAGTTCAAATGGCACCCAATGAATAACTGTCTGCTGTAACCGAGCTGCATGATGAAACGGATACCAAGTACGACTCCCAAGTTCGTATGATGAAAATAAGCAGGTGAATGTCAGCTTGAAACAAGTGCTTTGTAGGTCAATGAGGAACGATAGACAATGTGGTCTGATGGACAACTGAAAGAGCTAGATGCCCCGCAATGCCCTAAAACCCACACTCGACAAACCTGAAAAGACTCGGGAAATTGTACTCCGACCATGTCTGTATAGAAACACCAGGCCTTCAAATTCGGCAATTTATGTTCTTCTTGGAATACTATTTTGCACGGCCAACAGATGATTTTACACACTATTTGTATCTTTGAGACAATGTGCTTTTCTGAACTAGCATCAAGGTTAATCATGTGCTACTCCGTCAATCTTTTTAAAACGTTACTGGTTACTGTCTGAAAGCCGCGATTCATCGAATATGGTCACATAGTCGGGAACACCTTCAGACGAATGATGAAGAGATACTTTGGAAAAAAATGAGACATTGTGCTGATTGGCAAGCTAGTCTTAGTTGCTGTTCTGTGGATAAAAGCAAGCTCCACTGATATTTTCCAGTAATGTGAGTTTGATTCTCTGTAAAATCGGTGACTTCAGTGTCATTATGCAGTGGAATGGATATATAAACACAGGAAATTTTTCTGTTACAAGAAAGTTGGTACGGAAAATGGGCTTGTCCAACTCGATAGTTATGTTCCTATCAGGTTTTACTGGTCTGCTATGCCTGTCTAATGATGTAGCGTTATTCAACGTGGATGCAATTCAGCAACCGCCATATTCACATACGCGACTTTGATAAATTGCCATGTAATTGAGTGCTAACCGAAGTTCAATTGGCCATCGTTGGAAACATCTACATTGTTCTTGACACATTTGTGCCAGAGTTGAAGCTTATTCAGAATCAAGTTCCTTCAATGTTACTGTCAAAATTAAATTGTTTTACCTGTATTGTTGCTGGTGAGTTTAACAGAAAATGTTCCGGAGAAAGTATCGCAAGGCTCCAGACGATGTTCTCTGTAACTGAATTTGCAGTCTCTAACGCCGAGAACCTGTCGCTTCAACGCGACCATCTTACATACAACATCAAATATTGCTTTGACTTGTTGCCCTGTTGATTAGATCTGTCCATGTGCGGATAAATTTGTATCACCACTGCTAAAGCGACTTCGAAGGATGAAAGAACGGGTTTACAATTGCAACATGGCTACTCGTGTCAAGAGCCTAACCTCAGCAATTAAATCTGAGAAAAAAGGCTAAAGCACTTATATGTTGAAGAGAAGCAAGGCAACAATAACTGTCGTGATCTATGAAGGCGTTTGAAGCAGCTACACAATAAGAGCGCTTGCGGCCAGAGTTGTGAAGTAGATGTGGAGAAACTAAATTCTGAGTTTGGTTCCGCCCCACTCCATTGCCCTCCATCATTAATTCGTTTAGCTGCGCTCTTCGATCAAAGCAACGGCCACAAGAAACTCAAACCATGCTAGTGATAAGGCCGAGTGGTCTCGCAACCATAAGGTCACCGGTTCGCATCTGTATAGGTGTGGGCGTCTTCGCGTTATACACAGCCCGCGCAAAATTGGTGGAGGTCGCGCAGAAGCAAAGGGCCGTTACGGCATACAGCTGACACATTATTTTTTAATTAACTGTCAGGATGCTCTCTCGTAATTAGCTTTGAAAGATAGTGCTGATTCTCTCACACCATCTTTAAAAATGTCTCACACTATGGGTGTGATCCCGGACATTTGAAGATGGACCAGAATAACCCCCATACTAAAAAATTGATCTCAAAAGTATTGCCCGATTGCGAGCACATTTATGCTTCTGAAATTGTTCGAAAAATCGTTAGGTTCGCGGATGTTACAGTCACTTCTGCGGAGGATGTCCAACAGATTGCTTATGGACCCTTGCGCTCTGCATTGAATCTAGTGGCATATGTTGTTCATTCCACAGCGTCCGCATTAGACCGAAAATGTAAATCCGTACAACTTCTCCTTGATTATTTGAACGCCTTTGGAAGCCTGGAGAGGTCAGTTTTGTCCTACCTGCTATCCGAGAACGGAGTTCACCCGGGTCTGTGTAATCTGTTACGTGGCTAGTTAACGGATCGTACTTAATTCACCAGGTTATAAAGTAAGAAATCCTCTATCCTCCGTGCCGACTGTGGCGTTCCGTAGGAGCAATTCTGTCGCCTTTGCTATTTTCCTTATATTTTGGATGTCTCCCCATACAAACCACGTATGTATGGTGCAGATATGCTGACGATGTTGTGTTGGGATGTATGGCTCCCCGGGATTCCTCATCATTTCGAGGTGGATCAGAAGATCAGGCGAGCTAGCCTTCATCCAGGTTTCCTACACTTATCGCTTTTAAATGCAGTGATGCAATATTTCCCTTTCTTCGTGGTGATAAGTTGCATTCCCTCATAGATATCTCTCCGCATTACTGTGAACGAAAATCCAATACCCAGCTGATCCACAGTTAAGTAGTTCGGATTCGTTTTGTCTCAGAACCTTTCTTAGTCTACGCTAGTCTGTGAAACTTTCCCTTTAAGACTTAAGTTGCTTGCGTTACACCGTACTTTAAAATCTAAGTTTGTGACATCATGCATCCTCCCCCCCATTGGTTATACTGTTTCCATGTCATCTGTTCCGGACTGATCCAGAGAAACTACTTCTTACTGGTACGACTGATAAAGCACATTGCTAGATGGTACGGCTTGTCTAGTTATCCTTTAGTTGAGTTGATCATTTCAAGGCATTTGGATGCCAGCAAAATTTTCCTCTAGGGTACTGAATGACTGACTTCATCCATTGCACACAGAAATTTAAAAAGATGCTCTCTCTGCGCGTCCTAATTCGAAATTTCATTCTCCCTCACTTCATCGCATCGTAATACTGTAAAGTAAAACGGGGTAACTTTGGGCCGGCATAAAAAAGTATAACACTTAGATTACTCGTGAAATATGCCCGTAGAGGAGTAAGAATACAAATCAGCTTTTCAGCGAATAAGTTCCTTTTTGATAGTCCTCTCCAGGCTAATACATAGATAAAAATGGTTTACATTGCGATAGGCTAAGATAGCTAGGCTAGGGTTGCTTTATCAGTTGAACGAACTTTCCAATCGATAATGGTGCTATATATATATATATATATATATATATATATATATGCAACAGTTCATAAATAGAAAGTCATCGAAAAAACACGAAGAACAAAATAAAAATGCCAGGAACAGATAACAAATATCTTTGGCTTTTTTCTGTTTTCACATGCTATTTTGTTCTTTTTTGGCATTTTGAGTAATATGATTCCAATCGTAGTGTTCAAAAGACTTCAACATACAGTCCTTCCATTGATTCCAGTTTCGCGCCATATCGCCAGGTGTGTCAAGCCGTTTGCAGTCTTCATCCTTGGGCCTTTAACCAGGAAGACGTGCTGGGCGGACGACTGCGAGACAGGAGCTCAGCGATTTCATGGTTTGCCGCCAAGTGGTTGACTGACCTCCACGCGTTCTCTTCCAATTCAATCCCGTGCGAACAATTAAGTCGCCGCGCGGTAGGCGCTCGTATGACATACGTAGAATGTGACCAAGCCACCTCAATTGACGCATTCCGATAAGGCGATTAAGCGGATGGCTCATGTTTCCCAAGAAGTAACACCGGCGAACCTAGTTCTGTCAATACACACGGGCTATCCGCCGCAAACATGTGTTGTCGATGACCGAAAGCCTACGCATGTCATACACACGAATGGGCCAGGACTCACATCCGTACAACAGGACCGCGCGGACACAAGGGTTGTAGACCCTCCCTTTAAGGAGGGGGATATGTCCCGACAACGCCATAAATGGTTGGCGGCATCCGGTTTCGGATTTGCCAGTCACTGTGGCCAGCCACAGGACGCCTGCGCCTACAGAGGGACCATGGATGGCTTGCGCTGCACCACCCACAGCTCCATCCACACACCCCATATCATATCCAGTGTAAACCCGAAGGAATAAGACCGGGAGGCATGCGGATGGGAGCCACGTTTCATCAACGGAGCCGGCCCACACTCCTTCACAGGCAAACACAAGCGCGCTCTATTTGGGGAATCAAGCGCACACAAGGCGGTGGCTGAACCGTAGTCCGCTCCACACTGAGTGAATGGAACCACTCTTCGAGCCTAGTACGACCACAAGGACCGTGCACCCCGTCCCCTCCAGCAACGACCAACTGTCTCCTGGAGCCAGATGGACGAGGTAGTGCGTAATAGACAGGTAGGCACCTTGTCAACATGCACATCAAGCGCAGCCACACCTGGGATGTCAAACAACAGCCAATCATTCGAAATGCCGATATCGAATAAAGTAAACGCATATGACGACATAAATACTCGCTAAATGAGCATATGGAAGAAAGTGTTAAATGTGAGTACGCGATAAGTACAAAATGTCCGAAAGTTATTTCAAAAATACCACGCGATAAAAAATAAAAAAATAAACAATTTGCAGGAGCGACGTGTGTAAGTTGGGAGAAGATTATCAAGTACGCAGAACAAACGAAAAATAAAATGGAATGAATTTTATCCACATTAAAAAGACCTAGTTGAAGTGTAAGTTGGTTTAGCCCAACTGCGGTGAAGAAGCATCATGAATGCGACATCAGCCACAGCATGGGGCCATAAATGACTCAGCTTAGTAAATACCGACCGGGCTCTGGCGATGCGGAGATCCCTCATTTTCAACAGTACCATCAGCAGAAATACAGCTTCCGAGGTAGACGAAGTTGTCCACAAGCTTTAGCTGTGTTCCTTCAATGGTAAATGAGGGGGCAGACGACTGGAGTAACACTTTACACTTTAAGTGGGAAAAGTACATACCATACTTAGACGTTTCAAGCACCAAACGGTTCAAAATGAGCTGTACACTCTGTGAATTGTCACCCAGCAGAGCGATATCATCAGCATAATCTGTCGGTCACGCGATTGCCAGGGAGAACCTCAACACCAAGATTTTGGGAAACATCAGAGATCTCAACAGGACCTCCTCAATTGCAAAGTTGAAGAGAAATGGAGACAAAAGGCACCCTTGTCGCACACCACTGGTGATAACGAATGAAGAGGAAAGCTTGCCATAGACTCCCACTCTACCTGACACTAGGAAGTAAAGTGCATGAATGATAAAAGTGTACTTTCCGAGGACTCCATTTCTTAGCAGACAGTGTCATAAAGCAGGCCGATCAATCGAGTCAAATGCAGCTCGAAAGTCCAGAAAAACGACAATGGTTGGCTGGTCGTAGAGATGGCGGTGTTCAAGGATTTGGCGAAACGTGAAGATCTGGTCCACACATCCTCGACCGGGGCGAAAACCAGCTTGTTCTTCTCGGTAAAACAACTCGCGGATCAGGGATAGTCTGCGGAGCAGAATGGATGCTAGCAGTTTGGAAGCAACCAGCATGAGATTGATTCCCCTATGATTAGCACCGGGTGTACGAGCATCTTTCTTGAAAATAGGGACTCATCCCAACAGGATGGAATCTTCTCTTCGTGCCATATCTTGAAAAACAGCGATGTCAACTGCTTGACAAGTGCTGGGCTGCCAAACTTAAACATCTCCGGAGGAAGTTTATCTGAGCCGGGAAACTTGAATCTCTTAAGGTGTCGAATCCCGACGAAGACCTCCGCTTCATTAGGTGGATCCAATGAAATGGACCAAGACATGCAGTTGGGTGAACTGAGCATACTAGGGGGCAATGAATAGGGATTGAAAATGTTCGGTCCAACGATCTACGCGTCCTCGCAGGTTAGTGATTCGTGATCCATCTACTTCACAGATAGTCTCGTTGACACCAGGTGTTATGGGGCCGGTGAACCGAATGAGCTGGAAGAGGTTGCGGAAATTACCGGAAAGAGCAGCGGCCTCCATCTCTGAGGCGCACTGGGACCACCGTCTCGCAGTCATTATGCAAACATTTTTTGCTGCCGATTGAGAAGCTGGCGCATAGGATTATGAGCTGACACTGGTGGCACATTTCGACGGCGGTCAAATAGTCCTAGCGAGTGAGCGGAAATCCAACTTTTCATAGGGTGTTAGGTGAGAGCACAAAGTGATTGGCCAGAGAAAAGCATCGCTTGGTGCGAACAAGCCCAATGTCGCTCAACATTCTGGGTGGACTATAGGTGAGAGCATCTGATAGTGCAGCTTGATAGCTCAGTTGGACAGAGGGGTAAACTAAGCTGTTTGTGTCAATCGTACGGTACAGTTGTTTCCGGGACCCGCCGAAGCCCATGCAGATGTTCACATAAACCAGCGCGTGACCTGAGTCAAGGTAGGCCGACCAGAATGACCCGCAGTCTTGTATACTTCCTCGCCAACCGAAACTGATTGCGCTGTGGTTGATCAGGGACCAAAACTGTGTTGACGACGGAGAGCACCAGGTTGCGGAACGTCTTGTTATGCTTGAAATTGGTGCTGGATAAGAACAGGTGGTTGTCCTCGCACAATCTGATAAGCCGGTGCGCATTATCTGTGCGTCCCTTGTTAACCGTGTGCTGACCTCCAAGTTGGAGTTCATACGGAAGCAGACGACCGAGGCGTGCATTAAAATCATCAGTAAGTATAACAACATCAGACTTGTCCGATTTACTCAGAAGAAGGTGAAGTACGCGGTAAATATCGTCCTTGACAGTCGCTGCTGCAGTCAGCTGGGCGTAGGCAGAAAGGACAAACAGGTTGCCTTTCTTTGCTGTCTGTTGATATGACATGACCCCTGAAGCCGAACTGCGTCAAGCCGACTGATAACTGGTAACCGGTCTAGCGAGGCAGCCTCGCCTTGCTTAGCGCTATCCCAACATCAGCCAAACCAGATGCACAGCTGCGTAAGTGTCAGTGGATAGACGCAATTGGTATATAGTTGCACGGTCAGAAGGGGAGTGCAGTATGAGTACACTGCTGGGATCTTGCAGCCGGGTTTCGGAAACGCAACAAATGTCGATGGCGAGACTTCAGGGTGCGGACTGAACCGGCCTGTTGACCAATGGGTATAAAGGTTCGTACGTTGAAGCAGACCAATCGGAAAGTCGATCGAGGTTGAAGTATGGCCGTCGATTGAGCTTTCCGGGTGTCGGCAAAACCGGGATCTGAGGCAGAATCAACGGAGGTTGGATTGGCAACAAATGAAATGTTGGTGTGCGATGGAAGCTAGCAAACAACAAAAGCAGCGATAGCGGAAGCGTGAAAGGAAGGGGTTACGGGATTCCCCGCCTGGGATCGAATTAAGTGGCGCTCAAGGCAAAATCACGGCCAGAGCAAATGTCGAGTCCACACTAGAGTCCTATGGTTGCACAGTTCCGGTTGCATTACCCGATCGCAATGGTCTCGGCCGTCATCAGTATGCGCTTTTTAATCCCTTTTGGGCAGTGTTTTGGTGTGGCCTAGAACAGTTTAAAAGTTTCCGAGGTCACAATTCCATGTCCGCGAGCGTCTGTTGCAATTGCGTGTAGAGCACCAGTTGTTTCTTAGTAGCACTGCTTTTAGGCATAGTGGGCACCGAAGTGCAACTTGGCGTCCTCCTGTAGCTGGCCAGCAATGGATCCAAATACATCACATTACCATAAGTTACAGGTGGCGTGGTTCCATCCTGCATTGCCGTTCATATTGGAATACCTGCGCCGACTCTGATCATGCCTTGGTACGCTGTCGTTTCTCCATTAAGTTTACGGAGTGGTGCACTAAGCGTCTACCACGATTGGCAACTGGGGAATTGTCTCAGCCCTCGGTCAGGCAAGCCTATCAGGATGCATTGCGTACCGAGCTTTCACTGTCTTATCCTAATGAGACTGAGCTTCAGTGGAATAGGATCTTGGCCGCCATGCAGGACGCAGGAGCATGTGCTAGTGGTATTATCAATGGTCACCGCACCAGTCACTGGATATCCGAGAGGTCCGTGAACCTGCTGGAATCCAGAAGAAGCCTCCCGGTTGGCTCTGAGCACAATGTGACCAGACGGGCTATTAGGCGCGAACTAAAGCGGAGCCCACGTGTTGACAAGGAAGTCTGGTGGACTAGTAGGGCTCAAGAAATGGAGGAGGCAGAAGCAGTGGGTAATTACCGCAAGCTCTTTTAGCTGATCGGCACCAGTGGTCCCAGGAAACCAGGCTTCAGTGAGACAATCAGAGACAGCGCGGGTGCACTGATACACAATGGGGAGCACCGTATGGCTCGTTGGGCGGAACACTTTCAAGATCAGTTCTGTTAGCCAACTGCTCCCGGACCTCTTCCTACTCAGGTGATGCAGGACGAGCCGATGACGGTTAGCCTAGAGTCTCCGTCGGAGGCCGAGGTCCGAAACGCGATCACAGCCCTCAATTGTTTTCGTGCCGCTGACCGGGATTCCCTCCCACCTACACTATTTAAAGATGGAGGTGAGGTTCCCTGCAAAGCACTTATCTCTCAATTAAATAAAAAAAACTTTCATTCTCGACAACGCGAGGCACTCCTTTACAGGCATGGTCATGTTAAGCTAACATAGTGTGATCGAAAATACATGTTTGGCATGACAGTGAATGTGTGCATGGGTGAATATACGTATGTAATTTTGTATCAATGCAGCTGTGTAGATTGTGGCTGTGAATACGCCACAGCATTTTTGACTGTTTGTAATCGTCAGGAATGTGAGAGTAAGCGATTGATGTCCGTGGTTTGGAGAGCATTTTCTGGATATCCCCCGGGGCAGTGACTTTAGTTTGTGGCGAGTCACATCCGCCACGTCGCAGTGTTGATAAACAGACATTTGTGGCAGTTTACAGGGAGAACGCTTACCAGGCGAAAATCCACCACGTCCTGGAACAATTTGCTGAAACAGGTTAAACCCAAAAACCCAGCAGGCACCATGAGGAGGTTGTTCGGCTAGCTAGTTGGAAGAGTGTGTCACGGCTGACTGGAGGGAATCGATTATAGTGGCAATATAAAAGAAAGGCAGTCGCACAGACTGTTCTAACCACAGGAGTATTAGCCTAACGCCAGTTGTGACCAAATTATTGGCCTCCATTCTCGTTCGTCGCCTCATTGTGGAACGGGAATCTCGGATTAGGGAAGAGCAGGCGGGCCTCCGCCCAGGACGTGGCTGTACAGGCCACTTTGCGGCAGGTGCTAGAGCAGCGGCACGCATACCGCAGACCGACAATAGCTGGGTTTCTCGATTTCAAGAGTACGTTCGATTCAGTCGATCGGTCCATTCTGTTCGAGACACTTGCGCGGAAGTGTTTCCACGTATCATGTGAACATCCGACGTGCTCTATACTTGAACACCTCAGGCCACATCAGGGTGTACGGATGGCTTTCCGAGCACAAGTGGCATTCGTCAGGGTTGTCCGATTTCTCCTTTTTTATTCAATTTCGTCGTGGACTCTATCACGGAGTGTTCCCTTGCGGAATCTCATGATGTAGGTGTTGATGTGCTGCCTAGTGAAAGATTAATTGATCTGGATTATGCGGAGGATATCGTCTTGCCTTTCGATGATGTTGCGGCGGCACAATCAACCCTGAATAGCCTATCCAGAGTGGTCCCATTATTCAGTATGCACTTCACACCTTCAAAGTGCAAAGTGTTACTGCAGGACCACCAGCCACTTGATGACTCCTTGACGCTTGCTAACGAGGAACTCGAGGTGGTTGATCATTTCACTTATCTTGGCAGCTGCATCAGCAATGATAGGCGCATAGAAACTGACGTGAGCTCACGCATTGCAAAGGCCAGGACTGCCTTCTTGAACCTGCATCATCTTTGGCGACAGAAGGGAGTTTCCCTCCGTCTGGAAGGCCGTGTATACAAGGCCACAGTGAGGGCCGTTCTGCTCTATGGTAGTGAGACTTGGCCCCTTCGGTCTGAAGATCTGAGGCGCCTTCAAGTCTTTGATCATCGTTGTTTGCGAAGCATTGCTGGAGTCGGATGGCACCAGCGTGTCCGCAACGATGATGTGCGTAGGCGAGTACTAGGTGGTGATGATCATGCTAGCTCCCTAGAACAACAGATAGCACTGAATAAGTTACGTTGGCTCGGGCACGTGCTACGTATGCCTGGTCACCACTTACCTAGGAGGGCCTTGTTTAGTCTGCCAGCTGTAGGGTGGCGCAAGGTGGACAGAAGTTGACTTGGCAGCAGGTAATGAAGTCACTGACGACCAAACTGGGTGCCGTTGGTCCGTCTCGCCTTCCGGGTTGGAGTCCACGTGACTCACCTTGTGCTTGGCTCGAGACTTTACAGGACATGGCTCGCAACCGACACCAGTGGCGCGTCTGCTGTCGTCTCCTAGTTGGATTGCCTGTTTAAAGTGTGTTTAGTGCTGAGTTATCTGCGGGGTAATGGCTGATTATGACGCGTGGCAGTGAAAGCCACAAGGAAGCTGTCTCGCTGATGCCGCCTTATCTTTGCCCGATAGCCAGCTGTTTGTGACGGTATGTTGTTTACGCAAGGTGTAGGCGCGTTGACCCTGAATGTTTGCTTATGGTATTAAGGTTTTCAGGTAGGTCCCCTACTCTCCCACTTAGTATACTTTATTCAATTGGCCCTCATGGGTGTATGACAAGGAAGCATCAGTTCAAACGGTTGATGTACTGTTGTTGTTGATGATGATAATGATACTTCTTGTCAAATATGGTCGGTGTCATGACATTTGTTGAACTTGCGGTATACATTAATCTGTGAATTATGTTTCTAAGAATGTGTAAGTATAACCATTTCTGTTGTCGCTTTGTGGATGCGTAACAGTAAAGATATTTGATGTTATCAAAACACATTTAACATAGTAGTAATCTCAACAGTCTATCAACTAGACACAGAGCCAACATAAAACCATGGAGATCATTTAACATGCATTATGTTAGTGTCTTGGTGGCCAATGTTACCCCAGTAACCTTTATTATTTTGGGGAAACCTTAGTCAGTTGGCCAAGTAATCTTTAAGAGGTACCAAATATCACAAGGGACTATGAAGTCATCAGTCAGCAATTCGTCTGATATTTGCTTGCACTGGTGATGCAGAGTTACTGCCGCCATATGAAGTGTGCAAAGCCTAACAGCTTTGAGACACTTGGACGGAGAATGGTCCAACAAGTACACGACATAACAGTTCAAAGTCAGACTGGTTTGATAACACCTGCTTTTTAGAGTGGTTTCAGCAAGTGGCTTTACCATTCTGTCATAGAAAAACTGGCCATTGTGTCCTTTTGGAGGACAATCTCAAGTCACATTTTCTCTCGACATTGTCGAACTGCTATGAAAACACTGTTGCTGTTTGTTGCCACCCACCTGTACCAGCCCCGAGATGTAGCCTTCTTTCCGCCTACTCAGTTTAGAACCGTGCTGACAAAATATAAAACTTCTGCAGCAAAATGACCCAAACCATTCAGAAGTATGGGTTGCAGGGCTGCTCAAATAACTTCTAGACACCATGAGTAAAGGGATTGTAGAAAATTTGCGGTCAGGGTTTCGAAAAACTGGTATGTACCCAATGAATCCCCAGTCTGTCCTCAGCAGTATTCCAAAGGAGAATGAAGAAGATACCGATACCATCAGCGCCTCTGTTTCCTAGATATTCAAGCAACAACCGAAAGAAATGCGTTTTGCCCCTGGTGAGGAAAATATACCACAGCGCAAATAAAGCACTGAACGTCCAGCCTGGGAGAAGAGTCTTGGGTCCAACTGAGTAACTTGTTGCCGGAATTGCGCCTCGTGCCAAACCAGAAGAGAACTCTGCAGCCAACGTTTATCTACATGTTCTCCGTCGGTGATGTCAGTGACAACCGACTAGAAATCTTCCGATACTGTTGACTAGTGTGTTCCACCATCAAACAAAGCCTGTCGAACTCGAAAAAACTAGGTTTACAAAATTGATTAAATAATAAATAATGATATAGATGCGTTCTATAATTTTTCTAACATATACACAGTGGCCTATCTTGCTCTTGTGTTGTGTAACAATGGTTCTATGTACGTGTTGTCATCATGGCCAAAGTATCCCGTTTAAGGGGCACTTCGGCCATAGTAGACATTTTAAAACAACTGACTTATGGGTATAGAAGCGCATCAATCAATATTTTCCACTGCATTACAACACTATAGCCCATGAACAGATCATTTAAGAATGTTATCAAAAGGACTAATAAATGTGTAGTACATTCCAAACAAAAAGTGGAACAAAGTTACTCGGTTTTACGGTATTGAATTATCTGGCACGTTTACTTAATGACCCAGTGAAAGTCAGAAACATGCTGCGCGAGTGCTTGCTGGAGTGACAATTGTGTAAATATTCCATTTCTCTCCACACGTATGTATATTATGTTGCTATTATCCCCCAGTATGTCCGCAGTTATCGTATAACTTCTGAAAATGAACCCATTAAGGTTCATAAAGCTTATTTTAGCTTGTCTCGTAAGCGTTGTTCATCGTGAGTAAGAGTACTGAATTGACAAATTGTTACGGCTCGGTGGTTGTAATGAACAGAGACATCAACCGAGCAGCCTGTCGTCTTTTCAACAGATGACTTAGTCGGAACATGATGACCGAACTCTTTATGTTTCTTATTTTGCAGCGCTTTTGGACATTCCAGTGTACAATAGCCGCGTACATTCACTGCACCTGCTGTTCTCTCTGTATCTGGAGTTTAAAAATTCACAGGTGAGCGAACTACAAAAGCGTGCTATGCGACTGTAAGCATGTGCAGGTATAAAAGAGTTGGGATGCAGTATGTACGTGAGTGACAACGAACACTCACGCTATGCGTCCATTTCGAGGAAGTAATCAACCGCAGACTGGCAACAGCAAGTTGTGGTGGATCCAGTTGCTTTGACCAACACGAAATTACTCACAGTACAAAAGCATAAAGGAAGAAATGAAACTTTATAAACAAACAGATAAATTCAATGGATCAATTAGAATCCAAGCGCCAAATTGCGATAAAACCAGTTAACGTGATTAAAATGATTTACAACAGTAGCACAAAAACAGCGAGAGGACGTAAACAAACGAATAACAAGTCAAAAGAAATAAGTCACGCATAATCGTGGGATAGAGGATCAATAGACAGAAGCTGTGGAAGGAATGTAATAATGCCCTCTCCTTGCGCCAAGTAGTCGGCATGGGAAGGTCGACAGATGTTTTCGGTGAATTCCTGCATGTTTCCGTGGTACGTCCGCGGTTAGTTGCTCGGAAGCATAAATCAGAAAGGGTAGCATTTCGGCTGGCAAGCGCAGGGTTGCCAACATGGGTGGTTCAGGTTTAACAGAAGATCCACTGAACTACGGCGGAGTTCTCTACTAAACACTAGACGGTGGAAATGCAAACTGCTCATTCAGTGACCTCAACAAATGGAGGCGATGCTTTGAAGGCGTACGATGGCCCCGTTTCCAGCGTCCATGAAAACGCTAGTTATACTGGAGCATTATACGACCTACACCGACGAAGGGGCTGGTGTCTCACTGAATCCTCAGATAACCGAGGCTGTGCTAAGTCCTTCCATTACTTCAATATTGAAAAGAGAATTCCTCAGTGAAATGGCCACAGGACGTTTCCCCGCTGGCAACCCCCAATGTCCATCAGCATCAGAGGTTATTCAGCTGAATAAACGTTGATTGAGCAGTGGTTCGGTGATAGGGAGTGGTGGTGTTTCATTCCATTGCTGCGCCGGCATCCAATGTTGTGTAAGTGGGTCAGACGGACTTAGTGCAGCTCTTAATAAGTCAGTCAAGTCAACAATGTGCTTTGCACACCTATGAAGGGTCAATATATAGCTCTAACAAACACGCCACTGACAGGGATAAATAAAGAAAAGGAATAGTACATTAGGAAATATATAAAACCACAATCGTTAAAGACTTGACAGAGAAAATATCATTGGAGTAATTTACTAACCAGTTTTCGAGTGTTTCGGTGTGGCTCTCTCCCATCCCTACATTCCACGACCGACGGTTTAGACTCATCAGGTAGAGATAGCCGAGCTGGGAGTGGAACTCGGTGCAGAGTGCTTGGCGGCTATCGCCATGATTGCTGGGCCATTGTGCTTCGCGAACAGTGCTTGACACTGCGGGTGATCCAAAACCCGAAAATCAGTTCTTGAGTGACTGACCTTTTATTGTTCAAAAAATATGACAGGCAAGGAACTACTGATGTACCATAGGCCCTTGTGCAGGTGTATATAGTTTCGTAGCTCTGTCTGGTCAAGGAGATTGATACGCATTCGGACAACGCCCTGTGGAGGGGTGGCTAACATCATCACTCAAGTATCTTAGATGCAAACTTGTTACATGAGTTTACATGGCTAGCTACAATGATGTTAACAATTTACAGCCTAGAAATGACACTAAACCGGGATAGCTGCTTTACTAATCTGCTAATTACTTTGTGGTCCTTACTCAGGAGACCGGAAAGGATCATGAGAGTGCACTAAGTCCAGTAAGGTAACACACATGCAATGATAAAACGTTGGATCAAAAAACGGAGCACGGAAGAATACCTGAGATGTATAATGTAGTATGAGTCTCCTAACTTTAGTGAATGTTTCCTTCAAGTGAAGGGACCATGTAAGCCCACTGTTCAATATCAATGCCAGGTAGTATACTAAAGTTGTAGTGCTCAGACATTCAACGTCAATGCAAAGTTGCGCATACTGCATGAAAATTTGCTGGTAGCGAAGGACACCCTTGCATTTTGATGTGTTTAACGGTAGGTAACGGGATTTTGACCAAGCTGAGGTTTTCCAGGAGGGTTTGTAGTTTGGACAATGACTCTGCTTGAATGATGGACGTCGAGAATTAAGTTGTCAGTATACTTTGGCAAGATGGCTTATTCAGGGACGGGGATAAAGGTAAGTGGAAAATAAGAACAGGGACAAAATAGCTCCGTGAAGTGGTGAGATAATGTTTTAAAAGAACAACAAAAGTTCGAACTCCAGAACCTAATAGATCGCGTAACAGTGGTTTAGGGTTCATACATCGGAAAGCGTTGTTAACATCCAGAAAGCAGATGCGGATGGATTTGTTTCTATCATCCAGTGACGAGAGCACAGTATGCACCATCATGCTAAGGTGAACCTTGACCTTCGAGATGCAAACTGATGAAGGTCATCCAAATGGATCTACGCTGACATACTTTTAGGAATAAGCATCTCAAATATCTTTAAAGCAACCGGCGTGCAAGTGATCGGCCGATGTTTACAGATTCCCTTCTTCAGCACTGGCGCAATCCTTGCGTTTCGCAATTATCGGGTATCTTGTGCTGCTTGAAGCACAGTGTGTACAAGTCGGTGAGAGGCTGTGCCAGGTAATTTGCACACTCCTTGTGAACGACAGCAGCCAAGTATCTGGGCCAGGTGTCATGTACATTTGCAACCCAATTAATTCCGTGTACTTCTAGGCTGTTCACAGAGATGGTTAGCTAAGATCACCTGTAACTCAGCAGAGGATAGATCAAGGAATGAAATACTATCCTGGTCACAAAAATGGAGGTTTAGTTTTTCCACATCCAAAGTGGAATGCGTGATCTTGTGGGTGACTCCGCTTAATTGTTTCAGCATTTTCCATATTTCACCATAGTTATTGTTTCAAAGTATGACTTGAAAGTATTTATGATTGAGGCGAAACAATTACATTTTTACATCAATCGATAGAGACTTTACTGTTGTAATGACTTTGGGTCGAAAAGCGTTTTCTTTTAGCCTACACAATCGTTTCAGACGTTGAGACGAGAATCTACGGGACGAATAGAAATTGTTTCAATTGGGTAACCTGTCTGAGCAGAAGTTTAAGTAACTATTTAACTGGCCACAATACATCGCTACATCCGCATGGTAAAATAAACTAAAATATATGGTGGCAACGATTTCACGTAGTAGCTGAATGTTCCGCGGAAGACATTGTCGCCGACTGAACTTTCGATCTTTGCAACGGGTGAGATCATTATAGATAACGGGAGATAACTTTACGAAGGCATGATCAAAGCTTTCAAAGTGGCACCGGATTACAAACAGAAAACACTTCCAGGTTGCTAACAAATACCATGTCAAGCGTTGTAGCTAACCTGATTGCAGATTACACCATGCTCTTTAGCTTAAGGCTCGCAATGAAACTGGTGTCAGATCTGTTAAAATCGCCAGCAACTATGCACAAGGAGTGTTCCAGGCATTTGGGGACCGCAGCTGTAAATCCATCGTAAAATTCTTCGACTTCGTAGCTTAGACAGCAAACAATAAAATCGAATGATAACCGTTCAGCAGTACTGGTTTGCATTTCACGATTAGATGGCTGATGCACTGCGAGCTGTATTGAAAAATGCTTTTAATCGAGGTGCATTACGAAGAATGCATGTAAATGATAACGCCGCCACCTCAGTTCCTCTGGGTACATTGGCGGTCAACACGAAAAGAATTAAATCCGTCAAGTTCCACAAGTAAATCCTCAACATCAACGTGAAGCCAGGTTTCCTGTGCACAATGATGCCCAACCGAGAATATTCACAACATTTTATAACACTTTTGTGGTCTTGTTGTTCCAAGTAGAGATAGAACATTAGCAATGAGTAAAACAGGAAGGCTCATACTTCCGAGATGTTTGTTTCGAAGTGTAACCCCTCATCCTGCGCGGTGATTATGCGTAGAACTGCTTTGCCTCTTGCTGCTTCGTTTATTGTGGTTCGTATGGCTTGACCAGGAAAAAGTGTCCAATTCATATGCGTAAAAACATGCATATTTCAAAGTACCACGAATGAAGATGAAAGGTAGAAAAGTTAAAACAAGTGTTTTGAGGCACTGCCAAAAAAGCGTGCGTGTTAGCAAATACCCTGGATAAGAAGTATAGAGTACGGCCAAATTTGGAGGCCCCGCTGTTGCTGGTTAGTTATCTTATACAGCTTTTCATCCAGAATAAGTGGCTAACGTGCTCATTCAAGACAGTTGCTACTTGAGAGTGAAACAGAGTAGACTGGTTTCGGTGAAAGGATAGTTTCGTGTTAGACGTCGAGTACGGAGGATACCGTATTGCGCACCGAGCGTGTGCACATACAGGATGATAAGTTCACCGTTACTATCCGTAGCATTTAGCCACCATGAGAATCAAGAAACTGTTGAAGGCTGAGTGTTGTACATAGTTAAAACACCTACGAGTGCACGGTTTATACTACAGACGCTGTAAGTAGATTTTGAATGCATAAATTCGTCGACTCTTTTTCATTCCAGCACTTCAGACAAAATGAAAACCCTACCAACGTGCCCGGATGAATCGAACTGTGATCAATCTAGCAAAACTCATCCCGCTGTCTCAATCACCCCGTTCGTTTTCACTAAATAGTGTTAATCCAGAACCGAGTTCGCCACCATCGTAAATTGTAACTAGGTTTATTTCCCTGTCAACAATAAAGTAATATAAATATGACTACTACGTGTTATCGTGCTTCTCTCAGTTATCTCATTCAATGCGGCGAGCGGACAAACACTGGAATATGCCAATGTAGTCGTTTCAAAAGAGTAACGGGTTAGACAGGTACGCAGTGACCTCATAAGTGAGGTCCCGATAGCAAGTCAGATAGTTCTTCACCCAAAATATTACTGCCTGTGTTATGAGATATGTTTGTTCTGATCTTTCAAATAACGTAATATTTCACACACTAGTCTGAATCCGGACCTATCTTTGTCGTCTTCTAATTTAGTAGCCATGGGCCCCTGACCTGTAAACTCAGCATATACCAGGACCTCGGTTACGAAAGCCCCACGCACAATGGAAGTGAGCACGCACAACTAGCGAAGAATCGCCCTACTTCGGTTCACGGTCTTACGTCGAAGCCCGCATAATGGCTCCAGAATAATGAAGTATATTGAAACAGAGCAGACAATCTGCAGAAGGCTAGCAAAATAGGTTAAAAAAAGCATAGATACAAGCGCTCCGGAAATGCAAACTCCACTGGTTTATTATCGCGTTCTCTCTCGGTTTATTTGGGAGTCTAGCAAGCAATGTATCGGGAAAAGGCTGTTGTTTTGCAGTATCAACGAAACTATGAATCCACTCGTCGTTAGGTGTGGTGCGCTGGTGAAACGCACCACCGCATAAGAGATCAGCGAACGCTGCACCACCGTTGGAAATAATAGATGTTGCCGAAGAAGAGAAACTCATGAGCCGTCGTCCCGCAGAAGTCAGCTTGGTCTTGCTGATGTGTCTGGCGATGGAACCGTGGTCGGAATGACTTGTTTGGTCAAGCCAGATTATAAAGCAGTTCAGAGTGAATCGACATCATCGGGTAAAAACATTGGACCAACAAGTCGAAGTGTCTTCGAAGGATAGTGAGATGAATGATCGATGAGAAATCACGAATCCATCTCGATATCAAATTAGCTCGGTGCATGTACAGCGCAATCGGCGACTAATTCCACCAGGGTAACGGCCAAGTCGGTCATTCCTGGGGCATCTTCTAGATTGCACAATACGGCCACACAAATTGGAGGCAGTTGGGAAATTTGAGAAGCCAAATCGACACTGCGTTCTTGCCTTCGCTCTGAGTAAATTTCGCAAGGTAAGCTGAGTAAAAGCACCGTAGTTCCACCCACGGATCCGCCGCTGTGTGCCACATATAGACGGTCAGGTAGTGTGGTTGGTTTAGTGATCGGGTTTCCAGAGCGTCTGTGTAGAAAATGATAGAGAAGGCTATCTGAAACAACCGAGGTTAACATTAAGATAGATCACCATGGTCACCATCGATAACCACGGAAAAAACTAAAGTTCCACGAGACTGAATAAAATACCGACATCGAGCACTGCGCACAGGATGCCTTTGGCTTCACGGGTCCAACAATAACCAATTAAAGCATATCATCAGCCGTTTCCATTCAAAAAGTATAAGATAGCAAGAACGAGCAACATTTGAGCGGGATAAGCTGAATTCAGCTAATTTTGTGTCTTCTCAATCAACCGCGTACAGAAAAAGTGTGGAACGAGTAAAAGAAAGCAAATAAAAAGGGATCAATAGAGAAGTCAGTAAGATACCGGGAGACTCAAGGTTATCGGCTGTAATGACGAAAAACGCGCATTATCAGAGCAAGGCGAGGCTAAACAAAAAGTCGGGCTGCTTGCATAGACTAGGCTTCAGTTGTCGGATGACGTAAGACGCCGCAAATCGAAGCAAGCTCGGGCTATTCCGCCGGTTGACAAACTTGAGCGCGATTATCCCACACAAAGGTTGTTCGTTGTTGCTATCGTAAAACTGAAGGACAATTACGAGAAACCAAGGATTTGGTCCAAAAGTGGCAACAGAACGCAAAAAGTGGGCGTAGCGGAGAAGCGTCATTGGGCAGTAAAACAGTGGCTGCCTAATCGCGAATCTCCAGTCGGAGAGACAAAAGATTAAGCGATATACGCAGTTGGTAAAATAATCCGGGTAAACTGTTTACTGACTGGATGAATAGCAACACTCGATGCAAACAGCATCGCACGAGAAGGTAGCCTATGAAAGTAGAAAAAGTAACCACACTGAGAGTGTGCTAAGCGAACGCATTCCAGCACAAGATAACCATAGTATATTTAGAGATTAGGGTAATAAACACAATATTAAACATGGTACAATAATAATAAGATAACCTCTTAAGTACGGTATAGTGGGCGGTGACGCAAACAGATAAGTGCCGCTCGCGGTGTAATGAAGGAGTTAGCGTTTCGTTAGATTTTGGAATTTGTAATCGGGCGAAAGAAAATAATGCATTAATAAAGTAGGCGAAAACTTCGTAAAATGTTAACTCGTAAGTTAGGAGCAAACTGGAGAATCGAGGCTTTTAAAGAGAAAAAGGAGGATATTGAAGCGTACCGAGACAAAAACCAACCCAGTCCAGGCTGCCACGGGCTCTCAGGGTTCATCACGGACACCTTCCATAGATCCAGCAAAGTCTTCCGTTTCACCACGCCCTCAGTGGGAATACAA
>OX104063.1:109928520-110073348 GCA_944474145.2 Dicrocoelium dendriticum | reverse complement strand
CGTACATACTGCTTCCGCGCAAGCCATCTCTAACTCGGACAGCGAGACACCTATCTCCTCAATGTGTCTGCGCTGGTCTGGGTATTCTACACCGCAAGGGCAACGAAGCCGTGCGTCCTCCACCAACTTGGACTTAACTCCGTTGCTTAGTGAGAACGGGAATGGGCTGGTGCATAAGCCCGAACCCTATGCCGCAGTCGCGAGCGCTAGTACTTTAGCAAAAGCGAGGACAACCATAGTTGAGAACAGGGATTCGAAAAAGGTCCCATGACCCAAGGTAAAATCAACCACCAAAATGTGGAACTAAAGCTCGTCTTAAATAGAGTAGCGCCGCTTGAGGAACTTGTCAGAGAAAAGTGATACCCACCAAAGTCAGCATCACCGGAAAGAGACAAGCCGCCTGATCGCAACCGCTGCCTGACCATCACGAACGTCCCAGAATCCAACAAAGAGACTCCAGCTGAAAGGATGCTCGATGACCAAGCCTTCCTTAAACGAATGGTCTCCATGTTGTTTGATGAGCGTGAGCAAGGAATAGACCTAATCTCTGCTTTTCGCCTTGGCAGAAAACAAGAGGACCCAGCCAAGTTTCGTCCTCTGAAAATCATCTGTCAGCATGAAGAAGTATGCCAACGCATCCTGAGACGGACCTCGCGCCTCAAGCAAGAAACCTACTACGTTCTGAAAGACCTCTCCCCGGAGGACCGAGTACGAATGAAGCAAGCTGTCTGCGAGCTGCGAACCCGACGCGCAAATAGAGAAACACATCTACACATAGTGGGTTTTCGCGTAATCAAAAAAGCTCAGAGAGCTCGATGGAGGCCAATTCTCCTTCTTCCAGGACCTCAAACATAAAGAATGGACTACGGGTAATACTCGCGAATGTGCGCAGTCTCAGAAACAAGCTAGATGAGATTCCACTCCTTATCTCTGAACAGCAACCGGACCTAATGGCATTCGCCGAAACCTGGCTTTCATCTGACATATCTGACTCGGAGGTTCATGTTTCAGGATATCAGCTACTTCGATGCGATCGCTTTGGTGGGAGGTCTGGAGGCAGATTAATCCTCTACAAAAAGAACCACCTCAAGACCCACATTGTCGAACCCGATTGTGACAAGGATGATATGTCGGAACTGCTCTGGTGTCGAATTCATGACGGATACCAATCGCTGATGGTCGGGGTGGTCTACAGAGCCCTGGCTCACACCTATTACGTTCCGTACGCATCCACAGCAGAGGAAAAAACTGTCTCCTTATGGGTGAATTCAACACCCCAGACATAATCTGGGACCTTCTTCACAGTTATCCCTCATCTGACTCCTTGATACCGTTCACGAGTGCAACCTGGCACAGCATGTCTCGACGCCAACGCGGATGATCCCTGATCAGACACCAAACATTCACGACCTGGTTTTCACTTCGGCACCATCTGATGTCTCAGATCTAACGATCCTCCAACCTCTTGGGTCGAGTGATCACTGTACAGTCTCATTTTCGTGAACACGACGCCTCACAATACACGATAAGGGGACACTGCGTCGAAATTTCTGGCGCACTGACCAGCCCAGATTAAGAACGACTGCAAATAACATGGACTGGAGTATTCCGCAATCCTTGGAGCTTGATGGCGCGTGGGAACGCCTGCGATCTATGATGATGCGGCTCATTGAACAGTTTGTTCCAAACTGCAAGAGCAGACCACCATCCAAAGGACCCCCATGGATTGATAAAGAAGTAAGATCCCTAATGAAAAAAGGACGAAAACTATGGGATCATTTCAAGAGCACAAGACTGACATCAAGCTACTTAGAGTACAAAACTGTCAGAAACCTATGCACCCTGGGAAAACGACACAAAGGACTACAATATGAACATGGACTGGCTATGGAATCCCAAAACTGTCCCAAGAAACTTTTTGCCTACTTGAAGCGAAATGCCAAAAATGGTAGTGGAATCCTCGCTCTATCCTCTTCTAAAGAAGGTACCATTCTCTACGGCGATGATGAAAAGCAAACCTATTGGCTGCGCAATATTCCTCGGTCTACTCAGTGGAGTCACCACTGCTCAATAACTGTTTGCCTGCTCACTACCCCTCCACGGACCAAGTTGAAATTAACTCCGAAGTAGTCACTAAGCTATTCCTCGAACTGGACTCGAACTCCTCCCCAGGCCAGGACGGATTGCATCCCAACTTCCTCAAAACGATAGCTGAGTACGTCGCCGCCCCTCTCTGCCAAGTGTTTCGGCAATCTCTCGAAGTCGGCTGCCTACCCACAGGCTGGAAAGAAGGCACCGTCCTGCCCAAATACAAGGGGGGAAACAAACAAGACCCGGCCAACTACCGGCCAATATGTCTGACGTCAGTCGTATGCAAAACCATGGAACGAATAGTCAAGTGCGTCCTCCAGCTACACTGTGTGGATCTAAACCTCATCTCACCTGCTCAACATGGCTTCCGAAGAGCACGCTCATGCATCACTAACTTACTCATCGCCAGGGAAACATGGGCAGAAGCCATAGATACACGAAAACAGGTTGACGTAATATTCATTGACTTTAGCAAAGCCTTTGATAAGGTTCCACACGTACGACTGCTACATAAACTCCAGGGAATTGGCATTACAGGAAATTTTCTCTCCTGGATTGCCGATTTCTTAAGGGGTAGGACAATGCGCGTACAAGTGAACCAAATCCTCTCTGCTCCAGTGCCCATGACTAGTGGCATTCCCCAAGGATCAGTGCTTTGACCAGAGCTCTTCAAACTGTACATTAACGATCTGCCGACTGCACTTCAAACCGACTGCTTGATTTACGCCGATGACCTCAAGCTATGGTCAACAGTATCCAGCATTGAGGATGCGGACAGATTACAAGAGGTCCTAGACCAGCTACACGAATGGTCCATCAAGTGGGAACTGCCAGTAAACCGAGGTGAAGGCACTGTTCTCCCAATGGGTAGCACTGAACCGTGCGGTGCATACCACATTGGTGGGTTTCTCCTCAGGAATACCACCTACGAGAGAGATCTCGGGGTTATCGTGACTTCTGACCTTAGAACGACGCAGGACATGCTGAAGAAGGTGGCCACTGGAAGGAGACTGGTGGGTGCCTTAAGAAGATCATTCGCTCGAATGACTCCTGAGATTTTCCGACCTTTGTTCACCTCGCACGTCCGTCCAGTCTTAGAATATGGTCTTCCAGCTAGCCATCCGCTTTCAAAGTTTGGATGGCCTCTGCTGAAAAAGGTTCAGAGACGTGTATCGAAAGCTGTTCTGGGGCTTCGTGATCTCCCGTATCCCATTCGACTCTAGCAGCTAAATCGCTTCTCCCCCGAGCTCCGCCGTCGCCGGGGTGATCTCATCTACACTAGGCGCATCCTCCGAGGGGAACTTGGATGTGATTTACAACAATTCTTCCGGCGCAACACTGACTGTTCCACACGAGGTCACACATGGAAACTGTTTAAGCAAAGAAGACAGAATTCGCATGGACGTCACCCTATCCACTAGAGTGGTGAATGATTGGAACAGCCTACCGGAAGAAATTGCAGACGCTTCATCCGAAGAAAGTTTCAAGCGGCTGATAGACAAACATTCGCTGAGAATGCTGGAATCTTGCGTGTGTCACTGCAATTGCGACGAACCCTCGAGGAACGTCGCAATGCAACGACACGCATCAAACCCATTATGATACGGAAACGATGGGGCTGACAAGGGATTTCCCTCCTGCTCTCTACAACTCACTGAACAATGAACCGTATCTTTACGGGTAAGATCGATCCAGACTTGTCCTGGCTATTTAGTTCCGCCAAGCTGCCTAGTCTCTGATGTCACCCGTTGAAGCTGCACAAACTGCGTTCTGACCGGGTAAGGACGGAAACTCGCTTGTCGAGTCGAGTTATTGAAGGTTGGAACTCGCTTCCGGAGCATGTCGTTAGGGAGTCTACGGCAGAGGGTTTCGAGCGTCAGTTGGATGCTCTTAGGTGGCAGTACCAAACCTTCCCCTTCTCCTAACCGACTTGTATCTTCAAATTTCCCTTTGTTTTTTAATTTTCTTCTCACATCTTGGTATTCTCATTATTTGGCTGACATTCTTCCTCTCGTTTTCTTAGCTTACCCTTCACTCTTTTACTTCACATAAACCGGCCTGGCAGGGACTGCTGGGCAGGAAAATGTGGGCAGTAATTGGTTGGACAAGGTGTGATGCGGTCTTCGTTTTAGGCTTTTCAACACCTCAAGCAAACCTGTCAATTCCCGATCCGACGATACGCAAAAGAAGGAACATTCACGGGATTATCCTATCGTTCCGGTCCCAACTGAACTTGAATTTGAGCGTTTTCACTATCGCGCTCTGTTTGCTCGTGCAACACTAAACTGGAAGACACCACGCGGTGGTCCGCCATCTATCTGGAGACAGCATATGAAATCGTTGACTTCACGCTTTGCCACCATTGGATCCACATGTCTGCCTGGTTGGGGACCAAAGGACGAGGAGTGCCGATGGCCGGAAATGATGCAGGATATGGCTCGTAACAGAAACCAGTAGAGGATGTGTTCATAATTATTTAGATTTGGATGCTTACCGATTTAAAAGACAAAAAATTTAAAAAATGGCGTGTGCAAAATAACAAAAATAGTGCTCCGATTTTTTCTCTTTCATTGCGGCACAACAGCTGAAGGGTGTTGCTCAACTTCAGTTATTGTGCCATGATGATGTTACGGTGTTACACCTGTCTTCTTTCAGTGATTTCCATAGTTTTACTTGACTCTGTCTATTTAATAAACTGCTGGATATTCTTCTTCTTCTTCAGTGGCGTTTGTGTTGTTTCTTTGTCCATCCCCCATTCGCTTCACTTCTTTCTCCAACCACGTTTTCATTTCCTGTGCATAATCTGACTCTTTTCTCGTTCCACAACGGCCGGCTGGTAGCTCTCCGGAACGATGTCCATCTTTTAATGGTGACTCAGCTAGCGTGCCTTTGTTGCATGTATATTATCCTTATGTATTGCGGCACAATAGCTGAGGTGTTTTCCGCTTCTAGCTACCGTGTATAGTGATGCACACGCTCATTGCTCACGCGGTGTTCCCACCAAACATGAGCTAAACTGCGAAGAGAGCGATAGTCGAACGCAGCTAACCTTTATATGTCTATCGATCTGATGGGCGCAGTTTTCGCAACCGTACAGGAGGGTTGAACACACAGCTACATTGTAAACTCTGTCTGTCCGAGCGACAGTGATGTCACCATGGCGCCACAGGTGGCGGAGATTGGCGAATGCGCTTAAAGCTTTTGCTTTATGTTACATGGCCTGATTTTCTATCTCACGAGCGCTTACATAATTGTCTTTAGCTAACTGCATCAAAAATCCACCGCTCAGGTGTACATTATACTGATGGGCCTTATCTTGGGTGCGACTGTCGTATTTGCGCAACATCTCGTTTGCACGTTCTTTCTCCCTGTCTGGTTTGGGAGAATACTAACACTGATATTGTCTCTTTGTGGCTTACTGATGAACTTGCAGAATGTCTCTCTATTACATCCTTCTTTGCATGTCCTTATACTCTGACAGAACGTCATTAGACACTACCCAGTTGTTCTTACGGAACTTCATCACGATAAGATTGGGCCTTAATTTCATACGATGAATCGTATGCCTCTTTGATCCATCGAGTCAAAATATGACGACACTGGACTATGACGCGTCCTGATGTGTTACGTGACTCCGTAAATGAGGGACCTTCGTTTGGAGGCGCCTTCCGTGTGCATCATCAGATATATTCAGGCAAATTCACTCTCGGTATCTTCGTCACCGGAGGTTGAAGAGACGCCATGGCAGATAGCGCTTACGAGCTATGCGTTCAGCCCGACCGACACAGAGCATAAGCACCGCAGGTTTTGTTGGTGTGTCGTGAAACAGAGCATATACATTATTCTTTTTGCCATTGTCAGTAGCCAGTTTGATGTGGCCATGCGAATACTCACTTGCGTTTGATCGCAGTAGCAAGTGTATGCTCCACGACAGTCGAACAATACGTACAACCAGTTCCGAATAATTATTGACTGCATGTGACAGATTTCAAACGGATTCTAATGCATCCAAATCGCTGGCCATGTGGTTAGGTGATAAGAATAATCGGTGGAACTTGTAATTGTAAGCTTCGAAGCTGAGTGACGTGATGACAAGCACTGCGCCTCCAGACATTGTACAACCTCATGTGACCCTCCGAAAAGCAACGTTTAAAATTGAAAGGTGAATTAAGTGCAATGATTTATACTGTGCAATGCTGTACATAGATTTAAGCCTGCTACTTGTTTCTCTTTGCCGCTTCTTATTCTCAGTTTTGTATCAGCAGTTCACTCTCATCACTCCGGGTTAGCTTTTCGCCTGTCTTTGTCCGGGCCGGACTGTGGTAGCAGATTCATGAGCAGCAGTCTTGATATCACGGTCGGCGGCAACCTGTGGCTCTTACGCTCTGTGCTCATCGAGCAGCACTTATGGCGCTTAAACGTTGCCTCCCATGACTGACCCATCGGTGTCTCCTCAGCTTCCGATGAAGAGGACACTGAGATCAGGTTTGCCAGTGCTATGCCCAGTGTGAATAGGTCAGAAGGCGGATAAGTGTTACTTAGCACCTCTTTAGGTTAGTTCTTCCGAGTAGTAAACATGATCTGCCTATCAATCATTTTCCTTTGTTTACGGATTTTGGTTCCGTTACATAGTCGGTTTCAGCTTGCTTGCTGCGCTGAACCGCCATCTATCTAGGAGCCTTATGTTTGCGTAAGAGCATCGTTGGTTAGCGAGCGCCCATTGATGCAGGCTAGCACTTGTTGATGTAATAATGATGTTCCAACTTTTCGGTATTTCGCATCGCAAATGGCCTCGATTAGTGAAACAATGGCCTTAAATGGACCGTCTTAGATCGCCGTTCAGTAAACCTGCCATGTAGCAGTCCATCCGCTAACCGCCTCTTTGCATGTAGATCCTTAGCGTTGGACTTCCTACCATAAGAAGATCCAACTTGTTCTTGCTTTGTTTAGGAGGAACAACGTTCAGCTGAACAAATAATATCCGGCCTTGAAGTGCAGTAGTTCCTGTTGACATGACTCACGTCAACAGGAAAACCACAAACGTGAACAGGAAGAAAATGAGCTTGCATGCAAATGGAATGCAAAAAATGGGATCACAAAAATGTGCGTTAAGCTAATCAAGCTGGAATGAAAGTCACCAGCTGGATGCAAGAAACCGAATGCAGGAAAGTTACGAGCAACGTGAGTGCACCATCTGACAGAACCTCCAACTACTGACGTAAACCATCCCAAGACCCCCATCCACGAAAACCGCACATACCAGCCTGACTATGTCTATTTCTTCATGCCTATATATATATATATATATATATATATATATATATATATATATATATATATATATATATATATGCATGTTTCATCGGACATCCCGCCGTGGCCTTAGGAAAAGCGTCGTCTTATCTGCTGCATACAGCGGGGTAGATAAGCAAAAACATGCTACTGCTGGCCCCTCCCTTCTATCTTCTTCCCCTGCACAGACTCTCTCCGACCCCATTTAATCCAACCCACTACTTCCTCCAATCCAGGTCGTCACCAACCATATGATTGTCCGCCCACGCTATCGTATGCTTGCACACAAAGCACTGAACATCTGGTGCTGGAACGTGCGCACACTATTGCACCGAAACTCGACTGAGTGCCCTGAGCGACGCACTGCACTGCTCGCGATGGAACTGGTACGCTACAACATCGACACTGCCGTGCTCTGCGAGACACGCTTCGCTGAGCAAGGTAAGTTGCATGAAGCCGGTGCTGGCTATACGTACTACTAGGTGGGAAACGCCACCTCAGCATCACGTGAACATGCGGTCGGATCTGCAATATCCAGTCGCCTAAATGATCAGCCGGCTTGCAAGTTTACTGGCTTCAGCGTGATACTGATGACTGTTTGCCTACGACTCAGAGATGGTAAGTTCGCCACTTTTATAAGCACGTACGGTCCGACCATGTCTTGTCTCGTTGCCACGTGTAATCAATTTTACACTCAGGTATCCACCGTTATACTGCTGTGTCGAGGAGCGACCGACTATATCTGCTGGGTGATTTCAAAGCGTGCGTTGGGCGTGATGCATCTGTGTGGACAGATGTCATCAGTCCGCATGACATTAGTTCAGCGAATGCGAACAGTGACAGGCTGCTCTCACTGTGTGCCACTCACGGCCTGACGATCACGAACACTCGGTTTGCACTGAGTGAGAGTGATATACCAACTTGGACATACTCACGGAATGGTCACGATCACCTGCTCGACTGTGTCATCGTACGTCAGCGTGAGATGCGCATAATACGTGTACTGCGTGGAGCTCAGTGTGTCACTGACCACAATTTGGTGCGGAACCAACTGTACATATATTTTCGTAAATCTATGTATTACATTCCTGTCGTAAGCTGGAGGCGTAGATTTATCATTCACTCGCTCGGTACTGTGGCGAAACGTACTGAGCTGGAGAAGGCGACGGCTGCCCGCCGGTGTGACGTGGAGTGCATAGGCACATTGGGCGACTTGTGGCACCATATTCGCGAGTAAGTGACAGCTACTGCCGAGGAGACCATCGGGCACGCAAAATGTAAGCGATCCGAATGTTTTGATGAGGACAATGCGACGATTGGCGCATTGGTATCGGAGAAGAATGCAACATTTGCTGCACATGTGACAGACCCCAGTGACTTGGGGAAGAAGAGTCAGCTACGCAAAATTCGACGGCGGCTGACTCGACAGCTCTGTCGAATACATGAACGGAGAAGGGGAAGCAGATGGAATGCTACGTCTAACGCCGCTAACTCAAGGAATTCTTGAAGGCGATGTATGGACCGAGGTTAGAGCCGCTGAGGACGCTGCTCGGTGGTAGTTCAGTCTCTGACTGCACACAAACTGTAGACATAACAATTTGATGGTCTCCTAAACAACCGTTCAGAGATCGACTGGCCTGCACTGAACAGCCTGAAGAAGCATGAAGTGAAGGCGAGTCTGGCGGAGATGCCAAAACTGGGTGAGACGCAGAGAGCACTTTATCAGCTGCGAAACGACAAGTGCGCCGGTGCCGACGGGATCCGGCCTGATGTATTGAAACATGGCGGACCCGCGTTGGTAGCTGCGCTGCACCAATTGGTGCAACGGGTGTGTATTGAAGAGAAAGTGCCGGCCTACCTGAAGGATGCCTTTGTGCAAGGGCAAAGGAAGCAAGCAATGTACGAATTACTGTGGTATCAACTTGCTGAGTTGTGTGGGGAAAGTGATCGCCCGAATCTTGCTCAACCACCCCGTCCCTCAGGTCGTTGAACCGCACGTGGCGGGAAAGCAATGTGGATTCCGTTCAAATCGCAGCATCATCGATATGGTGTTTGTGGTTTGTCAGTTGCAGGAGAAGTGCAGAGAACCACACCAGCCGTTGTACTCATTGTTTGCTGACTTCACTAAGACATTTGGTATGGCGAACCGCGAGGCATTGTGGCTGATGTTGAGTATGTTTTGTTGTCCGAGTAAATTTGTAATTAAATGTCTGCAAGCGAATGTCTGCGGGCGAAGGTGCAGCTGAATGGAGAGACCACGGATGACTTTCCAGTTGTCTCTGGTGTGAAGCAAGGTTGTGTCTTAGCTCCTGCTCTGTTTAATATTTACCTTCATGCAGATGTCTTGTACTTTTGATACTGTTTGTGATTACCGTGTCCGTGTAGAACGTTGTATTGATGGTGGGTTGCTGAACATCTGTCCTTTCTGGGCGAAAACCCGAGTGTGTGAAACAATTATCCATATGTTGCAGTTTGTTGACGACTGTGTTTTGTTTTCGTGCAGCGTGGATGAATTGCAGCACATGACATCGGCTCTAGCTTCGACGGCGGCCAAACTCAGGCTCAATATCAACACTAGCAAGACTGTTTGTCTTTTCCAGCCTTCACCAGGAATGGAATTCGCGGGCCTGCCCCAAATCCTGGTTGCCGATTGTGTTGGCAACCACTCCAAGCTTTTGTTACCTTGGAGGCATAATAACTACCTTAAGATACCGAGCGAGGTACGCAGCAGCGTATGGAAGGGGCTGCTGCATTTGGCAGCCTGGAATGTCGTGTGCGGAACAACCACCAGCTCACAGTCGGGACGAAGCTGCTGGTATGCAAGTCTACGCTGTCCGTTCTTCTCTACGGCAGCGAAACCTACACGGTTTATCCTAAAGATGTCCGTTATCTGGAGCGCTTCCATCAACTGTGTGTGCGTCATATTATGCACATTGACTGGGGTGACGGAGTTGCAGACACGGAGGTGCTGCGACACATTGGCTTGTATACAGTGGGCTGCATACTTGTGCTAAGGCATCTCTGGTGGCTCGGGCATATTCGCCGCATGAATTCGACCCGGATACCGAAACAGCTGCTTTATGGCCAACTGCGTGCAGGGAAACGGCACGTGGGAAAACCGAAGTTACTTTACCAGGACATGATCAAGATGAACCTTTCACATTCTGATATTGATCTCAGGTGTTGGGGACTGCGTTTCCGCTGATAGTACGGATAACCGATGCAGCCACTCGGGACACTATACAGCCACTTTCCAAATCAGAAGACAAAGATCTCCGGCGAAACTTGGATGGAGCACCCAGAAGCCAGTAGCATGTACCAACTGTAGAAAAATTTTGCGACCATCCAAGTCTCACTCCTGTCAAATGTCTACTACGTTAGTCAGCTTCATCGCCCGGCTTGGATCCTTCGTCTACCTATCCCCTTGTCCATTTTCTGTTCCCACTGCCTACCATGACTCCCTTACTGTGTGACTCAATGTCCCATTTTTAGTTCATTTACGTCCTACCTCCTTTTCACTCCTATGCACAAGTACCCCCATTGACATTGACTGTTCCCATTGATTTGCTCGATTTGTGTGACGCTTACAGTTTGTACAGCTAGTGTATCAGACCTGGCCTTAGCGCGTCTTCATTGGCAGACGCATACCCTTGGTTCATTTTGATTCTTACCATAAGCTTTGTGCCTCTCACTTTGATTCCATTGTTTGTTTCGCACGCCTGAACTCACGGGTCGCTCGTGGATCTGGGCGCGAATTTTTGGCATATTTTTATGTTTGGAAATCATTAAGGTAATGTCTATTTTGATACGATGAATTTGTACAAATGGCACCGTTTCAGGTCCGCACTTGGTCTTTTGTTGAATATTCCGGTGGAATACGCGTGGCTTAAACTTCCAAACGCTTTGTAGTGTTACACCAACGAACCCCAAGTCATGTCATCATTGCATGTGGGACTCCGTTACTGGCTTGAGATAGATTCACGCGTCCAATCATGACGTACGATGGTCAAGGGATGATGTTTACTGAGTCCGCAGCCGCATTCTAGGCATCGAGGAAGAATAGGCAGATAAACGGTCGTAGGCCGTGCGCGCCTCACTCACTGTCCAGACAGTCTCACGGTTAGTTGACTTGTCTGTCCTCTATGAACGCAGGGGAGTGTGTGCTTCGCGTGAATGTGCCTAGGTAAATTACTGTCCGCACGCGAGCAGAAAAAGCGAATGCGTTCCAGTGCTTAATTGCATGAAACATTCGCCCGCTATTGGATGAGCGATTCACGGTCGGAAATCTCTCGCGTCCCGTGTGTACACTCATGGTGCACTACTTAAACGTGCTAGTCCGTTGGATTGTGTGCCGGATTTCACTTGCGGAGCAATCTGTATACCTGAATAGCCCAAACAAGGACGAAACCTGTCTTGAGTACAATGCTGTTCGTCACCTTATTCACGTAGTCTCATGTAATGCGTGTTCACTTTGCCTTGCAGGACGAAGGTTGCTCACTGTGTATCCCTCTTATTCGTGGTCGTTCTTGTGAGTATAGTCGCTAGTCCATAGTTCATGTCGGCATGCATTTTGCGACCGGGAGTGCAAGATGTAGTGACTTACCTCGCCCTTCCGTTCGTTCCTTGGATTTAACCCCGTGGTTGAATCACCGTGTTTTGGTCCGGACTAGCACAGGTATGGTTCTCCTGATGTTTACTAATCGCATTTCAGGAGCCTACCAGCGTGGGACCATCTCTTATGTGAACCACAACACCCCACTAATCACTGTTCTTCTGGATCACTGTGAAGTACATGTACACATTGACCTATCCCACACTACATCTGAACCTTACATTATCGATGACGCGATTCCACATTCAAACCAACTGAGAGGGTAATTTTGATTCTTTCCATTTTTCAACAACCATAGTGGGACCCGCGTTTGTTATCGTGATGCTTTACACGATAGACATTATCTCACTGGACGAATTGGCCTTCTTAAAGGGCCAACAGAGGATTTGCATCGAGAACATCAGCAGAGGTTGTACCCGGTGGAGTCTGATTTAAACTCTTCTGTGATGCTACTTTCACGTGCCCATCTCCGGCTACTGTTAGCTCCATGGCAAGATGAGTTAGATGAGGTGTGTATATTTATTGAAATCGCTTTTCCTTACATTTCAGTGCTCATCGGAAAATAATGTCATAATCTGTTATATTTATGGTTGGCAGCGTTCAGATTTGCATGTCACTGTGGCCAGCCACAGGCTGCCTGTGCCTACAGAGGGAACTTGGGTGACTTGCTCTGCACCACCCACAGCTCCAACCACACGTCATATCCAGTATAAACCCGAAGCAATAACACCGGGAGGCATGTGGATGGGAGCCACGTTTCGTCAACGAAGCCGGCCCACACTCTTTCATAGGCAAACACAAGCACGCTGTATTTAGGAATCAATCGCACACAAGGCGGTGGCTGGACGGTAGTCCGCTCCACACTGGGTGCATGGGATCACTTTTCGAGCCTAGCACGGCCACCATTACCGTGCACCCCTCCCCTCCAGCAACGACCAACTGTCTCCTAGAGCCGGTATGAATGATGTAGTGGGTAATAGACAGGTAGGCACCTTGTCAACATGCACATCAAGCGCAGCCCCATCGGGGATCTAAACCAACAGCCAATCACTTGAGACGACGATGCCAAATAAAATAAGTCGAATAATGCATGCAGATATTCAGGCGCAACTCTTCGCTAAATGAGCATATGAAATAAATTGGTTGCCAACAAATCCGCGATAGGTATATGACGTCAGAAAATATATTTTAAGAAAGTGCCACGCACGCGAAAGTGTCAGCGATATTAACTACAATTAGTTTCAGCGACGTGTGCAAGTTAATAGAAGATATTTCAGGTTAATATAAGCTAAAAAAGCATTAGGGCAATATAGCAAACCCACCACCTGAAATAAAGAGACTAAGCATGCCAGCACGCGGTTAGTTAATCGAATGCATCGTACCTACAAACGTTGCGCCTGTTCTGCCTACCTTCTCAGCAGGACTCGTCGTCGTTTCGGTGGTGACCCTGAGTTACCTCGCTCATGGCTCACTAGGCCTACCTGACTCAGGCACTCGCGGCCGCAAGTACTACAGCACCATGCGCTCGATGTCGATGGAGTACAACTCATCGGCGCCTGCCGCTTCTTCTCTGCATGCATGAGGGCTTTCTCCTGCACCTCGGCAACTACCTTCGTGATCAGATCGCACCATTCACGCCGATCAGCCGCCTTCGATTCCCATGACCTGCAATCAGGATTAGAATGTGATAGGCTTACTTTGATCATGTCCTGGTAACGAAGCTTCGGTTTCCTCACATGCCGCTTCCGCAGACCCAGGTGACCATATAGTAGCTGCTTCAGTATCTGCGTCGAGTCCAAACGCCACACATGACCGAGCCACCTAAGTTGTCTCAGCAAAAGTATGCAGTCCACTGCATACATTCCTCTTCGGCGCATCACTTCTGTGTCTCTAACTCAGTCGCACCAACCAATGCGCAGAATCCGTCGCAAACGCTGTTGATGGAACCGCTCGAGATATCGCACATCCTGCCGGTATATCGTCCACGTTTCGCTGCCGTATAGAAGAACGGACAGCACCATGAATTTGTACACCATCAGCTTCGTGCCAACGGTAACCTGATGCTTGATCCACACGCGGTGCTCTAGCTTCCCGAATGCCGCGACTGTCTTCGTTACGCGGATACCAAGTTCACTGTGTTGTTGCTAATCAGTCGGAATCACATTCCTAAGGTAGAAGTGTGTGGTTTCCAGTACTTCAGCACAAATGCTAATTCGTGACACTTGTAGATTGCACCTCCAGTGAAAGCTGAAAGAGACAGACAGTTTTGCTCGTGTTGATGCTGAGCCTGAATTTGGCCGCCGTCGAAGCTAGAGCCGATGTCATGTGCTGCAATTCATCCACGCTGCACGAAAACAAAACACAGTCGTCAACAAACTGCAACATATGGATAATTGTTTCACACACTCGGGTTTTCGCCCAGAAAGGACAGATGTTCAGCAACCCACCATCAATACAACGTTCTACACGGACACGGTAATCACAAACAGTATCAAAAGTACAAGACATCTGCATGAAGGTAAATATTAAACAGAGCAGGAGCTAAGACACAACCTTGCTTCACACCAGAGACAACTGGAAAGTCATCCGTGGTCTCTCCATTCAGCTGCACCTTCGCCCGCAGACATTCGCCTGCAGACATTTAATTACAAATTTACTCGGACAACAAAACATACCCAACATCAGCCACAATGCCTCGCGGTTCGCCATATCAAATGCCTTAGTGAAGTCAACAAATAATGAGTACAACGGCTGGTGTGGTTCTCTGCACTTCTCCTGCAACTGACAAACCACAAACACCATATCGATGATGCTGCGATTTGAACGGAATCCACATTGCTTTCCCGCCACGTGCGGTTCAACGACCTGAGGGACGGGGCGGTTGAGCAAGATTCGGGCGATCACTTTCCCCACACAACTCAGCAAGTTGATACCACAATAATTCGTACAACATTGCTTGCTTCCTTTGCCCTTGCACAAAGGCATCCTTCAGGTAGGCCGGCACTTTCTCTTCAATACACACCCGTTGCACCAATTGGTGCAGCGCAGCTACCGACGCGGGTCCGCCATGTTTCAATACATCAGGCCGGATCCCGTCGGCACCGGCGCACTTGTCGTTTCGCGGCTGATCAAGCGCTCTCTGCGTCTTACCCAGTTTTGGCATCTCCGCCAGACTCGCCTTCGCTTCATGCTTCTTCAGGCTGTTCAGTGCAGGCCAGTCGATCTCTGAACGGTTGTTTAGGAGACCATCAAATTGTTATGTCTACAGTTTGTGTGCAGTCAGAGACTGAACTACCACCGAGCAGCGTCCTCAGCGGCTCTAACCTCGGTCCATACATCGCCTTCAAGAATTCCTTGAGTTAGCGGCGTTAGACGTAGCATTCCATCTGCTTCGCCTTCTCCGTTCATGTATTCGACAGAGCTGTCGAGTCAGCCGCCGTCGAATTTTGCGTAGCTGACTCTTCTTCCCCAAGTCACTGGGGTCCGTCACATGTGCAGCAAATGTTGCATTCTTCTCCGACACTAATGCGCCAATCGCCGCATTGTCCTCATCAAAACATTCGGATCGCTTACAGTTTGCGTGCCCGATGGTCTCCTCGGCAGTAGCTGTCACCTACTCGCGAATGTAGTGCCACAATTCCGTCGTAATGTGACTGGGCCTTATCGTGGTGCGGCGGTTTGTGTACCTCATTGAGCGATACTGGGTGAGACCCCCGGGGAACTTGAGAGCTACTTCTACCAGGTTGATCAGTGTTGAGAAGTCAGACAAACTCAGTCTCATGGTCCTCTAGGTTTGGGGGTTTGAAATGGGATGGCGTCCATTTCTGTAAAACTAAATCATCGCCACCTCTCCGCTGCCTTGTGGGCAGGCTTTTGAGCTAAAGGCCTTGGATAAGGACCGTAATCGTCCTGCTGTCTAATTCTGGGCGCCCTGACAGTATCTCAACCCACAAACAGCAATGACACAAAAGTTTCACAATAAACTTCATCCTGCATCGGCCGTCGCGCATATTATGAACGGTCGCCTTATCTGCTGCATACAGCAGGGCGAATAGGCGGAAACATGCTACTGCTGGCGCCTCCCTTTTTTCTTTTCCACCTTTCTCTCTTACTCCCATCCCGGCCCCCACTACTAATCTTCCTTCTATAATTCCCAGCTTAATTGACAGCAACCGAAGTGCCACTAGTGTAGAACCATCTGCAGCCACCATCCCACCGCACCTATCGGACGCCTGTCGGCAAAAGTCCCTTATAAGGCCACGCTATCCCGTTTCCATGGGGACATTCAACGTTCGCACTCTAAGACAAACAGGTCAATAGGCTGCACTCGCATACACCTTGGACACACTGGGTATTGATGTGTGTTGTGTGTCCGAAACTAGGATCAATAACCCTAACGGGGTTATTGAATTAACTGCACCCGGTTTATGCACTCGTTGTTGGTTGCATGCATCCGGAGAAGTCGATGCAGCATTCTCGGGTCAAGCTGGTGTAGGTATCATTCTAAGCTCCTAGGCTGAGCCATTGTTGGTTGATTGAATTCCGGTGAACAGCCGTTTATGTGCAGCCCGTTTGACCACACCAGCTAAGGTGGATTCACGAAGTAATACAAAACCCTGTTTGTTTGTGATTTCCGTTTATGCTCCCACTGACTGCGGCCCAACTGCTGTCAAGGATACATTCTCTGACGAACTGAACGCCCTACTACGCAGTGCTACTGGTTTATATGTTATAGTACTTGCAGGGGATTTGAACGCACAAGTAGGGCGTTTGAGCTTTTCAGGAACTCAGCTGGGTGGTAAATGTGGGCTTAACTCCGAACGGATTGACAACGGTGTGCGTCTGCTGCAACTGTGTGCGGAGCATCAGTTGTTTCTTAGTAGCACTGCTTTTAGACACAGTGGGCGCCGAAGTGCCACTTGGCGTCCTCCTGTAGCTGGCCAGCGATGGACCCAAATTGATCACATAGCCATAAGTTACAGATGGCGTGGTTCCATCCTGGATTGCCGCTCGTACTGGAGTACCTGTGTCGACTCTGATCATGCCTTGGTCCGCTGTCGTTTGTCCAGGAACTTTACCGGGAGGCGCACCAAGCGTCTCCTCTAATTGGCAACTGAGGAATTGTCTCAACCCTCGGTCAGGCAAGCCGATCAAGACGCACTGCGTACCGAACTGTCTTGTCCTAATGACACTGAGCTTCAGTGGAATAGGATCTCGGCCACCATGCATGACGCAGGAGCATCTGCTTGTGGTACTATCCATCGTCACCGCACCAGTCACTGGATATCCGAGAGGTCGGTGAACCTGTTGAAATCTAGAAGAGACCTCCCGGCTGGCTCTGAACAAAATGTAACTAGACGGGCTATTAGGCGTGAACTAAAGCAGAGCCTACGTGCTGACAAGGAAGCCTGGTGCACCACTCGGGCTGAAGAAATGGAGAAGGCAGGAGCAGTAGGCAATTACCGCAAGCTCTTCCAGCTAACTCGCACCACTGGTCCTAGAAAACCAGGCGTCAGTGAGACAATCAGAGAGAGCGCGGGTGCGCTGATACACAATAAGGAGCGCCGTATGGCTCGTTGGGCGGAACACTCAAGGTCATTTCAGCTGGCCCCTTGCTTCCGGACGTCTTCCTACTCAGGTGATGTACGGTGAGCCATGGACGGTTAGTTTAGAGTCTCCGTCAGAGACCTAGGTTCGAAAAGCGATCACAGCCCTCAATCGTTTTCGTGCTGCTGGTCAGGATTCCCTGCCACCTGCACTATTTAAGGATGGAGGTGGCGTCCTCTGCAAAGCACTGACCTCCTTATTCATCATCATCATCATCATTACGTTAGCTGGAGGTGGAAAGCACCTCAGCTATTGTGCCGCAATACAAAAGATAAGAAACAGAAAACAAACGGTGGCACGTCCGCTCAGTCCCCAGTAAAGGATGGACATCGTTCCGGAGAGCTAACAGCGGACTGCCGTAAAAGAGAGTCATATTATACCTATCAAGTGAGATCATGATTGGAGAGGGATGCTAAGCAGGAGGGGGATGGACAAAAGAACTCACAACACAAACGCCATTGGGGTCGGCTCCAAGCCATATCAGCGAGTGTGTCCAACCAAACGTGTTCACCGTCCTTAGGACCCCAGCCAGGCAATCGGGATGCACCAACCGACGCCAACTTCGAAGTGAGGGTTTTCATTTCTCTCGACCAAGTCATCACTTGGCCTCCCCTCCTCCTCTTCCAACCGCACCCACAACGCGCAAAAAATGCACGTCGCGGGAGTCGGTGTGCTGGCATGCGCAACACGTGGTCCAGCTATCGGAGCTTGGTGCGTGATATAATAGTGCTGAGCGGTTCACTCGCTCTTCCTGCACCAAATACACGACGTCGAACACGCTCATTGCTCACGTGGTGCTCCCACCGGACATGAGCTAAGCTGCGAAGGCAGCGATGATCTAATATGACGAGCCTTTTTATGTCTGTCGACCTGATGGGTCAGGTTTCACAGCCATATAAGAGAGTTGAACGGACGGCTGCGTTGTAAACTCTGCTCTTCAGGGCGAGAGTAATGTCGCGTCTGCACCACAGGTGGCGGAGATTGGCAAAAGCACCTCGAGCTTTTGCTATACGGTTCGTAACCTCATCTTCAATCCCACGGGTGCTAATATAGCTACCCAGGTACTTGAATTCCTGAACGACTTCTAGCAGATCACCACCAAGCGTTAGCGCAGGGTTGGGTCCCTGCCAATCTTGGAGAAGTACTTTGCATTTCGATGGAGCAAAGCATAGCCCAAAACGATTGACATCCAGTGCTAATCGGTCCAGTGCTGTTTGGCATGTTTGGAAGCTGTCACAGATTAGGGCAATATCGTCCACATACTCCAAGTCAAGAAGTCGCTCACCAGGAAATAGCTCCACACCTAGGTCGTGTCCAGCGAACGCTGTTTCCATGACTTCATCAATAGCGAAGTTGAAGAGGAAAGGTGACAGCGGGCATCCTTGTCTCACACCGCTGGTGATACTGAAGAGTGGCGACAGTTTGCCATAAACCCTCACTCTGCCCGAACTATGCACGTACAGCGCTTTGAGAATGTTTACATATTTATCAGGCACACCTTTCCTCAGCAGACAGTTCCAAAGGGCACATCGATCGACTGAGTCAGAGGCACATTTTATGTCAAGAAACACGACAACGGTGGGTCGCCAATAAACATGGCGGTGCTCCAACACTTGACGCAATGTGAAGATGTGGTTGATACAGCCCCGACCTTGACGAAATCTGGCTTGCTCTTCACGAATCTGGCTTTCACGAGTGCCAGTCAGTCTGTGGAGAATGACAGAGGCAAGCAATTTAGAGGCAATCGAAATCAGACTGATCCCTCTGTGATTTCCGCATTCCAAACGGGAGTTTCCCTTGAAAATTGGGACAATGACGGAGCGGTTCCAGTCTGTCGGGACTGTCTCCTGCTCCCAAACTTTTACTATCAACTCTTGTAGATCAGCTACTAGAGCAGGACCCCGAATTTGAAGAGAGCTGGGGGAATTCTATCTGGCCCTGCGGCCTTATGCAATTTCAACAGCCTGATCTCACGTTCGACCTCCGCGCGTGAGGGCGGATCCGAGGAGACGGCCCAAGGAGAAGGGCGCTCAATGCCCGAAGAAGAAAGCGATAACTCAGGTTGGTTAAATTGCCTAGCAGTGTTCAGCCCAACGCTCCAAGTGTTTTGACAAGCTGTGGATCGGCTGCGCCCTCTCGTCGCGTATGGTCTCGCTAACACCAGGTCTCCTGCTGCCAGTTTCCCGTATCAGACGGAATAACTTACGATGATTACCCACGGCAGCGGCTGTTTCCATTTCCGATGCACGATGAGACCACCAGGTTTCGCGATCCTTCTTCAGGCTAGCACGTAGTTTTGCCCTGAGATTTTTGCGAGCCTCATTGTATTCGCTTCCAACCGGAATACGTCGGCGAGCATCCATAAGTTCCAGAGACTGTGTAGAGACCCAATGTCCGGTTTGGCAATTTGTTTTGCCACATGAAGACATGTCTGCTAACAGAAACGCTTGACGAATATGCGACCAGTGATCTTCAACGGTGTTTAGTGGGCGCTTACTCAGCCCAGATGTCAGCGCACTTTGGTACACATTCAGAACATCTGGCTTCGCCAGCTGGCTAGTGTCAATCCGTTCACATCGACGTTGCGGACGTCCACCGAAGCGCATCAGGAGGTCGGCACAGACAAGTGCGTGGTCAGAGTCCACTCTCATGCTCCAAATCGAGCGACAGTTGTGGACACAGCCTTTCCAGCGGTAACTGATCGCAATATGATCGATTTGGGTCTATGGCTGGCCCGAGGCTGGTGGCCGCCAAGTCACGCTTCTGCAGGTGCTGTGTCGAAAGTTAGTGCTCGCGAGAAAGAGGCGAGCATCTTCACACAGCTATAGCAATCGCTCACCATTATTACGGGAGCCCACACCATTTTGGCCACCCAGATGAAGCTCATCAGACAACAATTTTCCGACTTGGGCGTTTAGACCGCCGGCCAACACCACAGTATCCGTGCTTCTCTTGTAACAAAGGAGCTCGTGAAGTTGCTGATAGAAATAATCTTTTACCGAACCAGTGCTACAGTTTGTAGGGGCGTAGACCGCAATGACAAACAGGCAACGTTTGTCCCCGCGCGACTTCGTAGCACGGAACGAACCAGCTAATCTAACGGCGCACATTCTACTGTTTACTGGGATCCAATCAATCAGGGCAGCTTCAGCCCGGGGACTCAAAACAATGCCGACGCCAGCTTGACCGGCATTTAAAGCTGCATCATCGCCAGACAGGCGCAATGAGAATGTGCCGCCGGTGTCGCATGTGGGGGATCTCAGGGTAAGCACGGAGCTCGAAACTTGCAGGCGGGTTTCTGATAAACAGCAAATATCGATCGATAGGGTCTCTAGTGTGCGGGCAAGTGCTGCCTGTTGGCCAATCTGCAGCAAAGTGTGCACGTTGAGGCATGCCAATCTTAGCGAGACACGAGGACTCCAAAGGGAAACGGATGAACTGACGTTGTCCGCTTGGTTGAACATGGACTTGTCGACTGGATTGGAGCGTGGCCCTGCGATTGTGTGTGATTTGAAATTAGAAGACAAGCGACTATTGAAGGAAGCTGGGGGAGGGCCAAGAATTGGGGGATTGGAAATGGGGGAAGTAAAGTTGAAGCGGGACGATAAGGATGAAGAAGCGCAAGAAGGGGTATAAGAAGACGGGAAGGCATGAGCAGTAGCATCCATACCCTTATCTACCATGCTCAATGCAGCAGATAGGGCGCCGTTTATTATCCTCTGCGACGGTCAGAGTATCAAGAAATTGTTCTAGGAAAGGTTCATGGTATTCGAACGTATCTGGAACGAAGTGTTCCGGCTAATTGGAGCGAATCCATTATAGTGGCAATATACAAGAAGGGCAGTCGCACAGATTGTTCTAACCACAGGGTTATTAGCCTAACGCCAGTGATGACAAAACTACTGGCCTCTACTATCCTTCGTCGCCTCACTGAGGAACGGTAATCTCGGATTAGGGAGGAGCAGGCCGGTTTCTACCCAGGACGTGACTGTATAGACCATATATTCACTTTGCGGCAGGTGCTAGAGCAGCGCCACGCATACCGCAGACCGATAATAGTCGTGTTCATCGATTTCAATAGTGCGTTCGATTCAGGCGATCGATCGATTCTGTTCGCAATACTTGCGCGGAAAGGTGTTCCCACGAAATATGTTAACATCCTTCATGCTCTATACTCGAACACTACAGGCCACATCAGGGTCTACGGTGTCTTATCGGATAGCTTTCCAACCACAAGTGGCGTACTTCAGGGTTGTCCGATTGCCCCATTTTTGTTCAATTTCGTCGTGGATTCTATCATGGAGTGTTCCCTTGCGAAATCTCACGATGTAGGCGTTGAAGTACTGTCTGGTGAAAGGTTAGTTGACCTAGATTATGCGGACGATATCGTCTCGCTTCTCGACGATGTTGCGACGGCACAATCAACCCTGAACAACCTGTACAGAGTGGTCCCATTATTTGGTATGCACTTTACACCTTCAAAGTACAAAGTGGTGCCGCAGGACCACCAGCCATTTGATGATTGCTTGACGCTTGCTAATGAGGAACTCGAAGTGGTTGCTCAATTCACTTATCTTGGCAGCTGCATCAGCAACGATGGGCGCATGGAAACTGACGTCAGCTCACGCATTGCAAAGGCCAGAGCTACCTTCTTGAACCTGCGGCATCTTAGGCGAGAGAAGGGAATTTCCCTTCGTCTGAAAGGCCGTGTATACCAGGCCACAGTGAGGGCCGTTCTGCTCTATGACAGTGAGATTTGGCCCCTCCGTTCTGAAGATCTGACGCGCCTTCAAGTTTTTGATCATCGTTGTCTGCGAAGCATTGCTGATGTCGGATGGCACCAGCGTGTCCTCAACGATGACTTGCGTAGGCGAGTATTAAGTAGTGGCAAACATGCTAGCTACCTAGAACAACAGATAGCACTGAATAAGTTGCGTTGGCTCGGGCACGTGCTACATATGCCTAGTCATCGCTTACCTAGGAGGGTCCTGTTCAATCTACCAGGTGTCGGATGGCGCAAGGCTCGAGGTGGACAGAAGTTGTGTTGGCAGCGGGAAATGTAGTCACCGACGAGCAACCTTGGTGCCGTCGGTCCGTCTCGTCTTCCGGGCTGGCGTCCACATGACTCGTTTTGTGCTTGGCTCAACACTTTACAGGACATGGCTCGCAAACAACACCAGTGGCGCGTCTGCTGCCGTCTCCTTATCTGATTGCATGTTTATAGTGTGTTTGGTGCTGAGTTATCTACGGGGTAATGACTGATTATGACGCCGGGCAGTGAAAGCCGCAAGGAAGTTGTCTCGCCAATGCCGCCTTATCTTTGCACGATAGCCAACTGTTTGTGATGGTATGTTGTCTACACAAGGTGCAGGCGCCTTAACTCTGAATGTTTGCTTAGGGCATTACGATTTTTAGGTCAGTCCTCCTTCTCTCTTTTTTAGTTTTTATTTCATAAGTCCTTATGGTTATATGACAGCAAAGCATCAGTTCGAATGGCTGATGTACTGCTGTTGATGATGATAAGTCGCCAATGTGCCTATGCACTCCACATCACATAGGCTTGCAGCCATCGCCTTCTCCAGCTCAATACGTTTCGCCACAGTACCGAGCGAGTGAATGATAAATCTACGCCTCCGGCTTACGGCAGGAATGTAATACATAGATTTACGAAAATATATGTACAGTTTGTTCCGCACCAAATTGTAGTCCGTGACACATTGATCTCCACGCAGTACACGTGTCATGCGCATTTCACGCATATCCATGCTGGCGGACGATGACATAGTCGAGCAGGTGATCGTGACCATTCCGTGAGTATGTCCAAGTTGGTATATCACTCTCACTCAGTGCAAACCGAGTGTTCGTGATCGTCAGGCCGTGAGTGACACACAGTGAGAGCAGCCTGTTACTGTTCGCATTCGCTGAACTAATGCCATGCGGACCGGTGACATCTGTCCACACCGATGCATCACGCCCAACGCACGCGTTGAAATCACCCAGCAGAAATAGTCGGTCGCTCCTCGGCACAGACAGTATCACGGAGGATACCTGAGCGTAGAATTGATTACACATGGCATGGGGACAAGACATGGTCGGACCGTACGTGCTTATAAAAGTGGCGAACTTACCTTCTCTGAGTCGTAGGCAAACAGTCATCAGTATCACGCTGAGGCCAGTAAACTCGCCAGGCAGCTGATCATTTAGGCGATTGGATATTGCAAATCCGACCACATGTTCACGTGATGCTGAGGTGGAGTTTCCCACCTAGTAGTACGTATAGCCAGCACCGGCTTCATGCAACTTACCTTGCTCAGCGAGGCGGGTCTCGCAGAGCACGGCAATGTCGATGTTGTAGCGTGCCAGTTCCATCGCGAGCAGTGCAGTGCGTCGCTCGGGGCACTCAGTCGAGTTTCGGTGCAATAGTGTGCGCACATTCCAGCACCAGATTTTCTGTGTTTTGCGCGTAGGCGTACGATTGCATTGGTGGCGATTGTACATTGGAGATTTGCTTGAGGTACTCCACCCGAAGCTTTTGGTTCAATAGCCTGACCCGGAAGACAGCGGATGATTTGGAGGCTTTCTTGAGGGACTCCGCCCGGAGCCTTTGACTCAATAGCTTGTTCCACACGGCAGTGGGGAGCAGATCCAGCTCGGGAATGCGGTTGCAGAGACAGATTGGGATCTGCTTGACGGTCGTCACACGCAGCCTTTGAAGTACTGGGACGATTCATATATGTTTTGCGGTCGTAGTAGGATACACCTGGGACCACGACCAGACGCGGGTGGATTTTGGCGGGTTTGCGCCAATTTGACCAGTGGCTGCATGGCTTGAGGCAGGCTGTAGCAAACCATTGAACACTCGGAGGTGCCCTCCCACCGTCAGAGATAATGCGTGGCACTCGTTCTCTACGCCAATCGAGCTGCAAGCTTATAACCCGTAGACCTGTTGTCTCCCATGGCTAGGTTTTACGGGAAGAGGGCCATCGACCACTTCCTAACCTCCGAAAAGGATGGATTAGGATACTGGCAGGGCGGCCGCACCTGACAGGAGAACGGCTCGGGTCCTCAGCCATAGTCTTTGATTAAATGTACACCCGAAAGGCAGCGGGTCTAATACATGGTCAGTTTACTGACGCATCCGGATTGGTGTCCTGGATCTTAGCAGGGAGAAGGGCGTGACCCAACTCCTACCCAGCGGTCGCCACGTGGAGACGTCCAGGACATGAGCCCACGGCACAACAACAGCAGCAGTGAGCAGATCAGCTCTCAGGATCTAGCCACCACCAGCCTCAGCGCACCTGCATGGCAGTGGAGGATGGGTCGGGCTATATCGCACTTAGCTAACAATCCGGGATGGTCGCATACCGTCCTCCATGGCGCAGTTGCATAAGCTGCGGGCTAGTTGGCAAGAGCCACTAGCAGTCATGGGTTCGATTCTCCACAGAGGACCGAAGGATGCGCACCACTGATGAGCCCCAATAGGGCGAAACGGCCGTCTGGTGCTTTTCCGGATAGCTAGTTGACTTATCTGAATTGTCGGCTGATTGCGACGAACAAAAACACCCCCTTCCTGTCGCGAAAGATGTCACAGATTCCAAAAGACAGTTCTGGCTTTTGCAATACGTGAACTGACCTTAGTAGCTATACACCCATCCTTGCTAATGCTGCTGCCAAGGCAAGTGAATTGCTCAACCATCTCGAGTTTCCCGCTATCTAGGGTCAGGGACCATCGAGTGGCTAGTGGTACTGCAGCAACACTGCACTTTGAAGGCGCGAAGCCCATACCAAATAAGGGAACCACCTTACACAGGTTATTCAGTGTTGATTGCGCCGCCATAACATAGCAAGACAATATTGTCCGCATAATCAAGATCAACTAACCTGTTACTAAGCAGCGTCTCAATGCCTGCATCGTGAGAATCCACAAGGGAACACACCATGATGCAGACCACGACGAAATTGAATAAAAATGGGGAAATCGGACAACCCTGACGAACGCCACTGGTGATCGCAAAGCTGTCCGACATGTCACCGTAGACCCTGATGCGGCCTGTAGTGTTGGAGTATGGAGGACGTAGGATGTTCACGTTTTTCATGGGAACAACTTTCCGAGTAAATATTTTTAATGTATCGGTCGAATGAATCGAATGTACTCTTGGAATCGAGAAACAGCTATTTTCGGCCTTCGGTATGCTTGGTGCTATTCTAGCACCTGCCGCAAAGTGAATATGTGGTCTATACAGCGGCGTCCTGAGTGGAAAACTGTCTGCTCTTCCCTTTATCCGGGATTCCCGTTTTGCAGTGAGGTGACGAACGAGAATTGAGTTTAGTAATTTTGTAACTACTGGCGTTAGGCCAATACTCCTGTGAGTAGCACAGTCGGTGTGACTGCTCTGTATATTGTCACTATGATCGATTCGCTCCAGTTAGCCGGAGCGGTTTCCTCCTTCCATACATGTTCGAACAGTAAGGTCAGTGCTTTGCAACGGACCTCACCTCCATCCTTAAGTAATGCAGGTGGCAGGGAATCCGGTCCAGCGGCACGAAAACGTTTGAGGGCTGTGATCGCGTTTCGGACCTCAACCTCCGATGGAGCCTCTAAACTAACCGTCCATGGCTCACCGTGCATCACCTGAGTAGGAAGAGGCCCGGAAGCAGGGGGGCCAACTGAACTGATGTTGCAAGTATTCCGCCCTACGAGCGATACAGTGCTCCTTATTGTGAATAAGAGTACCCGCACTTTTTACGATTGTCTCTGACGCCTTGTCTCCTGGAACCGGTGGCGCGGATCAGCCGGAAGTTCCCTACTGCTCCTGCTTCCATTTCTTGAGTCCCGCTGGTCCACCGGACTTCCTTGTCATCGCGGAGGCTCAGCTTTAGTCCGCGCTTAATAGTCCGTTTGGTCACATTGTGCTCAAAGCTAGCCTGGAGTTTCCTTCTGGAATCCAACAGGTTCACCGACCTCACGGATCTCCAGTGACTGGTGCGGTGACGATTGATAGTGCCACAAGCAGATGCTCCTGCGTCGTGCATGGCGGCCGAGATCCTATTCCACTGAATCTCAGTGTCATTAGGATAAGGGAGCAAAAGTTCGGTACGCAGTCCAGCGTGGTAGTCCTGCCTGACCGTCGGCTGAGATAACTTCTCGGTTGCCAATCCGGGGAGATGCTTGGTGCGCCTCCAGGTAAAGCTCATGGAAAAGCGACTGCGTACCAAGGCATGATCAGAGTCGACGGAAGTACTCCAGAACCAAGAGCAATCCAGGATAGAACCACGCCACCTGTAACTTATGGGTCGATCGCTGGTCAGCTACAGGAGGACGCCAAGTGGCACTTCGGCGCTCACTGTGTCTGAAAACGGTGCTACTAAGAAACAACTGGTGCTCCGCACACAGTTGCAAAAGACGCTCGCCGTTGTCCGTAATTTTGGAATTAAGCCCACAATTCCCACCTAGCTGAGCTTCTGAAGAGTTCAGACGCCCTGCTTGTGCGTTCATATCCCCTGTAAATACTGTGATATCTGAACTAGTAACACTGCGTATTAGCGTGTTCAGTTCTTGGTGGAATGTGTCCTTGGCAGCATCAGAACTGCAGTCGATGAGATCGTAAACGGAAGCCACAAACAAACAGCGTCTTGTACTAGTTCTTGAATAGACTTCGGTCGATGTCTTCAAACGGACTGTACACTAACGGCTGTTCACCGGAATCCAATCAACCAACGATGACTCAACCTTAGAGCTGATTGCGGTACCTACCTCAGCTTGACCAGAGGCTGCCGCATCAGTGTCTCTGGATGCGTGCAACCAATTGCGAGAGGTTAATCCAGGTCCATTTAATTCAACAACTCCTTGAGGTTCACTAATCCTAGTTTCGGATACGCAACACACGTCAATACTCAGCGTGTCTAACGAGCGTGCGAGTGCAGCCTGCTGACCTATTTGTCTTAGAGTGCGAATGTTGAACGCCGCCAAGGAAACGGGACAGCGTGGCCTTATAAGGGACTGTTGCCGCTAGGCATCCAGTGGGTGGTGCGGGAAGGTAGCTGCAGTTGGTTCGACTCCAGTGGCATTATGTTTGCCGTCTAATTAGCTGGGAACTAAAGAAGGAAGATTAGTAATTGGGGTCAGGATGGGAGTAAGAGAGACAGGGGGAAAAGAAAGAAGGGAGGTCCCAGCAGTGGCTTATCCACTTCAGCCACCTTTATTGCTAACACTTGATGATTGATTTGGTTGTCCTCGCTTATATAGCTGCCGTTGTAAGCGTCACTATTAGCATAACGGAATCAGACAAAAGAAGCTACCCGCAGTACAATAATAGCTCTAGTTTCTTTGACAGCAACACTATGAGCTGGAGGTAATTGTATAGCTGAAATAACTTGTAATTTCTTCATGTTGTATTGCTGGGCATTGCTTCTAACCAGCATCCAGTCATTCTAGAGGATTTTGACCATTAGACAGCTCGTGGAGGTGCTAACTGCTCTGCCAGGTTCTACTTGATATTTTACCTTTTCTTCAAATGACTGTCCATTTTTCACTGGGTCCGAGCTACAATCAGTGGGGAAACATGTTGTTGAGAAAAAGCTATTTGTTAGTTCTGCAGCTTGTTTCCCTCACGCAATTTTTTGATGAGGCCTTACCGAGCCGATTGTCAACTGTGTTCTAAGCAATTGGTTCTGCGTATGCACACTCGCTTTACGCAACCTCCAGATTAAACCAGCAGTTTTGACGGCCTAGCATCCGAGCAAGCGCGTTGTGAATGTTACGTCGAAACTCGCAGACAGGTCAGTTGTACCATGGTATTTGAGTGCTGCATATGGGTCCAAATGTTACAACAATTGCCTAGAGCAAGGTCCTTCAGAGTGTACACACGAGCTAAACGTGATATTACCTGTTTGAGACTCTGGACATTGTAGGTAGGCAATTCGAACAAGGCTTGGGGCTTTAGGAAAGATTAAACAGAATATTGGGTCGATGCACACTGGAACTCCCGTGTAACCTTTACCAACGTTTGCAGTCTTATGAACAAGCGCGATGAACTCTGTCCTTTCGTTGCATCTGAGCGGCCAGCCGTAGTGGGACTCTCAGAGACATGGTTGAATTCTGAAGTGATTGCTCAGAAAATCGAGCTCAGTGTCTGCTCATGCTTTCGTTGCGATAGACTGTCGACTGCCCACGAAGGCGCCTTGCTCTACATCCGGTCTGCAGAAGCGGTAATGACCTATATGAGCAGCTGTGGTGCTCGGTCCACCTCAGGCGCGGAGAGCTGCTCGTAGGTGCAATTCATCGCAGTCCCCTGAACCGTTGTTTGAATTACCTGCCGCATCTCCGAATCCACATGAGTCGTCTCCATCTCCCACTCATGGGTGTTTTTAATTGTCCCCGAGTACACTGGCCTGAACTTCAACTCATGCTCGGACATTATGAGTTCGTGGATTTAATACTTGAAAGTGGAGCAGCGCGGCGCATATACCGATGGACACGTGTAAAACCGCACTCAACTCCGTCATGCATAGACTAGCTATAAACAACATGTCTACGACGTTCAGATCTTGGAGTCCTTAGCAGAAAGCAACCACTCCGTACTCATAGTTAGTATGGATCTACTTTTGCTGTGTTCGCATACGCTGGAGCCAGCTCACAACTATTGGGCAACTGATTCCGACAATCTAGCTCGAGTGCGGAGCCAGTTGGATTGGTCTCTACCGCAAGTTGCATCTGCGGAAGCCTATTAAATTCTTATTAAAGAAAGACTGATATTACTGTGTTCTCAGTTTGTACCATTGTAGTGTCGGAAGATCGGACCAGTCAAACCGCAATGGTTCGACAAGGAGTATGGTAAAATAGCTCGGCGGCGGCGCAAATTGTGGGACAAGTTCCTCCTCTCCAGCTCTTCCAATGATTACGAGGCGTATAAGAGACAGCGAAATATTTGCAATAGTGCAAAAACAAGCAAGCACCGGCACTTCGCAACCGCCGCAAAGGCCGCCTCGAACAGAATATTTGCTTACGTGGCGCGGCATCTCAAGCCGGCAGGTAAAGACGGCAGTACGCCGATACGCAGTACGGACGCTTCGCTGCCAAGCAACCACTATTAGTCACGCTTGGGATCAAGATACTACGAGGGTCGCCCGGTCCCTACGAACGCCCGGACCCGCGCCCTCGGATTACAAGGCAGGCATGTGATCCTTAAGGCTACGAGTCAACTAGTCTACAGGTGATCTATCAGTGCTAGAGGGCTCGGACGGACAGCGCATAACCACCAGCATTGAGCATGCGTCTGCGTTGACGGCACACTTTGCTTCCGTGTTTGCAAATGACCAGGTGTCTGTGCGTAGTTCGACGTGTACCGCGCTCACCGAACTCGACAGTCTAATTTAGGGTGTAGAAAAGGTACACCACCTACTCGCCAGCGTTGCCGGCCCCAAGCCTACTGGGCCTCACGGACTCCATTCTCTGATTCTCAAGTCCTTATCGGCTATCGTCTCACCTGCCGTAACTGAATTGTTCAACAGGTCGCTGTCTGAACGTACGTTGCCTATTGATTGGAAATGCTCAGTCGTAAAGCGGTGATTCCAACAAAGTGGACAACTACAGTCCAGATTGAATGACAACTATTTTGACCAAGTTTGTCGAGATCATGAAGAATGGTCTAATACAGCTGCTCCAGTCAAATGGTCGATTGACACCCGCACAGCATGGTTTATGCAAAGCCGCACATGAATTGCCGACCTGCTGGTGAAGAGGCATGAATGGTTGCAAGCGTTGTAGCAGAGGAAATCTGTTGATGTAATTTAAATTGATTTTAGCAAAGCGTTGGGCAAAATATACCATGAGATCCTCCTCGATAAGCTGAGAATATGCGGTGTTGGTAGATCACTGCACCAGCGGATTCAGGAACTACTCGTTAGGCGAAAATGGAGGGTGCTGGTCAATGGCCATCTAACTGACATATCCCTCCACTAGTGGTGCACCTCAAGGCCCAGTGCTGGGGCCTACTCTGTTCCCAATCCACCTCAAGGATCTGCCTTAGCTTCTTCGGTCGCTGTCTGTTGTGTTTGCGAATGATTTGATGATTTGGAGAGCGATTATCACCCGAGACGATAGTGGCCTACTTCAGCAAGATATTAGCCGTCTCTTCATGTCATCCGCAGAGGTACGCCTCCCAATCAACCCAACCAAATCGGTATTCATGAGCCTGGGGAATGGTGTTGACGGATGAACGTACACCACTGACGGCCAACTGCTTCATCCCACACCTCCCCTGAAGGACATAGGTGTACTCTCGTGGATAACACGGACAGGCTATATCGTAACAGGCTGCGCTTGCTATGAGCGATCAAACGCAGCTTCTATTTTGCTTTGAAGAGGTCGCCACTTGCCTCTTCTCTTCCATCATAAAAGCAATACGAGAGTACTGCTCTGCCGCCTACTGCCCAATTACTCGCGTCAAGGCACAGATCGAACAGGTCCAACACTCCACTACCAGGCTCATTCCTGGTTCACGAGGCTTACCATACGAAGACCGCTGCGAGAAACTAGGACCCTGTCCTATCGTCGAGTGCGAGTCGATCTGATCGTGATCCACCGCATATTCCCTCTCGATGACATTCCAATGTTGAGGCCGCTGCTTCATTTGCGAACGCCATGCACCGCACGCGGATACCGGTACAAGCCTGTAGTGCTGGATGCAAGGTGTGTTTCCCGCAGAGAGGGGTAAATGTCTGGAACAGTCTACCAGAACAAGTGGGTGTCAAATCTGTGCAGCAGTTCAAAACTTTATGGTTTTCCATTTCACCACCATTCAATTCAGAGAACGATTGTACATTGGTAATGACCTGTTCCATTTGTGAGCCAAATAATACTGTCCATCGCAATGTGGCTGGTGCGATGGTTTGCGACCCCCAGTAATCTATTGAGCTTTCAAACCATTTCTTGGTACTCTGGCCATCGCATTGGATAATCAAAGGCGCCCTATCTACTGCATCGAGCGGCTTGGATATGGGTTTGAATGCTACTGCACAAGCTTTCTCGTCTTCTTATTCTCCCTCTGACACTTTTTCATCCTTATCACCTCGTCCCAACTTAACTTTTATCTCCACATTTTCAACTCCTTCCCCATCTTGTTTTGATGGGCATTTATCTTCTAGTTTCAATTCACATGCAAACGCGGAACGTCACTCCGGTCCACTTGACAAGCCCATGTCCGACCAAGCGGACAACGTCAGTTCATCAGCTTCTATTTGGAGCCCTCAATCTTCCCTCAGATTGGCATGCCTCAATGCACACACGTAGTAGTAGTAGTAGTAATAATCTCAACAGTCTCTTAACTAGACATGGAGCCAGCATAAAACCATGGAGATCAGCAGATAAACAAGATTCATCTCGTCATAGCCATCGTGGCATGCTAGTTGAAGGTGAGCAACACACTTCAACTAATATGCCGCAAGGAAGAATGGAACCTTTTGATAAAAAGTAGAACAAAACATTTTTAGTTTGTTTTCACACGCCGCTTTTGCTATTTTTTGTCATTTTACTCTTTGTAGTATTAAACATGTGAATCAATACAATACTTGACACAATTCTTCCACTGATTCCGGTTGCGGGCCATATCTTCAAGAGTGCTAAGCCATTGGCACTCCTCATCTTTGGGTCCCCATTCTGGAAGACGTACGGATCCAACAGCGGATAGACACGACGTCAGCGATTTCATGTGCTGCCGCCAAGTGGAAGGCTGACCACCACGCGGTCGCCTCCAGCCAGGTCCTTGACGAGCGAATAGAGGGCGACGCGGTAGACGCTCAGGTGCCATGCGTAGGACGTGACCGAGTCATCTTAACTGGCGCAACAAAACCAGTTTGTTGAAGGGAATACTCGCATTCCCCAAGATGCGACGTCGAACGTCATTACTATTAACTCGCTGTTGCCACCAAACACGAGCGATCCTCCTTAAGCAACCGTTATCGAACGCAGAAAGACGACGCATGTCTTCCACGCGAATCAGCCAGGACTCGCACCCATACAACAATACTGAGCGAACTGATGCGCTTTAAACGCGGCCCTTTAGTGTGAATGAGACTTCGCGACGACGTCACAAATGCCTCAGATTGACAAATGCTTATCGAGCTTTAGCGATGCGAAGAGATACTTCTTTGCTGATAGTGCCGTCAGCAAAAACACCGCTCCCAAGGTAGACGAAACTATTTACCTGTTCAAGTTGTGCACCTTGGAGACTGAGTACGGGAGCAGGTGAAAACCAATCCTTGAGCAGTACTTTACACTTCGATGAGGCAAAGCTCATGCTATACTTAGATGCTTCAATCGCCAAACGATCCAGAATGAGTTGCATACTCTGAGGATCGTCACCAAGTAAGGCGATATCATCAGCATAATCTAAGTCAGTCGCGCGCTCACCCGGTAGAAGCTCTAAGCCAAAATGTTGGAAACCTTCTAGAGCATTCGACAGAACGTCTTCGATTGCGAAGTTGAAGAGGAATGGGGGCATAGGGCAGCCCTGTCGCACACCGCTATTGACAGCGAATTGCGAGGAAAGCTTGCCATAGACCCTCACTCTGCCGGATGTATGAAGGTAAAGTGCTCATAAGATGTCGGTATATTTCTCTGGCACCCCTTTCTTTAGTAAGCAACGCCATAAAGCTGGTCGATCAACGGAGTCAAAAGCGGCACGTATGTCTAGAAATGCAATGATAGTGGGCCTACGATAAATGTGGCGATGTTCCAGGAGCTGGCGGAGCGTGAAGATTTGATCCTAGCATCCGCGGCCAGGACGGGAACCAGCTTGTTCTTCACGGTAGTACGATTCACGTACTGGGGATAGCCTGCGAAGCAGAATGGATGCCAATAGCTTAGAGGCAACCGAAATAAGACTAATCCCGCGATGATTTGCACATGAAGTGCGAGCGTCTTTCTTGAAAATCGGGACAATAACTGATTCTCCCCAAGTGGAAGGCACTTTCTCTTCATGCCAAATTTTTGCGAACAGCGCGGTCAGCTGGTTAATGATCGCCACACCGCCGTAATTGAATAGTTCCGGATTAAGTCCGTCTAAGCCGGCAGCTTTGAAGCGCTTCAAGCGTCGAATCTCGAGGCAGACTTCCGCTTCGCTGGGTAGATTCAGAGGGACGAGCCAGGGTGGACAACAAGGTGTACTGCATGTACTGATGGATGGTGGAGGCCAGTTGAACTGCGAGTGAAAGTGCTCGGCCCAGCGGTCCATACGCCTCTGTTGGTTGGTGATCGGAGACTCATCCACCTCACAAATGACCTCACTGACACCAGGCTTCCTGAGGCCAGTGGACCGAATGAGTTGGAAGAGCCTGCGAGTGTTGCCAGAGAGAGCAGCGGTCTCCATCTCTAAAGCACGCTCAGACCACCATGTCTCGCGACCCTTGCGTAGGCTTTGCTTGAACAGCCGGTTGGCAGAACGGCGCCACTCGTTGCAATCTGATTCCGCAGGGATATCTTTGCGGCGTTCGAACAACTCCAGAGAACGAGCAGAGATCCAAGCCTTCAAGGGGTGTCGCGTTAGGCCGCAGCATGACTGTCCGGAAATGGTCATTGCCTTCCGTATACAAGTCCAGTGTTGTTCCACTTCTTGCGGTGGATTGCAACTGAGTGCATATGCCAATGAAGACTGATAGCTCGCCTGGACAGAGGGATCAGTTAATCTGTTTACATCAATCTTGCGGTGCTTCGTGTTTCGGGATCCTCCAAAACACATACAGATTTTCGCGCAGACCAGAGCATGGTCTGAGTCAACGAAGGTGGACAAAAAGGACCTGCAGTACAGTACGCTGCCGCGCCATCTGAAGATAATTGAAATGTGATCAATTTGAGACCACGGTTGTGTTGAAGAAGGGGGACGCCACGTTGCGGAACGCTTCTTCGTACGCCTGAAGTTAGTGCTGGAAAGAAACAGACGGTTGTCTTCGCACAATGTAAGAAGTCACCGTTATCAGAGCGGTTCTCATCGATCGAGTGATGACCACCAAGGTGGCGTTCGTGTGGTAAGAGGCGGCCAACCCGTGCATTAAAATCCCCAGCAAGGATAACGACATCCACACACGTGGTTACAGTTAGGTCAACAGGCAGCACTTGCCCGAATATTAGAGACCCTGTCGATCGATTTCTGCTGCTTATCGGAGATCAGCCTGCAACACTCGAGCTCTGTGCTTGCTTTGCAACCCCCTTCAGGTGACACTAGCAGTGCTTTCTCATTGCGTCTGTCCGGAGATGATGCATCTTCGAATGTCGGTCAAGCCAGTGTTGCTATTGTTCTGAGTCCCCGCGCTGAAGCTTCTCTGGTTGAGTGGATCCTAATCAGTAGCCGGATGTGTCTGGCTGACTCGTTCAAGGCTTCGAAGTCGCGCGGAGCCAGTAGGGGTCGGTCATCGCTGCCTACGCGTCCACAAACTAGCGATGACTTCGTGAAAGACGACTTGAACGGGCTCCTTCGTCACAGTAGAACCACGGACACTGTAGTCCTGGCTAGGAATCTGAACGCTCAAGTTAGAAAATTGTCAACTAAAGAGCTTCATCTGGTTGGCGAACATCGTTTAGACTCTCGTAATGATAACAGTGAGCGGTTGCTTCATTTTATGAAGATACTGGCTTATTTCTTGCGAGCACTAACCCGCACATCCGGTCCATAGCCTTAAGGATCACAAGCTTGCCTTGTAATCCGAGGGAGCCGGTTCGAGCGTGCGTAGGGAACGAACGACCCTCGCAGTATCCTTAACGTACATGCCACTGGCGGTTGCGCGACAGAAAAGCGTGCGTACCGGCATACTGCTGATGTCTGTTTCCGACACAGCACCCGCTGGAGGGTGACCTGGCGCTCAGTCGCCTCAAACCAGCCATGAACTCAAATCGATCACATGGAGATCATGTACCGCTAGAGAGGCTGCGTTCAAAACTGTCACTCGATTTGGAGTACAAGTTTGTATGTGCTGATCAGCGGGTGCGTTTTTGTGAACGTTAACAACAACGCTGTAATCGCATAGACACTAGTCAACCATCGGAGCCAGCTGTTCTGAATGCGCGTTCGGGTTGAGCGCTCACGTAATACAACTGAAGGTCACTCGTCGCATGTTCACCAGACCTCATTAGCATAGGCAAATCTTCATTTGGTAAGTCTAATAGCCAACATGGAAGTTGGGTCTCTTCGCAGTCTCTAGAACTTGTAGATGCTCGCTGATACATTCCAACTGGAATCGTACACAATTAGACTCGCGAGAATCTCCGGGCAAAATTCCTTGCTAGTCTGAGGAGAGACTGCAAATCTTGGTGGTCTCATGGTGCTTCAGAGATGGAAATGGTCGCTGCGCTTGGTAACCATCGTAAGTTATTCCGGCTGATACGGGAAACGGGCAGCAGGAGACCTGGTGTTAGTGAAACTATACCTGAAGAGCGTGGACAGCCTATCCACAATTTGTCAAAACGCTTGGAGCGTTGGGCTGAGCAGTTTGAATGACAATTTAGTCGCCCGGAATTGTTAGGTTACTCGCCGGACACTGATCGCCCCGCTCCCTGGGGTTTCCCTTTGGATCCACCCTCTCGCTCAGAAGTCGAACGTGAGAACGGACTGTTTCAGTTAAATAAAGCCGCGGGATCAGATGATCTTCCTCCAGACCTTTTCAAATTCGGGGAACCTGCTCTAGTGGATGGATTATACGAGTTACTAGTGAAACTGGGAGCAGGAAACTGTCCCAGCGACAGGAGCCGCTCCGTCATAGTCCCAATTTCAAAAGGACGGTCACGATCGGAATGCGACAACCATAGAGGAATCAGTCTGATCTCAATCGCCTCCAAATCGCTTACCTCTGTCATCCTTCACAGACTGACTGACACTTGTGAAAGCCATATTCGTGAAGAGCAAGCCGGGTTTCGTCGAGGTCGTGGCTGCATTGACCACATCTTCACCTTGCGTCAGTTGTTGGAGCACCATCACGTATATTGGCGGCCCACCATTGTCGTGTTCCTCGATATCAAAGGTGCATTCGATTCGGTGGATAGACATGCACTTTGGGACTGTCTACTCAGGAAAGGTGTGCCCGAGAAATATGTGAATATTATCCGAGCATTATATGCGGGTAGCTCAGGCAGAGTGAGGGGTTACGCCAAGCTGTCGTCGCCCTTTAATATCTCCAGCGGCGTGAGACAAGGATGCCCGCTGTCACCTTTCCTCTTCAACCTCGCTATTGAGGAAGTCAAGGAGATCACGCTCACTGTACACGAATTAGGTGTGGAGCTGTTCCCACATGAACTGCTTCCTAACTTGGAATATGCCGCCGACATTGTCCTCATCCTTGACAGCTGACAAACGTGCCAAGCGCCTTTGTACAGAATGGCACTGGCTATCAGCCGTTTCGGGCTTTGCTTTGCACCTTCGAACTGCATAGCATTTTTCTAAGATTGGCAAGGACCGCCTTCTGCGCGTACTGTAAATTTGCTTATCTGTCACTTCACAGAGCCTCTACTTCAGAAGCAGAAGGTCATTTCATGACCTCTCGTTGTGTTTAATTGGAAACTACCCGACCAGTCACGAAGTCGTATACTAAAGGACATTGCGGGTGATTGATTACTTGACTCATATGCAAGGGAAAGGTGAATTATTCGGTTCATTCCAAAAGCCTGGCATCCCCCTCATCCACCAACTAGGTTTGCCTGTTAGCGTGTACTTCCTCTTTGACGGCTAGTTTTTTGTCCGTTAAAGGATTAATAAGACTGTCCCAGACACTTACTGTTCCCACTCGGGAATCTAAAGGTCAGTGCTGTATTTTCTCGATTTATGTTCTGTTTTTCATCTCCCAGATTTGATTACATTGATGTATGCCCTTGTAGCACGTAATCCCAGTTGAGACCACGGTTTACATTTGAGTACATCTCAGCCATTAGAATCGTCAAGACTGTATCCGAAGTGGAGAGTTTTGGTGTTGTTTGCATCATTGGGAACAAGTAAACGTGCAGTTAATCTCTTATCAACGACTCATCACACCCACAGAAACTAGAGCTATGCATTTTTCATTTCATTTTTGCCTTATGTGAACTTATGTTAACTAGTCCCTGGGTACATTCAACTTTGCGGAGGTGTATTGTTCCTGGCTTTTTAAATGACCGTTCTCCCACTTCTTAGCTCCAATTCGATCATCTAAGATTGTTAACGTTATCGGTCACAGTTTTGCTTTGCCCTAACTCTCTTGAACTTTTTTAGACTAAACTGTCCAATGATTAACCTGTTGCTTTAGTTTAGCCTTCAGCATTGTTTTCCTAAATTTCACACTGATGCTCCGGCTCTTTCGAATTCAATCACAGCTGAATACACCCACAGAACATCTACTGACATCCGTGACGGGATCTAATGCCAACGACGGATCGATCACTTCGAGTTCGGGACCGGTATTTCCACTTGAGCTATCTCCGTCTTCATCCAGCCGAAAAAGGAAGATTCATGAAACCATATGCCACACCTCTACAACGGGTAAGGACACGAGTGCGATCCATTCATATTCACCATGAACCACCAACTTAGGTGATTCTGCACTATTTGCTATTCATAGTCCTCCGATCTGACTGCTATGTGCACAAGCGCCGGGTGTGAGCGTTGTCTGTCTGCTAATTTTCTACGCAGTTCAGATTTTCCACCGAAACTTCTCCTATGATAGCTCTTCGGTGCGGTCTAACCAAGGCACCGTTATCCAGTTCGCGAGAGGACGTTTCACACTTTTTTCCACATTGCTTACTCATGTAGCTTTACGACGATGATGCTACTATATGTTTTTCTTCGTTACTCTAACATTAGCATGTGGTGACGAGCTCTACAGACTGTCCATCTGAGTTAGCTACCTTTCTTCCGTTGTCACGAAGCCACTCCACAGCACTAGCGCAGGTTTCTGCATTCTGAGTTGTCCGCATGTTTGAGAATGTGATAATAAAGTGACCCGCACCGCGTCTTCACTAAGTTTTTCTTGTCTATCTGTTTGAACTTGTCAGGAGGGTTTTGAGCCATTTTTGTTGACCATTCTATGGTGACAAACGCAGACGTGTCTGAGTTTGTGAATCGCGATTTATAACCCCTATTTGTACCGGAGCTCAATTTACGCTGCATCTCAGACATTCAGCTCATTGGGACTGCATCTGAAGTAGGTATTTTCTGATATACACTAAGCATTGTACTCTGTGACATTCCATCCTTTGGACTTTTCCTATATGGGTACCGGAGTTACGAATCTAACTTTGGCAAGTGTCCCTTTCACTGAACTGTCTAGCTGGTGGTTGATACTTTGCTATTGTTGGTTTACTGGCAAGGTTGCTGTCGCGTATGGTCCTTTGAGAATCAAAAACAAAGTTCGATACTTGGTCAAAACCTGTTTCCCACGAAGGATCAATACATATTTAGCATGAATTTGAATCACTCACAATGTGGCGCATTTCTTTTGATGATTTCTTAATTGGCCTGCGCTCGCGATTTATTCACATCAGTCCGAATCAATTATGTACTATCCTTCAGCTTGCATCGGCGGCAATCGACTAACTTTCAGTCTGTTGGTCCAAGTTTCGTTCAACTCCCCTGTCCGTTTCTCCATTATTATACTGGTTTTGCTGACCACCGCCAGTTAACTTTACCCTACGCAGTTACGTATTCGGTAAAACCTCCGTAAGTCGGTCACTTAACGGACTGGACCAAAGTGGTCAACATACAGAGATCCATAAGGTTTCCATGGTGGTTGTTCAACCATTGAAGAAAAGACGGTCAACTTAGGAATGTTGTCAGGATGCAGAGATGATAAACTTCGGAGGTTATATTGTATGTTTCTAGCCTCCGAACTTTATGACGTTTTACACATAAAGTTGGTATCGTTGCCTTTATGAGCTCCACTTCATCCCGAAGCACGTGACTTGAATGCTCATAGCTTTGGCAGTCGAGTCAGTTCGGTCTCATGCAAGAGTGTTTTACTAACCGGATAAACTACCGAAAGTCACATTATCTCGTCGGTATCCTTGTAAGGCGACCACCTGCGCAGCCCGTATTCTACCTGTTGCGCTTGTAATAAGGAAAATCTTTTTTCCGTTTTCGTCTCCGTTTGAATCACAATCTCACAAGCACCCCTTGCGCCAGACAGTAGGTTAACATTAAAGCCATTCATTCTCGAACCTCGGGCTGAATACAGATCTACGGTAGACATTCGCCCCCCCTTTAATGTAACCTATGGCGTGAGACAGGATTGCCCCACCTCACCTATCTTGTCCCACTTCGCTGTGGATGACATCTTAATGTGTGTTCTGGAAGACTGTTGACCTAATGGCGTCAAGTTACTCCCGGGTGACTTGAGGTATGCTGAGGATATATCCGTAATCTGTGACTGCTTGCAGGCTGCCCAGGACATGCTACGCAGTTCAGACTGGATAGAAGCCGCCTCTACCTTCACTTTCCCCAACGCCTCTTTCGAAGTGGTCAACAAGTTGGTTTACTCTAGAAGTCTCATTAGCATGAGCGCATTAACAGATGTGATCAACTTGCGTATCTTCGAAGCCACTGTGGCCTGTATCAATTTCCAGCACTTCTGCCGCCGGCTTTATATCGGTCTTTCACTGAAGGGTCGAGTCTACAACACTACGGTACGAATCGTGCTCATTTATGGCTGCAAAATCTGGCATCATCGTCATAAGCACCAATTAGCTGGAGGTAATAAACACTTCGGCTAATGTGGCGCAATAAAAAAGATAATCTATGTGAATAAAAACGAGATACAAGCGGTTACGGAACACAATATAAAACTATGAACGTAATATGATGCTTAGTTTCATATTAAGCATGACATGTAAGAACGTGGTTATAAAGGGAAGATTAGGGGGATAAAAAACAGCATAAACGCCATTAAAGCCAACTCTTCCCGATGTCAACCAGTGTATCCAACCAAACGCTCATCGTCCTTCAGACCCCAGCTCGACAGTCAGGAGACGTCGTCCGACGCCAACTTTAAAGTGAGGGTCTTCACATCTACTGACCAAGTTATTCCTTGGCCTCCCCTCCTCCTCTTCCATCCCCACCTCCGATGCGCAAACAACGTACGATGCAGGAGTCGGTGTGGTGGCATACGCAACACGTGGCCCAGCCTTCGGAGTCTGGGATCTGAAGTAACGCTGCTGAGCGGTTCCCTCGCTCTCCCGGCACCAAAAAACGCGACAATGAACACGCATATTGCTCACGCGGTGTTCCCACCAGACATGAGCTAAGCTGCAAAGGCAGCGACGATCGAGCGTAACTAGCCTTTTTATGTCTGTCGACTAAGGAGCAGGTTTGGCAAATGCACTAGAGGGTTGGACGGACGGCGGCATTGTATGCACTGCTGTTAATGGCGAAACGATGTAACGCCGGCGCCACAGATAGCGCAGATTAACAAAAACGTTCTCATTGTGTATTTCACTGATGCTAATATAGATCCTAAGGTACTTGAATTTCATGACGACTTCTAGCTGATCGTCACCAAGGGTCAGCGACAGGTTGGGTCCCTCCCAATCTTGGAGAAGGACTTTGCATTTAGAGAGTGTAAAGCAACCCTTTAAACGACTGACAGTCAGTGTTAGTCTGTCCACTGCAGCTTGTCACGTTTATGAGCTGTCATAGATTAGGGCAATGTAGCATACTCCAAGTCAGTCGCTCATCGGAAAGCAGTTCCACACCTTTGAAGCACTTGTCCGGCGAACTTCGTTTCCTATACCGTCAGTGTCGAACTTGGAAAGGAAAATTGACAGCGGCCAACCTTGTCTCACCACTGGAGATGTTGAAGGTCGGCGACATCTCACGGAAAGCTAACATTCTGCAAGAACTACGCGCGTACAACGTTCTGACATTTATAAGGCACACATTTCCTGAACAGACAGTCTCGAAATGCACATCAACCACTGAATCAAAGGAACCTTTGATTCGGTGGATCGCCACTAAATATTGCGGTGTTCCAACAGCTGACATGAAGTGAAGATATGATAAATGCAGCCTCGGTTTCAACGAAATCCGGCTTGCTGCTCTGGAACCCGGCTTTCACAGGTGCCAGTTAGTCTATGGAGGAAGACGGAGACAATTAACAGAGTCAGTTTAGATCAAGCTGATTCCTCCATGATTGCCGGATTCGGAATGGGGGACTCCCTTAAAAATTATGAAATAACGGAGCAGCCCGAGTCTGTTGGGATAATCACCTGCTCCCACGGATTCACCAGTAAGTTGTGTAAATCTACCATAAAAACAGGTCCCCCGAATTCGAAGTGGGCTGGATATAGATTGTCTGTCCCTGCGGTCTTATCCAGTTTCAACAGTTTGATCTCACATTCGACGTCTATGCGTGAGAGCGGATCCAAGGAGACAGCCCGGGGAAAAGAGCGATCAATGACCGGTAGAGAGGCAGGTAACTCTGACTGATTAAATTGCTCCAAGCGCTTTGGCAAGCTATGGATAGACTGTCCACTCTCGTCGCTTCTGGTTTCGCTGACGCCACGTCTCCCGCTGTTCGTTTCCTGTATCAAACGGAATAACTTCTGATGGTTATCAGTGCCAGCGGCAGATTTCACCTCAGAGGCACGATGAGACTATCAGGCTTCGCGGTCTCTTCAGGTTAGCACTCAGTTTTTCCTGAGATATTTACGAGTTTCGCTGTGTCCGCTTCCAGCCAAGACGTCGGCGAGCCCCAGAAGTTCCAGAGATTGCGTAAAGATCCAATGTCTAGGCTGGAAATTTGATTTGCCACATGAAAACATGACTACTGCTAATAACGTCTGAAGTCTGTGCAACCATTGATCTTCACTTGTGTTCATTGGGCGCTTACTCAGCTCGGATGCCAGCGTACTATTATACCAATTCAGAACATTTGACTTCGCCACTTAGCAAGCATCTACACACCCACGGCGCCGTTGCAGACGTCCGCCGAAACATACCCGCAAGTCGATCGTCGAAATGTTTACCTCTTGGTAAAGGGTTGTGTTTCCAATGCCACAGTTCGGGCGGTGTTGCTATTTGCTAATGAGTCATGATCAGTTCGCGTGTATGGCATTCGCGGGCTCTCGGTCTTTGATAATGAGCGCTTGAAGTGCATTGCCCGTGTATGGTGGCAACAACTTACCTGCGTTGGTGAAGTCAGACGTCTTGTATTCCCTTCAACAAACTGGTTTTATTGCGCCAGCTAAGATGGCTCGGTCTTGTCCTGCGTACGTCAGCTGAGTGTTCGACCCATCGCGCCCTTTTCGCTCATGCAGGACTCGACTGGAAGAGACCGCGCGGTGTTAAACATCCACCTGGCGACAACATATGAATTCATTGCCTTCACGCCTTGTTGCTGATGGGTCCACACGCCTACTTGGCTGGGGACCAGAAGACGAAGAGTGCCAGTGGCTGAAAAAGGATTCAGGAAATGGCGCGCAATCGAAACCAGAGGAATGTCAGTGTACATACTTGTTCAGATTCAGACGCCTAACACCTAACAATTAAAAAGATAAAAAAAGACAAATAATGGAGTGCGTGAAAAGGATAAAAATGTTCCCTTCTTGGAGCACAATACCTGAAGTCTGTTGCTTACCTTCGACTAATATCTCATAATGATGTTTATGTATCGACTGTACCTCCTATCCGCTGATTTCCATGATTTTGTTTGGCTCTATATCTATTTGTTAGACTGTTGTTACTACCCCTGGATATATGGGTGGTGCAGCGCAAGCCACCCATGGTCCGTCTGCAGACACAGGCGTCCTGTGGCTAACCACAGTGACAGGCAAATCCGGAACCGGATGTTGCCAACCATGATACTACCCGCAGGTCGGCGCTTACAAATGCGTGGTGAGAGTCCAAACTCAAGCTCCAAATCTATCGACAGTTTTGGATGCAGCCTCTCCACCGGTACCTGATCGCGATGTGATCGATTTGCATCCATGGCTGGTGGGCGCCATGTTACTCTTCTACAGATCCTGTGTCGGTAGTTAATGCTTGCGAGAAAGAGACAATAAACTACACACAGTTGTAGCAACCGCTCATTGTTATCGTTACGCGAGCCTACACCATGTTGGCCCCCTAGATTAAACTCATTAATGGACAGTTTGGGCGTTCAGATCACCAACCAGCATCACAGTATCCGTACTAGTTCCGCGACGAAGGTGCTCGTTCAGCTGGTGGTAGAATTCATCTTTCACCGAATCAGCGCTACAATTTGTGGGCGCGTAAACCCCAATGACAAACATACATCATTGTTCCTGCGCGCTTCCGAAGCTTTTAACGAGTGACTCAATCTGACAGCGCACCCCCGGGCTGTTGATTGGGATCTAATCGATCAAGGCAGCTTCAGTCCGCCGACTCAAAGCAATGCCCACACAGACTTAACCGACATTTGAAGCTGCCTCATCTCCGGACAAGCATAATGAGAAAATACCGCCGCTGTCGCATTCTGGGGGATCGCTTTCCTGAAGGCGTTACAAGACTGCCGCAAGTGCTCTCATATATTCGTAGTCGGTAGGACCAGTAACCAAAATGTCGTCCAAATAAGCACAAACTCCGGGTATGCCTTTCACTAAGTTGTCTATAATTCCCTGAATGATCGCCGGCGCGGAGTGTATCTCGAATGGTAATCGGTTATAGCAGAACAATCCCTTGTGTGTATTAATGGTCGTAATTTCCTTTGAGGATTCCTGTAGTTCCACTTGAGAATAAGTATGGTTTGGATCAAGTTTCGAGAACTTTTGTCCATCCGACAAATTTTGCGTAAAGGTCATCTATCCGTGGAATCGGATAATGTTCCGTCGTCGTCGCTTGCGCGAGCAAGCAAATGCGAGCTGAGCCATCAGGCTTCTGTACTGTAACGATGGGTGCAGCCCAGGAGGAGTGGCGTACGGGTGAAATTATTCTGTTCTTTTGTAGTCCCTCTAACTCTATCTTCGGACGGATTGCGAAGGTAGATTCCGTGCTTTTTAAAATTTCGGTTGAGTCTGTGGCTTGATTTTCGAGCAAGCTTTGAAATCACGTAATTTCTCAGGTATGTTTGTATTCAAAACACTGGCAAAGGTTTTCAAAAGTGTAGGTAAGTCAGAAACACTGTCCACTTTCTTGACAGGTTGTAATATTTCCGGCATGTACTTTAATCAGTTTCTCTCAGGTAGGTTCGATCCGTCAGTGTTAACAACGATTAGAGGAAGTCAACGTATTGTCCCCATGCTTTACTTTCGAGTGACACACGCCCAAAATATCGAGTATTTCCCAAGTGCATGATCGTAATTTAGATTGAGTCGGAGTCAGAACCAGGTCGGGCAAAGTCCGGTTGTTGATCAATGTAACCGAGGCCCCGGTATCGATCAGACGTACTTGCTGGCCTTCAATGTTTAAACCAACAGTGTCCGCGGGTATTCCCATTGCTTGCGATGTGGTTGTGTGCGAATATGGGATCGTCAGTGTTTACCACAGTTTGAACGGTACCCTGGGCAGGGCGGGCTATCGGTCGTTAAATTACAGTCGAACGACATACACGTGCAATATGTCCGACCTTTCCGCACTTATGACAAATAGACTGTCTGCAATCAATAACCTTTTCATGCTTCTCGCCGCATCCGTAGCACGTAAAGAAACATTTGTTGGTGGATGATAGTCGAGATGTAACCGCATGGACGGCATCTGAAGAAGAATCGCTTCGATACTGAATTAATTGTTGCACAACGCTTTCCCTTTGTCTGACCAGTGAGCAGGCTGTTTCCCAAATGAGTTTATTCTCGTCTTCTGACAGCAGGTGTTCTCTAGCTTTATTGTCTCGAATGCCAACCAAAAGGCATTGCACCGCCATCGTTCCTTCGGATTTCGTTGCGAGGATTCCATTGCAACGGCAGTCAGGAAGTGACTGTGGTATACGACTGATGAATTCATTAACACTTTCCTCCCTCTCTTAAATGAGAAAAACAGGCGCGCAGTAAAATCATGTTGCCGTAACCACCAAAGGCCATCCAGGGCGTTAAAGCAGTCCGTCAGGGATGTGCTTTCGTACAAACGCAACGCATCAAAATGCCCTTAACCTTCTGCACCGAGTTGTTGTCTCAGTAGTTTGATAGATTTCATTTCACAAAGTTTGATGTGTTGTGTAATTGTGAAAAGCTCAAGATAGTCACAAAAGGTTCGATTCCAAACTGTTAAGGATAGCTTGGACGACGTGTCATTCCAAAGGGGATCAGGCTAGGTAAGATTGCTCGTAGCAGTTTATTCCAATTTTAACCTCCTCTCCAAAATGTCACCGTTTAGCACTTGCGGAACTAACGCACAGTGGCTGGCTCTTAGCCGAAGTATCACAAAGCAAACACGTCAGGCACATAGAAAGCAAAACTGTATTCTATCCGACATGTTGTACAGCGCATTAATCCATTATTCTAAGCTAGGCCAAACGTTAAATGAGTGATCGGGTTAGTGAAACACGCCAGCGGATGCAGGCAACGAAAGGGCTCAGTACATTGGCTATGAAGACGTCACTATATATATATATATATATATATATATATACATATATATACATATATATATATACATATATACATATATATACATATATATATATATATATATATATATATATATCGGAAACCTCACTCAAAAGTGATAGTGTCATGTTTTCTTCCGTTCCCTCAACTCTTACCTATTGATCTCACAGTCATTTTAATCATGTGGTTCAGACATTTGGCTTGTAATTCACAGGTTACCGGTTCGGACCTACGTAGGCATGCATGACGTCGCTGTTTCCGAGCCTGCGTGCAATCGCTAGTGGTCACGTGGCAGAGAAGCATCGGTGCGATGTTCCTATTCGTTTGTGATAAATAAGCTTTACCTATGTTTCTCTGATCATAATTGTACGCTCGCCCTCTATTGTTATATCGGTAGTAGTATCCCAGCCCAATTCTCATGCTTTTCCGTTTTTGTCCAGACCATATTCCACCAGTGAGCACGCATGCACTTTCAAATAGATTGCATGGGTTAATGCATTCTATTGGGATCGTGCCTTCACCACCAATGGCGGTCCCCTCTTCGCTGGCTTCTGTAAGTATCGAGCACCCACTGTCAACGGAACATGCGACAACTTGTTCCTTGTCCGAAGACGCACATTCCATTGCATCTCTTCATCCTACTTTTCTACAACTTTCACATCCTGCTGGTTATACTGCGATGCACTCGCCCACGTCATCCTATAGTTACTTTCGGCCTCCGCGGATCAGTTCTCCTCAAAGTAACATCACATCGGCTAACAAGGAATACACCAAGGTTACAGGTTCGTTCTCCCTGTCTTCCTCATGTTGCCGAAGCGAGACTTCTCTTACCGCTATCCTATCTTCAGGAGAAGCTAAGTGGAGCAATCCAAACATATTGAGTCTGACCCATCCTTCCTTGGCCTCCCAACACCGTTTTCGAAAAGCAAGTCTTGGGTCATTTGTTATGTATGTGTCCTGTCTTTACTTAGATTTTCTGTAATGTTAACATATTGTCCCTGAATTAAGTATTTTTTTTATCTCGATTTGCATTCGGAAGCTGATTTACTTACAGCTAATGATTAGACACCGAATTTCGATTCGGTCTCTCTGTGAAAATCGCAAATTTCTACACATCACAGTGACACGTTTGTCTGAACGTTAGCTTTTTTGTGCACTGACTTCTATGATTGGCTTTCTGCTTTGGCTTGATATAGTATTAACTCTGAGCTTCTCTTCTGAATGCACTTCGATTCGCACACAATGACTGTTGACGGCCAACATTGAACTGCATCACGAGCTCTTGTTTTTCGCGATTTATTTTTGACTTTACTGTCACTAATCAGCGCCAATGTTGTCGCATGGTGTTCTCACTGTGACGGTCTCCACTTGCTGGTTGTTCACCGCATCTGCCCGATGTGCACCACAAAGGAGTCTCAACAGGACGAAACCGCAATGTAGCGCTGTTCCCGATGCGTACTGCCTGCCTGTCTGAGTCCAATTGCAACTAACCTTGTTGGAATACCAAAACACCCGGCACAACAGGATCGTATCACTGCGTCGATAAGTCGACCGCATCTGTCCACCAGACCTATTGATGATTGTCAAAGCTCTTAATCCATTGTTACGAGAAAGTGGTGACATGGACATCTGAAATCAGATGAAATTCATTCGTTTTTTCACTGGTCAATCTAGAATGGATCTAAGTACACTTTCGATTAGTTATCTCTGATCTCCTGTCCTATGAAGCGTTGATTACTTATTTTGTTTCAAGTAAGAGTATCAGAAGACGAATGCTGTGGGCTGACACTGTCATTTCGTGCATTCTCATCGGCCATGTACACGCAGATAACAAAATAAGATCACATAAAATCGATTGTTAGTCAACTGTTTTACGATAGGTGCGTTACTTGCTACCATGGAAGGCTTGGTGTTTCGTCTGCGCGCTAATCACAAAGCCAGAAAACATGTTCGGCAATTTTTAACGAAATTGTATCAGTTCTTCAGTTTTGCTATTTCTTAATTCGGATCCCACCACATACGACATTTTCTGTGCCTATATGGAACTTCACAAGCGTTTTAGAGCCATCACTCCAATGGGGTCATTTGTCTGCCTCGAGGTCCTTCTCATCGGAGTTTGGTTGGAGAGCGGCGTCTGTCTTCCCTATGAGCTTAGTCATAGGCGACAAATGTTACCAGCCCTGATATATTGGTGAAAGACTCTCATGTCATACGCACCGTCGTTGACCGCTGGTTTTCTGCCACCCAGCTCACACAGACAACTGGTCACAGTGTCACCAAATTTTAGCTGCGATTGGTCATGGTCACGAGTGTATCGTATAATATCTTTAATAAATAATGCATGGGTTGTTCTGAATCTCCCGGTACTGCATATAGCCAGCTTCAAGGAGCTCTATTTCGGACTCTATAGTCTGCACCTTTCTACCATGGCAACGGATCAGAGTTTTATGGTGGATTTCTCTCGACTTATCCCACTACCCGTTGGACCACGGTACCCTGAAAATATTAGAAATAGGGAGCCTTGAACATGACTGCTCTCTGAAAACGGATAAACAGAGTGTATGCTATACCTACCAACCCCGTCGCCAATACTCTGTTTCCTTTTTTGGTGTTAACTGGAGAAGATTGTCACCAACTTCCGGACTAACGTTAACCAGCTAGCTCAGTCGTCCTTCAAACCAGAGGTCCCATTCGGTATTGCTTTTCTATCGGTGTTGGGGCCACCGTCGTTTAACTATATCGAGCAGATACGGATCACGTAGGTACTCAACAACACACTGGTCACAAGGATGTGATAGTGTTGATGAATATTGGGTGTTGACCGTCCGCAACATTGCACTTTCATCAGCTGTTTCGTACTCCTTTGCACTAATAAGAGAGATAGCAAGACTACGACTCTTATGGGTATTTGAGTTGTCAGTTGAAGCTTCCACGCCTATGCCATTGAGTACCGGCGGCCAACGTAATATTTGTCCTAAAAGCAAACCACAGTAGCAACGTCCAGTTGCTTTAAAAGTGAAACTAGTGGGCACCGTGCAAGTTGATTCGGTAAGCCAAACAGTCCAGGCCACCGGGATTGCTTCTTCATCGACCACCGGCCAGACAAACAGCGGTTGCCATCCAGCTCATTGATTTTGATAACCAGACTTTCTCACCGTTAGTCAGATCGTGCGATTCTATCCGACACATCCTGTATTCTTGCGGTATTTACAGGCAATTTATTTGCCCAACTTTAATTGTCTTTTTCCTGTATACCAACATCACATAAGAACTCCATGCACGAAATACACTGACGGATGATTGATGTAAAGAAAACTAAGCATTCCTGTTACATCCTGTTACCATAATATATATCCGGTTTTAACGCGACTTAGCTTTTTTCGCTGCTGGTCTTTGTTTTACAAAATTTAGTATTCTTCCAACCATTCGTTAAATGACCATGGGGCGTCATTTTTACCGATGCATAAATAAACCGTCGCTATCCTCACTGTCCCTAGGGTGATATCGTCAAGACCCCCAGTGGGGTTAGGAAGAAGTTCAACGGAAAGCAGTGGCGTCGTCTGTGCAGTCGGGAAGGCTGCGCCAAGGAATCACAGCGCCGCGGCTTTTGCTCACGGCACTTGTCCATGAAGGTGAGCGTGATTCGCTGTTCGGCAAGTGGTCATCTGTAGCATCCACGAAGTTCATTGCTTGCGTATCCGACTGATCTAATTGTCGACAATGTCCACGTGCAACCGTTTCAATCGCACCTTCTTATGGTCGCTGCTCCATGATCGTTCTCTTTATCGTGCTATTTCGCCGACTTGCCCTTGGAGCGCGATTTTTACAACACCTATTGACAACGACCCTCACTTGCCTATTCTAGTTGCAAGTTCTATGTTTAGGTGTTGTGTACTACTCTCTCTTTTTGTTTTTCTGTAGGGGAAGGAAGTCAGGGCTCTGAGTTGTGTTGCCGCTGTCACTGCATTCACATCCTCCGTGGACTCTCATCAAAACGCCCCTGGAAATATCACTTCTTTCGGCCATTTTCAGTCCTTATCATCATCATCATCAGGACCTCGACAATTTCCTACCTGTGTAAATTCACCTGGTGCGACTCCTTTTGTTCCCTCGCCATCGGCAGTTCTGTCGCCGCCATCTGCAGCTTCCAAATCGCGGCTTCTTACGTTAGGCACCTCGATTCCGTCTGTATCCACTTTTACTTCTGCACTCAATTTCCCCAATTGGGTTCCACAACGAGTGCCATATAGTAGTCCAATTACTTCCATTTCAACACCATTGGCTCTCCTACCTGTCTTGGTTGATGTTGGTCACTCTTCAAGAGAGGAACGCGCCCAATCTGCAGGCCAAGATTTTGGCGAAGACGGTGGTTCCAACGACTACGGGCAAGGTGGCCCCGGTAAACTGGATTCGGAGAACCATGAAGCACACTGGTCTCAAAGGTTCCATCCTTCTGAAAACTCTGGTGACGACAACGATCCAGTGCAAAATGACCATGTACCACAGAATGAGATGTATTACGGGGCACGCTTGACAGATAAGGGATACACTACGCAGCATGTCACTCCCTTGAATCTTGGTATGAATTTTCCTAACTTGTGCTTGTTTTGGTCTACGGAATTTCTGGTCGATGGATACTTTAATCCTTTTTCATTTCTTCACGCAAATTTCTGCCACAGCTAGGTTCTAGCTTTCCTTCGTTTTTTTTCTACGTATTTTTTCAGGTGCAACCACAAAAGAAGCTGCATATGGTGGGAATAACCAAAAGTCATGTGTTGAACCATCTCTAGGATACGCCACTGCCAAATCGGTTTGTTCTCGCTCTAGATGTCTTCTCTTTTTCTCCCATGACATTATCGTGGCTTAGAATTTTTTGTTCCTGGACTACCATTGTGTTGAAACACACGCTGAAACAGCTTAGCCAACCTTTGCGTATCAACCATGAATTACGGCAGCCAGATAGCCTTATTCTCCTGTTAGCGCGACATGTCACAGGAATACGAATGCAAATGCACTCTCTCGGTAGCTGAACGGGCATTCTGACATGACCTGCTACACAAATTTCGGGGAACAGAACTTACAGTGCCTGACACTCAAAGCCATTCGTAGAATATGGTTAGAAGATGTAGCTGAGATTTCGCAGTCAGTAGACAAGGTAATTCCCTTCTGTTCCCATTCTCCTCATTTGCGTTGCACTATCCCTAAGATGGAAATTCTAGTTTGCCATCTCACGCAAACGTATTTCGGCACTCAAATTTTGGCGCTAGGCTACCTCAGCTGGACGTTCATTCTCAATTGTCAAAAGCCAGTGTGAACGAATTAGTGATGCTTCTGTAACTTTCTCTTTTCTCCCTATCCTCATTTGCCGTCATTATGGCGACTGATTGTCCTTCCACCGCTCTTCGGATTTGATAAACCAAACGACCTCTGGGTGACTTACGGTGCAGCTTTCTATACACTCAGTTGCCCACTGAAATTTGAACAACTAGTGCAGGCGGACGGTCGGTCGAAAACCAGCTAAGCACATGCACCTCTTGCTGAGTCATTTTCGATGTCTTTTTGAAGAACTCGTAGCTGATTCATTATGCATGGTAAATCTGGTGTTGGTATGTTTTAAAGAAGAAACTTCGATTACAACCTTGCCCAGGATTAGAGAGTAGGGTACTTAGTCAAATGCATCCTTGAAATCGAGAAACTTCGCAGCAGTCTCTTGGCAACGTGAGCGGCCTTGATTTACCAGGCGATTTAACGACTGTCTTTTTTCTTACTTCGCTCGAGCTCCATCGTGATGGCAGTTTGCACTGATACCAACTATTTTCAATGTTGCAAGGAAATCTCATCCATCAAACTGCCAATACTAAGACAACTTCCTAGGTAGATGACTTTATCGACCAATTCCAGCGGATGAGAGCACCAACAAAACAGTGTGAATACACTCATAGACCAAACCTTGACCTGGAAAACAGGGTGACTGTTTCCTGTCACCTGGCCTTAGTATCTCTGAAAATACGAGGGGGGCATTCGCCAGTGTAAACCTGTTGGCTACGTAGGCACATGGGTCACCGCGCAATAGTGGAGCCAACTTCCATCTCTGTGGACGAAACATTAAGCCTGCACCCCCACAACCTAACGCTGCTGAATCTCCACTTAGCTTGAGCGCACAATGCACGAAACTTGTGCACAGGTTTCTCCACTAAGAGACTGTCCCACTCCATAACCCGTGCATACCCGGTAACCAGTTGTCATGTCGCGCCACTCGGGATGCATATTTCGGCAACTTCTGTAAACTTGTTGAGGATAACTCCACTTGCACATGGCCAACTTGTTCCGCGTTCTTGGCAACGATTGGTCATGTCACTTTGTCACTTGCAGATACCATTTCAGTTGCATATCTACTTTGTGTATAGAAAAGAAAGACATCCGCAGCACGCCGGTACGTAGTACGGACACTTCGCTACCGCGCAGCCACCGCCAGTCGCACGTGGGCTAAGAACACTGCGAGGGTCGCCCGGTCCCTACGCAGGCCCGAACGCTCGACCTCGGATTACAAGGCAGGCTAGGAGTCAACACATGCAATGTGCTGACATTATATGGCCTTACTCATTAAAATATCACCTTTCGTATAGTCGTTTATCGACTAACTGATTGTACCGGCTCATTGTCAGGCTTGTGTTTAAAATTAACAGCATGGTAGTCATTCAGCGTCACACCATCTTCGCTCACATCCAAATCAAAAATCTGTATTTGGATTTTTTCCTTTGCTACAATTCTACTTTCCTGCCGGAATCTGATGCACCAAGTCAGCTTCGAAAGACCCACGTGAAATCCAACGATACACATCCGTGGTTTCACGTTAATCAGTGCAGAAAAACAGATTAGATGTCCAGTGAATACACTCATCTCAAAACACCACCGTGACCGAGTGCACAGACTGCATCCGAACGAAAACGACAGGTTGATCGTGCTCCGGTGATAAGAGATGCTGCTTGATTAGGTGCTCCTTAAAAGACTAGCTCACGAGATTGTTTGTTGTTGTACAATCGATAGTATATAACTAGGATGCATTAATCATGTACAATTTGCATTTCTATTTTCCTCTAAAGACTGCACACTTCCAGCGTTATCTCAACTGGATATGGTCCACCGAGAATTTACGGAAAATAACTTATGGAGACCAAAAGGGACGTCTGTTTACCATCAGAAATAGCTATAACTACCGCAACAAAGTGTCGCAGCTCGCTACCAGTGCAAGGGATGCCATCAGTGCGCACGTACTGAGGCACCTTTCGACTGTTCCATGCTTCCCAGATCAGTTCAGTAGTGAATATTTAGCTTCTGGGCAACTGGCAGATGGCACCAACATTTCAGGTTCGGATAAGGCTATGTGGAAACAAATCAAAAACCCGCCATCAGTCTCTGTATTGGAATTATTGGCCCGTGCTTTTGAATTCCTGGATGCACTAGAATCACCCCAGTCGGGACGTAATGTCAACTTTTCAGTACCTGAGGCCGTCTCAGAAGCGGAGGAGAACCCTTTCCCACAAAGCGCAACAGTCCACGGTTAGTTCTGTTGAATCTTGCGCACATGATACTTATGAGTTATTGTGCTGTACCTTTCTCCGTTTCCAACGGATCCCCCTCTTAATTTGATATGTGGTCAGTCTCATCTCTGTTGATGAACCATAAATGCGGTGTTGGCTATCCATCTGATCACGCGCTGCCATCGGTAATGTCATGGGGGACGCTTTTCTCGCAATTTAGCTAATCGCACCTAGGTTATCGGGCTCCACTTAATCCTCATTTTGTCTTTCAGTACCATATCTTTTTTCTCCTGCGTCATTCATGTGCTCTGGGATCATACATTCAGCGCTGTCACTATCCTAATCTGCAGTAGTAAGTTATCTCAGAAGAGCACCATTGTAAAACGAAAACAAATCCAACTGAACGCTTTTAGTTGTACTTAACTTGCTCAACCATCGGTCTTATTCAGATTAGCTTGACTAATTGGGGTTCGCTGACCTTGCATCTTGACTAACCACTAAAGAACTCAAATTTCCACCCTCTAGGGGTACGTTTGCAAAGGGCCTGAAGCTCTGACCTTGTTCCAGTTTAGCTGTCAAATTGAATTAAATACAACTTAATTGTACATGACTGATACACACACGCACATATATATATATATATATATTTATATATATATATAGCTTAGGAAGTAGTCAATGGCCCTCCTCCCGTAAAACCTAGCCATGGGAGACAACAGGACTATAGATTATCAGCTCACAGCTCGATTGGCATAGAGCACGAGCGCCACGCATTGTCTCTGACGGTGGGAGGGCACCACCGAGTGTTCAATAGTTTGCTACTGTCCGCCTCAAACCAGGCAGCCCCTGGTCAAATTAGTGCAAACCCACCTACGTCTAGCCATGGTCGCAGGTGCGTATCCTACTACGGTTGCAAAACATATATGAATCGTTACATTACCTCAAAGGCTGCGTGTGACGGCCGTCAAGCAGATCCCAATCTTTCTCTGCAATCACATTCCCGAGCTGGATCTGCTCCCCACCGCCTTGTGGGTCAGGCTATTGAGCCAAAGGCTCCGGGTGGAGTCACTCAAGCAAACCTCCGAAGCACAACCGCCACCTCGCGTGTGATTGCAATTGTATGCCCGCTCGCAAAACAGCATCGGGTGCTGGAACGTGCGCATACTACTGGACCGGAACTCGAGTGACCGTCTCGAGCGACGCAGTGCACTAGTCGCGAAGGAACTGGCGCGCTACCACATCGATATTGCGGCGCTCAGTGAAACTCGGCTCGCTGAGTAAGGCAAGTTGCATAAAGCAGGTGCTGGCTACACATTATACCGGGTGGGCAAAGCCGCCTCAGCACCACATGATCATAGGGTCAGATTTACGATGTCCGATCGCCTAAATGGCCAACTGGTGGGTGAACCAACAGGCGTCAGCGCGTGATTGATGGCTGTCCGCCTAGGACTCGGAAGAGGTAAGTTTGCCATTTTTATAAGCACGTACGGTCCGACCATGTGTTATCCTGATAACACGTAATCAATTCTACGCCCAGCTGTCCTCCGTGTTACGGTCTGTGCCGGGGAGCGACCATTTCTGCTGGGTGATTTCAATGCGCGCGTTGAGCGTGCTGCATCGGTCCACCTTGCATAAGTTTAGCGAATGCGAACGGTGCCAGGATGCTCTCACTGTGTGCCTGACGATCATGACCACTCGGTTTGCACTGAGTGCGAGTGATACAGCAACTTGAACGTACTCACGGAGTGGTCACGCTCACCTGTCATCGTGATATGCATGAAGTGCGCATGACACGTGTACTGCGTGGAGCTGAGTGTGGCACTGATCACAAAGTGGTGCGGACCAAACTGTACATATATTTTCGTAAATCGATGTATTGCACTCCCGCCGTGAATCGGCGTAAATTTAACATTCTCCCCCACGGTACTGTGGAGAAAAGTATTGATCTGGAGAAGGCGATGGCTGCACGACTGTGTGATGTGGAGTGCATAGGCACATTGGGCGACTTGTGGCACCACATTCGCGATCAGGTGACAGCTGCTGCCGAGGAGACCATCGGGCGCGCAAACTGTAAGCGGCCTGATTGGTTTGATGAGAACAATGCGACGATTGGCGCGTTGGTGTCGGAGAAGAATGCAGCATTTGCTGCACATGTGGCAGATCCCAATGACTTGGGGAAGAGTAGTCAGTTTCGCAAACTTCGACGGCGACTGACCCGAGAGCTCCGTCGCATTAAAAATGCATTGTGGACGGAGAAGGCGAAGCAGACTGAAGGCTACGTCGAGCGCCGCCAACACAAGGAATTCTTTGACTCCTTGAAGGCGGTGTATGGACCGAGATTGGGGCCGCTGATCGACGGTATCTCAGGCGCTACCTGCACACAGACTGCAGACATAATGCAGATCTGGCGGAAACACTTCGACTGTCTCTTGAACAACCGTTCAGAGATTGACTGGCCTACTTTGAACTGCCTCAAGCAGCACGATGTGAAGGCGAATCTGGCGGCCACATCGACACTGGATAAGACGCAGAGATCACTTGCTCAGCTGCGAAACAGCATTGTGCTGGGGCCGACGGGATCTCGCCTGAAGTATTGAAACACGGCGGACCCGCGTTGACTGTGCTACACCACTTGATGTAACACGTATGGATTGAGGCGGAGGTGCCTCCTGAGTTGAAGGATGCCCTCGTGCTACCACTGTACAAGGGCAAAGGGAGCAAGTAATGTTGCGCGAATTATCGTGGCATCAACTTGCTGAGTTGTGTAGGCAAGGTGATTGCCTGAATCCTGCTCAACCGTCCTGTCAGTCAGGTTGTGGAACCTAACGTGGGTCGCGGCACTATAGATATGGTGTTTGCGGCAGAGAACGACACCAGCCATTGTACTCGCTTTTTGTTGATTTCACCAAGGAATGCGGGCGGGGGTGCGGGTGAGTGGAGAGACCTCGGATGATTTTGCAGGTGTCGCTGGTGTGAAGTTAGGCTGTGTCTTAGCTCCTGCCCTGTTTAATATATATCTTGATGCAATGATAACTCGTCCTTTTGATACTGCTTGTGCTTACGGTGTTCGCGTGGAGCATCGTATTGATGGTGGGTTGCTGAACATCGGTCGTTTCGGTGCGAGAACTCTTGTCTGTGAGACAACTATCCGTATGTTGCTGTTTGCTGACGACTGTGCGTTGTTTGCACACAGCGCGGATGAGTTGCAGCACATGACTAGTGCTTTGACTTCGACAGCGGCCAAATTCGGGCTCACCATCAATGCAACCAAAACTGTCTGTCTCTTTCAACCTTCGCCGGAAGTGCAATCTTCAATATTGCCGCGAATCAGCATTGGCGTGGAAGTATATATATATATATATATATATATATATATATATATATATATATATATATGATTTTATAGGCCTATTTGCTTGTGATTGCATAGCCGCGACGTCACCACTCTTGGATCTGACAGAATCTTAGTAATTATACTTTGCTGGTAGGATCTGTTAGATGATGGAAACCACCGTGGTACAATCGACAATCAAGGAAATCCTCGAGACCAAATACGATAATGTACCATAACCAAAATGGTATCCATGACTTTTTGTCGGACCTTTTTGTGTGGAAATCACGAAATGTAGTAACTCAAGACAGTGGTGCGCACACAATATGAACGACCTGCGGGAAATTGCAGATTTGTCACTCTCACATCAGGCACCGAAACAATGTCGCAGTCGCCTTGTATGCTTCTCAATATGCATGCTAATGTAATAGTGCATCTGACATATTTTATCGCATTTCTTATAAGGCGAATGTCAAATGAGTAGCTGTAACCTTAATTGTACCGAAACTAGATCTATGCTCAGATATCAAACAAAAGCGTTTCCGTTGTCACCTCATTAGCTTTGCTTTTTATCCATTTTCACAATAGTAAATTGTCAGCGACGTCGCTTGTTACGTTACCCCACACGGAGGGTTCTGCAACTGAAGATTCGCAAAGCATGGCAGCGTGTTATGCAGTCAAACGACCGACATTTCCGGCCGGAATTAGCGTGCCGTCACGATCTTCTATCCAGGTGTACTAATCTGATCGAACCGGGGCAACTCATGCAATGTAGCTAGCGTTGCTCATCATTTATTCATCACATAATTCTATCCTTCATTTTATCGCAATACTGCCATTCCTGCATGGTTGGTCACCATATTGGACTACCATCAAAGTGTCCACTATTGGACTTTTCGTTTGGTCAGCACACAGCACATTCTAAACAATCAAACCCGTGCAATATACGTTTGTGTCAATTTACTATCTACCTTTCCGTGTTCCACCTGTACTCCTGTGTTTATATATCACGTGGGTAACCCGCTATCTCCTATTTTTCTTGATCACTTATCACTCGGCGATGAACCCCGCATAATTTTTGGTCTTAATTCATCTTCGCACATTAGTTATCGTCATTACAAAATTGCGTTATGAGCAACTACAACAGTGAGAATTCGCGCGTTTGAGCGATTCCGAATCAGATTAGCTTCGCCAGATAAACATCCCTCACCGTTCTTAGGTGGAGCAATCGAAATCGCCAGCGTGAAGCCACCGGTCGAGCGTACTGACCCACCAGGCTTGTCTGGTACAACAAAACAAAAAATGCTGAATTGGAGGGTCAATTTTGGAGTACACGTTGTGTGATTGGATTGCGACGCGCAATCTCATTGTGGACGGCGATTCACATTGAAGTGAACCTTGATCACTGCGACCATAGTCGAAGCAGATGGGAATTGGGTGTTGCTCGTCCGAAAATATTGCACAACCACGACGCGTTTCGATGTCATTTCATCTCATCAGGTGGAGATAGCAGTTCTCGAACCCGCGACCATTGGAATGGTAGCCGAAATCTCTACCCCTATGGTTAAAGTTCGCCGCTATTCAGTGACGCACAAATGTGTTCCGGTCTTTGGTTGCATTCGTCTTGATGGCACAAAACCTACCGGACCCGATAGACTTCACCCGCTAATTTTGAAACCATTATCGGCCATCTCGCCTGCCGTGACGGATCTGTCCAACAGATCGTTGTTCGAGGGTGCACTGCCGAGCGACTGGAAATGCTCAGTAGTGAAGCCGATTCCAAAACGTGGTGACCCACGCAATGTGAACAATTACCAGACGATTTGTCTCACCTCCGTTTTGACGAAGGTGCTCGAGAAGATTGTGAAAAGGGCTTCTCCAGCTGCTGGAGTCAAGATCTCCTAATGCCGTCACAGTACGGCTTCATGAAGTGCCGCCCGTGCATCACCAATCTGCTATTGATGTAGCAGGAATAGTTGCCAGTGTTGAATCGTGGGAACTCAATGGATGTTATCTACATTGGTTTCAGTAAAGCTTTCGATGAAATGAACCATGAGGTCCTGCTCCACAAGTCAAGGATTTGTGGTGTTGGTTGCGCACTGCACAAGTGAATCAGTGACTTCCTTTTTAAGAGGTAGAGGGTTCAGGTGGATGACTACTGAAGGGAATGGTACCGGTCCACTAGCCGCGTACCCCAAGGCACAGTACAGGGGCCCATTTTTTCTGATCCACATTAACGAAGTACCTCATTATTTGAGGATGAACTGAAGATTTGGAGGATTATTGATTCTCCCGGCGACTGTGACGTCTTTCAGCAGGACTCCGACCGCTTATCTCGGTGGTCTGCAGAAGTTGACCTAACGGTCAACACAGCCACATCTTCGTTTATGAGTCGGGGGAGGGGTAGTAATGGGCGACCGGCTGCATCCCACCAGTTCCGTAAGTGGTCTAGACGCACTCTCACGCTGTGATCTGAGGTACATCGACAACACAAACAGACTGTACGTAAACGGACTACTCCTGCTTTGGGTACTTCGACGCAACTTCTGCATTTGCTCTGAAGTGATTGCTATCCGTCTGTTCACTACCGTAATAAGACCGGTGCTTGAGTACGGCTCACCCGCCTATTAGGTGAGGTGAGTCCAGCATGCAGCTATCCGGCTCATCCCCAGTTTACGGGGTGAATGGTACGAGGACCGATGTAGGAGACCAGGGCTTTATACCCAGTCATATCGTCGGCTTCGAGTTGATCTTCTTATGACGCACCTGGACCACTTCCCAGGCTGCTGCTTCATGTTTGCACACCAAACAGCACGCGCGGACACCAGTATAAACTAGTGGTACCGGATTTAAAGCACATTGCCCACCCTCTATGCTTCCAGTGTGGAGTGGTGAAATATTGGAACAAATTGCCGGAGACGGTAGTCGAGGCGAAATCGGTGTCGGAATTTAAGAGATTCCTTGACGCCCATTTTGCGGACTACAGGTATAGGGAGCGTATCGCACCCGGATAAGATGTAGTGCAGCTGCAACATGCTGAAGTCAGCGACGTGATTCCGCGCATATGCCCGATCCATCTACGATGGAGCAAGACAGATTTTTACCTTCTCGCTCTCTATTCTCAGTATTCGCACACTTCACAACCACCATATTCTTGGCGTTTGTTAGATGGAATCACTTTTGTCAGATTTCGTGTGACTCCCATTTGATCGCTCATCAGACGTCGATTATAGACAGTCGTATCTGTATTGGGTATTAAATAGTGACGTAGATAACGATTTTCGAAAACGGAGATCGTGTTCTCCGCAAACTATGTCTATGTGGCAGACACGACAAAATCAAGCATGGTTCAGCGTACACCACCCTCGTCTGACCAAGCATATGCTCTAAACGATTTGATTTGAATTCAAAAACGTGCAACATTGTGTTCGAGTCCAATTGAACCAGTACAAGCGCTCAAAGTTAGTTTTCACTCTCCCGCCCACAGACCATTCGCATGGTTCACCGTCGCGTGCGTGCGTGTAAGCCTTCCTCCATACAGCGGTCATAATTCGCGAGGCCGTAATTGATGTGGATTCCATTCATCTGCTCTGTACGTGTGAAAGAATAGGAAACGGTCATTTGGTTCATTCGAATAGAAACGATATAACAACCACGGTGACGATGCAGCTTGGAGGCGCACCGAGCAGCCTTCTTCGGCACTAGTTCTTATCCTTATTGGATGCGGAATTTATCCGAAGCTCCATCAGTGAAATGGAAACGCTGCGCATCGATTGGCGGCGTTTGCATCCCATTTGTGACTCAGCATACGCATCAACACCAGTGACAATTTGAGATCCGTAACGCAACACGTTTAAGGCGCTGCCTATACATGCGATCGTCACCCACAATATAAGACACCCCAGAGGCGATGCCGGCAACTTACTATAAAGAACTCGTCATACTATTGCAACTACCGCTTGGCGACCGGACCACAAGTGACCACCTCTGTTGATAAAACAAAGCACTGTATAAGGCGATTTGGAGGAGGCTGCTAGCTAAATGGTGTGCATTGCATTGGTCGACTAAGCATTAATCGACTCAATAAAGCTGAACAGAGTTAGGATGATCATTTATTTTATGGATCTAACGGAAATAAATAAAGTGGGAAATTAACGTATGTACAAGATGGGGTCTACTCATGTCGCATTTCCTCGTACGTCTTGACACACTTTGCCATCGTAAGTGAGGCACGGCTGATGCAGTCGGTGATGTAGTAATCAGACAGCTCGAGAAGACTCAGGGATATTGGCTGATTTGAGCTACACTTTGCAGAAACGGCTTTGGTCTGAAAAATAAACGGAATTAAGAAATTCACAATTGACTGCATTGCTGGCCTCATCCAGGTATACAAACGATTCATACTGTGCGTGTTTACTCTTGGCACCTTAGTTGATTGAGGAGATTTGATTGCGCATTACAATAGCGCTTTCCAATACAGTTACTAAGATAAATGGAATTGATAAACTATCCCCAAGTACCCTTCGTTATCAAATGATTGGGAATCCTGCAACGACGCTTTGCAATATGGGGGGCGCGAAGTGCATACAGTCCACATACATACAGTCCACAGAGTTCACCAAATAGCAAGACGATATCGTCCGTTTCTCCCAGGTGACATCCTTATTACTGTAAAGTGAGACAACTAGGATACACTCCACGATGGAGTCCGCAAAAATTGAGTGGATAGGATGCACAAAAATGAGAGGTGATGTAGTACACTCTAAGGCGCTCGACTATGAAGGAGGCTCGATGTTTCACGAGGACGCCTTGTTGAGTGAGCAGTTGGGCCAGAACAAATATCGACGGGATCAAACGCACCTTTTGGATCGGGGAGGGCATGGCGGCAGCCGGCTTGTTATGCGACACTGCCCCGGAAATCACCACAGTAATGTCAATACAACCCTGTCCCGGCCGGAAATTTGCGTGCTATTCTATCATCCTTGATCCCCGTTCCCTCCAAAGGCGGCGGAGTCTGGTAAGCATGTCACTATCGGCATCACGCTGATACTCATGTAACTGACACAGAATTTGCGAATGTGCTTGCTGAATACCGTCAATCTGATCGTCTCAGCCCAGTCGTCCCGTGTGTCATTTATTTGCAGAACACCACATCAACATCTCAGGACGCACGAGCACTTAGTTTAGCTGCATTGTGAAATGGCTTCTCTCAGAATCAATTGAGCCCAGTGCAAGACATCGCAGCGAATCAAGGTCCAATTTTGTTGCAACGGGTTTCACGGACTTCGAATGGGTGGTACGACTACTACTTTTATGGCTGTTTCAGTCTAATAAGCGATTGGACTTATAATATACAAAGAGCAGGGAAACTAAGGGACTATATAAGTCGGGAGTGTCAAGTTTTGTCTCTGAAAACACCACTAACCTTTGAGTGTTGGTTAGCCAACAAATACGTCTCTCGTGACGCATCAGGAGTAGTATTAAATTCAAGTAAACAGGGAGCGATTTGCCCAATACGGTTCCGTAGCTGTTCGATATTATCATAAGGCAACGTCATTCCGACAACTTCTGATATGGCCCGGAATATGCGCCAATCTTCACGCCCCATGCCTGGCGGCAGCACGGCAGGTCGTGTTTGCTGGGCCCTTCCCTCTGTGTTCGCATAGATACCGGTCTTCTCGGTATAAGCGGCAGCTGGAAGCACTATGTCGGCCATCTGGGCTCCTTTGTCTCCATGGTGGCCTACAAAGAAAAAAGACACCGTATGAACAATCAACATCCAATCTCGCACTACTGTAGAAATGAGTAAAGTAAATTTGTATTACACTGAACCGATGCGACGGAAAGCGCACAAAGAGCATTCCTCTTTTCCGAGGTGATGGCATTGAGCCTGCTCATGTGACAGTCGGTTTCTGAAACCCTGCGGAGCCGCTGTTCATTTAATTTAACTAAGATGCTTGGACCTAAAAAACGAGTTGGGAGATTTAAGTCCAAGGTTTTGCTGGACGAACTCCGACAAATATTAAGTGTGCATACAGGAAGAAGTTGAATAGAACGAAGTGGCCGCACAACTATCACTCACCCACGTAAATAACCGTGCAATCATTCGCCAAGTCGGTGCGGGTAATCTTGCCACAATCGGCGCCAAGCATGATCAGGATTTTTGGCTTTTCCTTCTTGATCGGATCCAACTGTGGAATATAGCCCAGATCCAAGGCCGCAACTTGACTTGCAGACTGGAAAGAAACGTAAGTGAGAAAGACAGGATGTAACAAACACAATGTCACGAACAACGCGCACTAAGTTCACCAAAATCGTCCCAATCAGAATGAACCACAGGAGCACCGAGTAGTCGGACCTCAACAACAAGCAAAAGTTTGCGTAACCTCACGGTTAGTGAGGCATTTGTTTCTGCAGACCCCCTTCTATCGGGTGAGTCAAGAAGTTCAGAACCAAACCGATTTGAACTCAGCACATTCAGGAGTAACAGATGGATCTGTTCCTTCAAAACAGTCTGAGGGAGTCGACAGTCAGAAGGTCACAAACTCAAGTCGACTAGCCTAAGCTCAACAGGTTTTTTGTGAGAATGGAGCATATTTTCTTTATTTGATCATGCTGGATTCACAAAGGTAAACGAGGTATCAACTCGCCAAAAATAACCTATGAGTGCGATGGGAGTGGTGTTCCAGTGTTTTGATCCATACAGCGACATCGGACATATCGCAGCGTTGTACGTCTCACAGCTAACTAATTGGCAGACGTGCCATGGTCCGTAAAACGACGTTGAGGTCCAGCTTTGCAATGAAACCCTGCACTTTGAAGATGCGATGGATATGCCGAAGTTGTTCTTTTGAGCTGAACGAAAGCGAGTGAGGGTAAGGAATCATCAATGCGAAAATGCATCGAATACTGCTCAGTTGAGCAGTTTATTGCCGTACTGACCGGATGAAATCCCGTGATGACCAACCGACGGCACGACAAATGAGTATGAGTGGCTGAGTGCAGTCTTCAGGGAGAAGATCTCGGGGAAACGGTCACATAAGTGCTTGGAGTAGATCAGTGGTGATTTTATCTTTGATCTCTCCAAACCGTTAAATCGAATGCCACACTATGCTAAAGTCAGCTCTTCGGTCTCATCTGTCTGATCTACATATGTACCCCCAACTTTATTTCGTTGCTTTTAATCAATCTTATCATACCAACTGGATTCGTTATACAATACTGCTCTGGACTGAGGTGTGCAGATAAAATTGTACTGAATCCCGTGACAAATACTCCATCATCGAAAATGGAGCACAACATAATGCCTAGACAAGCAACAAACTGAAACAGATGTATCCATAGCATGGGTAACACACAAGTCATAAACGCGTGAATCATGCGCATAAGTGGCTGGAAGAACGCTGATGCTCAAAACAACTGGTGAGATAAAGGCTATCGCGGATGATGGACGCATGGTTTAACAAAATGAAGGTGGGCAGCGGCACAATTACGAGAATAAAAAAGGAGATGGAAGCAGCATGACTTACGCGATGTAAAACATTGAACACTGGAGCAAATCCAGTTTGAGCAGGGAAGCTGGCAGCAAGAGACCGAGTGATAGCATGCACCGCGTCGGCATCGGCACGCTGCAAGCACTCGCTACCCAAAATGATCATAGGAGAAGATGCTGACCGAAGGCGCTGTGATTGGAAGAAGAACACATTAAAACAACACATACTAGCGGATAAAAGTCGCATGGTGCCCGTTTAGCAAGCTCCCAGCTGGTTCGAAACACAAGTTACGCAGATAGCTAATGAGGATAGATCCTAAAGTGGGAGGCCGCAGTCGCCAGGAGAAGGGAAAAACTGCGCCACAAAAACTTCAGAATTTGGGTCTTATGCTTCCCTGTTATCAAACGGCAAGCAGTTGAACGCAGCTAAAGAGATTGCCCAGGTCAGCATGTGCTTCAAGCCAAGTGCAAAAGGTGGACGATACACCAATCGCATTGCCAACAAATGCAACGTATTATGACATAACAAGTCACCACGGGACACCACTGTTCATGTGTTTCCTCACTACATTTAGAAGTGTAGTATTAAGTAAGTAAGTAAGTATTAACGATGAAATACGCGTGTTATGCATGCTTTGTGCACCTTATTGAGATGGTAAATGGTCCCGTAAAACACAAGCCCTAAATTGACGATGGAAATGTGTCTGATTACACATTCCACTAGAAAAAACCCATTGGACGTAGACATCGATGATACTTTCAATAATTGCGAAATAACCACATCTGTATATGAATGACAAAATTCAAAAAATAAACGACCAGTATACCTTAGCAAACGGATGGCTTCCGGAAGCCAACTGTTGGAGGACGTTCAAGCTGGGACCCAAGTACTGCGAATAAGAATGTAGAATAATAAGGGACGAGTGACAATTGGACTAAGACTAGCGTTGTCGGCAAGCATACGCAACAGAAATACAAAGGCAGAATTTGGTATGGAAGCAATTCAAGTCAAGCTGTATGCACCAGTGTGGGATCATTTTAAGCAATCAACACTAATACTGCGGATATACTACGACACAGAATCAGTGGGGAAATAATGTAAGATGACAAGGAAAACAAAAACAGTTCGTTGTCAATAAAGCAAACGGTCTCAAAATTGATACGTTATTACTCTGGGATCGATTAAAAAGCAAGACAGATGAGGTTGTGATACGACAGGATACAAGAAAATAAAACTCTAAATATCGACCGTGTGGAAGAAATAGATATCATACTGGCTAGAGCAGTGTGTAGGGGACCAGACCGGTCGTCTAGAATCTTGAATGAAAAAGTAAAGCATGCGTTAAATCGCTTGCTAATCATAAAATCAACAAAGGATTGTTTTGCTTAGTCCAGGGCATCACGAAATAAATTCTAGTGAACGCACAAGAAGAGTATACTCATTTAGAGGTTCGAGGGAAATAACAATGAAACAGTATAACCACTAGAGGGGGGTACATACATTTACAAACCTTCGAGCAAGAAGTACGGACAGCAATTTGAGCCCGAGGAAGTAAAAAAACAGTCTTCTAACTTCTTGAAAAGTTTTAAAAATATGTGTTGACCAGTGTAAATTGTAAAACAAGAAAATACCGAGATATTCTAAGGTGGATAAACGAGGGATGCTTTGGTCAAACAAAATCAGTGGAGAAGTATTTAAAACGGAGTGCGTCCTGTTGGGGGTGGAGAAAAGAGAGTGACATCACAGAGGGACCGTAAGCTTGACCAAATTTCGAAAGTTTCTCAATTGCTGGGGTTATACACCCTAGGACGACGTCATCAGCGTATTTACACCCGATGAAACTTGTTAGTATAGGTAGTCATTCAATATAGAGGGAAAACAGAAAGGGGATAAAATAGCTCCTTGCGAAACTCTACAATTGAGTGGGAATGCGGAACACCTACCGCATGAAGTGTGTACGAGATGCAAAGTAGTCACGCATTGCATTACAAACATATGAGAGAACTCTGTTTTCGCACAAAAGCTCCAGGATTTTAAAGGCATTAGTATGATCGAGGAACAGGAGCCGCATAGCCTTGCATCTTTTATCCAAAGCAGAAGAAATGGAATGCACAAGGAACGGAACGGTATCCAGTGTAGAGCGCTCTGGTTTGTATGCAAACTTCTTGATATCACCTGGATGAGTGCTTGTGAAAATGCGGGAAATCAATAGTTATTAAGCACCTCCAACAGCACGGCAGTGCACACTGTTGACAGATACTTCTGAAGCACTGGTATTATGCTAGCTGCCTTCCACACGTTGGGGATGGTGCCAGTCACTTAAGGTCGATTGAGAAGTGACAGGATTGCATCCGTACACTTTCAGAGCGACTGGTGACAGAGCATCACAGAAACTAGCCTTGTGCGATTACAATTTTATAAGTTCTTTGTAGACAAGTAAGGTAGGAGGAAAGTGTGTTTGAAGATGAGGAGTTAGACTTTGCGTTGGGCTTGTCCACATCCGCAGTACCGAGCAGTCCATTGGAATTTTTGCCGGTGGGTTGCTTCAAAAGCCTCCACAGGTCATAAGAACTTCGGTTACCTAAAACGGCTTCAATGTATAGGCTGTTTCATTTTTTATCCCAGGTTTTATAGCCACAGACAGACATATGCCCCGGGCAGTCGGCTTATATTTATAAAAACAAGTTTACATTAATGGGTTAGCAATGGACATCAAAGAAAAAAATTTTGGTTTATGTATCAGATGCACAGTGATTCACATTACCAACCAATCATCGAACAACGGAATCAATAGCAAATATGATGATTGTCACGAGAACAGATACAAGGATAGGGCTCATACCGATAACGAAAAATGCAACTTAACTGGATTGGAGAATCGCAAGTGATCACAAAGAGAGACATCAACAACGCAGAACTCATCAGCGACAAAGTGTAATGGAAATATCACTGTCACTGACAACAACAAGCAGTTCATAATTACAAAATGTCAAATTTAAGGACATAAATAAGGCTACGTTTGAGACAATGCCCTTAACTATCATTCTAAATCAAAGCGATCACAAGTAACTGACTAGCCCACGTGTGAAGGTCGTTTAGACGAGGTCCGCTCATGGCTTTCAAAGCTCCTTCGACATCATTACCTTTAGACACGTTACCTGCAGGTGGAAAACACCTCAGCTATTGTGCCGCAATAAAAAGAAAAGAAAATACACATGAAACAGTAGCACACCGACGAAGTCATCAATAACGGATGGACATCATTCCAGAGATCTAGCAGCCGGCTACTGTGCCGCGAAAAGGAGTAATATTATGCCTACTAAATGAGATCGTGGTTGGAGGGGGAAAGACAAAGAAATTCACAACACAAACGCCAGTGAGGTCGGCTCCTAGCCAAATCAACAAATGTATCCAGCCAAACGTGTTCATTGGTCCCCAACCAAGGAGCCGAAAGGTTCCAACGGAGGCCAACTTCGAAGTAAGGGCCTTTATTCCTCTTGAACTAGTCACAGCTTGACCACCCCTCCTCTTCTTCCATCCGTACCATCGGCGCGCAAATAACGCACATCGTAGGAGTCGGTGACCTGGCATGCGCAGCTTCGACAACTTGATCTCATCTCGTACTACAGGATCCCGATAGGGAATCCTCATAAAAGTATACATGATAAAATTGAGTAGAGAATGGGGAAATAGGACACCCATGGCAAATGTTCGTGATGTTGAAAGAAGCGACCAAGGGTGTCCGATTTTGGGGAACGTAAAACATGAGAAACTGCATCCAAAGAACCGAGATGATGAACCGAGTCAAGTGGGCACCTGAAATCCACGCCTACCAATCGGTAGTCGTCAGCAGTACGTCAGTGAGGCGCACCGATGATTCGGTGCAATGCGACATCACAAGTCGCATGCGACCGACTTGGCGATGGGCGCTATCTGAAGTCACTGCGTTGATTGTATGAAGATTGAGGACAGCCGTCTGAGGGCTTGACAAAAGGACTGGTGTGTGATCATCCCGAGTGAAGTAGAGTTGGAGAGTTCATCTGAACTGGCGCAGTGGGCAAGTCGGTGATCCCGTAGCTTCTTGTTCGAGAAGCTCACGCTCCTCTTCTCTATCCTCCTACCCAATGGGTTTGAGACTAACAATGTGCAGGGATTATCATGCTGTCGCGATTTCACTCACATCATCATGGTGGTGAGAGTCAGGACAACTGTGTCCATGACGCTTTAACGTTAGAATCACAGTTGGTTAATTAAACGGAATCCAGAGCGTGCAGCGACGTAAGGAAATTGCTCATATCGCGCCTTAGCCAAATGCGTGTGGTTCAGTTTAGGATATCTTGCTAAGTGGAACTTTACCAAAACAGGTGGCGGCGACGTACCTCGTAATCGTAGGTCAGGTCCACTTTTGGTCCGATCAGAGCAACCTGAAGATCATTGTGGATCCAGCATTTGCGCAACCGAGTGTTAAGCAACGGGGCTTCGAATCTGGGATTCGTTCCGATAAGCAACACTAAATCGGCATCCTCCAATCCAGCAATGCGAGAGTTGAACAAGTAATTTGATCTAAAATCCACACTGGTAAAAGAACAGGTGGGAAAGAGTAGTGTTTTACAAAACGGATAACGATGACTTGACTGAAAGAACAAATAAGGAGCACCAATTACGAACAGTATACCTGTCGCACGGAAAAGCTTCCTCGGTGCACGTCAATTCAGAGTTGAAACGATTGACCAAATCCTTAAGGGCCGTTAATGCTTCTGCATCTGCGAACTGACCAACGAGCGCAGCTATCCGATTCGCAGGTATAGAAGGCGGAGTCCGGTTCCTGTCGGTAATTAGAGCGAGCATGCGTTCACCGACTGCAACTAAAGCGTCTTCCCAAGTAGTCTCCCGAAGCTTTCCGCTGGAATCACGCACCATGGGTATGACCAGGCGCTGACGACGTAGACCGTCGTAAGAGAAGCGCCCTTTGTCAGCCAACCATTCTTCGTTAATATGCTATGCAGAAGGGACACAAAAGTTAAAGCCGCAAGAGCTACGGTGTTATTTACAAATGGTTAGGCAACAATTTGGTAACAAACTTCAAACAATATCCAGACCAAAAGGAACACAAGAATTCAGCTCTCAAGTGCAAGGTGCTGTCAAGCCAGGCAAAACAACAACAACGATAAGCAAACCGAAGCGAAGCGGTTCCAATGTCATTCGGATTGGATTACAACGAAGTGATCAATCGTCAGTCGATCATCCAATGAACAGTGCATATGGAAGACGGGTGGGTAGAATGGTGAGTCTTGCCTACGTTCACACAGAAAATGTACATGTGCCGGAACGAGTATAGGATGGAAGGGCTGAGGGACAATCGATAGAGGATGTGATGAGGGAAGGTGTGAATGCCTGGATGAAAGTTCGGGACAGGAAAACAAGGGAATTAGGGACCGCACCTGTGGCATGCATCGCTTGAATCCGACAGACTGTGATTTGTCCGTTACAGTGAGTATATTGCGCAAAGCAGGAGGATTGGTGCGATAAAAGTAGAGCAATCTTGCTAAACGCACTACCGTGTTTAAGATGCGGAATGAATGAAAGGCATAAGCCAATAAGTTGAAAATACTATAGCCTAAGATAACGCTGTTGAAGAGGGATGAGTTACAACCGATGAAATTTGCCAACAAACCTAATGTTTGTTCGAAGGAGCATGGCATCACGAAAATCTTGCAAAAATTGCATCCACTTGGTAGTTGCTTTCGATGGAACTGAGGTCGGACGTTAAGCAAATTTAGTACGATCGAAAATCTGTTGTCTTGATTGAGAGGAGCAGCAGGTATATCAGCTGGCCTCTAGCGGACGCAGGTTATACGTAATTGCCAGTGCTCGGGCTGAGTTACCTAATTCAATAACAAGGAATCCTAGTACTAGTGGATGAGGAAGGCGGTACATGCCCCTGTAATTTCAAAAGCTGCACTCCGTGAATAGCTCATGCACCTTAAGGAAGATCACAACCTAGTAGACTTCAGTACACTGCGATGAGAGCAATGTTACGATGCCCCGTCAGAAAAATGCGCAGAGTTATTAGCTAAAAATGTGCACCGGGATTCTTTATTGCAAAGCGACTACCCAAACAATGTTCAAGGAATATCTGTAGTTGTAGGCTATAGCGACAGTTCGAGCAAGCACAATACGCCAGAAGATGAAACTGCATGATAGTGATAACGGAAATCGAAGAAGAAACAACGAAAGACAGTATTTTAAAAATTAAGGGAAGAATTACCTCGTTCAAACGAGGAATAATTCGGAGAACCTCGTTTGTGCGCATCGAAATTACAATGTTAGTACCCAAGGCATCCATCACATCGATGGACTCGATACGGCGTGTTTCCCAAGGTCTGGCGGTGAATGAATAGGGCTTTGAAGTAAGCGCGCCCACTGGACAAAGATCGATAACGTTACCAGAAACCTCGCTGAGAAAGGGTCGATCGATGTAGGTACTAATTTGCAATTCGTTCCCCCGGCCAGTTGTTCCGAGTCCGGGAACACCAGCAACCTCGTTCGCAAAGCTAGTGGGAAGAGATAGCAAAGCAGAAATGTTGGTTTGCAAATAACAGTAAGTAATTCCCGTCCAGTGAAACAATTATAATGCGGGTACCGAACTGCGGTGGAACGAATTGTCATGAATCATGTCGTCACGACAGTAGTGGTTAAAGTGGTAGAGGTAAGAAGTAGAATGCAAAGCGAGGTAAATAAGAAAATGATATGACAAACGGGATGTTAACAGCCAGATGGAGGAAGCGGAATGAATGCGAACCACTAACTGCGCGGCTGCCTCACGCCGGATAAGATCTCTAATCACTGTGTGGCTTGTTCTAGGGAGCCCATCCGCGATGACGTCAAGTGCCAATTTCCTCAAGCTTTTGTGGCACGACATTGACTAGCCACCTAACGGTCTTGCTCAACTGGACACATCGAGAGCACAAAACACACGTCGAGTAAGGCAGGCAGAAAGAGGGTATGCTCTGGGTAAAGTAAACAGTTCAACTTTGACAGACAATTCAGCGAGGCACCAGAGTTTCTACAGAAACATCACCATTACTCATCCGATGTTCCCACTATATGTGAGCAATACACCGTAGGCGGCAGTCATTGAAAGAGACTAACAACTCAATGCCTTCAAAAGAGCAAGAAGAAACCACATTTTAACAGGATATACTGAATACAGTAATTTCGTGTTCTCAGCTGTTTACCAACAATTTGTGGAAAGGATAGACAAGGGCGATCCAGCTGCAATGTTTTCGGCGAAAATTTAAAACGGTCGAAAATCGATGAGTGCACGTGATCCGGTCAGAGAAAAGATGACACCAGCCTCACCCGGATTGGGCGAGGCTGGTCACGAAGTCCGTTTGTTTGCACAAACTTGACTTCAGCCGCCGAATCCCCGAGGCCTCAGCGAAGTGAAGTAGCCGGGGTCTGCCTTGTTTGTTGGTTACCTTAAACCCACCAAGTGTGTTTTCGCACACATGGCAATCAAGTACCTGGTGTGCATCAGAGATAATGGGTAATTCAGAGCTGTCCGCGACCATGCATTTATTACGCTGCCGTGTAAAGGGAATTATGTAGACAGATGTTGGCATCGTCTTCTTCAATCTAGCAAGTAGTGCTATTACGCGGCTGAGCCAATGACATTACACCAAGGCAGGAGGCTGCTGTGCAGATCCAACTTGGACAGACCGGACTCTCAAGTTAGTCTCGTGCGTCTACCTTTACCTGTACTTGCGGTAGCAAGTACTGGCAGAACTGAGAGAAGGCCCTCAGCGAGGATCGCAGGGCACCTCCGGCAATACATGGTCGCAAACGGCTCTAATCTACCCATTATCTCTGATGCACACCAGGTACTTGATTGCCATGTGTGCGAAAACCTACATGGTGGGTTTAAGGTAATCAACAAACAAAGCAGACCCCGGCTACTTCACTTCGCTGAGGCCTCGGGGATTCGGCGGTTGAAGTCAAGTTTGTGCAAACAAACGCACTTCGTGATCAGCCTCGCCCAACCCGAGTGAGGCTGGGGTCGTCTTTTCTCTGACCGGATCACGTGAACTCATCGATTTTCGACCGCTTTAAATTTTCGCCGATAACATTGCAACTTGATCGCCCTTGCTATATAGCCTATCCTTTCCACAAATTGTTGGTAAACAGCTGAGAACACGAAATTACTGTATTCAGTATATCCTATTAAAATGTGGTTTCTTCTTACTTTTAGTGCTTTCAGCGGTTGGCCTGCCGAACAACCGCTTCGTGGTGCCAGCTTGGTGGTCCGGGATTATCTCGTTCCGGAAAATGGTTCGGCGGCAATATTTCAGGATGTGGTGGGTTTTCGCCTGGCAAGCCTTCTCCCTATAAAAAGCCACGTGTCCGTTTAACAACAACGCGAGGTGGCGGATGTGACTCGCCATTAAATAAAGCCACCGCCCATTGTTTCACCTTGGTGTAGCATCGTATTCCAGCACCTTGCTGCTGAAATGGTGCGGAAGATTGGGCCCCTGTTTGGCTACTCACCAAACAAAAGGCGTATGAACTGAGCAATCAGTCATCGGCTCCGAATCCCTGATTTCGCTCCACTGCCTTGCGGGTAGGCTATTTAACCAAAGGCTTGGGGAAGAGTCCCCTAAGACAACTCCCTACTACAGCTTGGGCAACCGGGTGGTATCGTGCCCTCTGTGAAAACCATGGATTTCAGAATTACTACTACGTAGGTTACTTCTGCTGCTGCTTTCGCTGCTACTCGTGCTTCTTCATCACACACCAACTTTTCTCTTGCTGATAATCTAAAACCTGTTGAATCTACTTCCAATGCCCATCTCGCTGATATCCAAATCATCCGGCAGTTAGTTATCCTTCTATCCCGTAATTCATTCATCATCATCATCATCATTACACGTTAGCTGGAGGTGGAAAACACCTCAGCTATTGTGCCGCAATACAAAAGGCAAGAAAAGAAGAAAAAAACAAAACAACAACAACAAACAGTGGCACGCCCGCTGAGTCCCCAGTAACGGATGGACATCGTTCCGGAGAGCTAACAGCTGGCTGCCGTAAAAGAAAGTCATATTATGCCAAACGATTGAGATCGTGGTTGGAGGGGGATGCTAAACAGGAGGGGGATGGACAAAGGAACTCACAACACAAACGCCATTGGGGCCGGCACCTAGCCATATCAGCAAGTGTGTCCAACCAAACGTGTTCACCGTCCTTAGGACCCCAACCAGGCAGTCGGGATGCACCAACCGACGCCAACTTCGAAGTGAGGGTTTTCATTTCTCTCGACCAAGTCATCACTTGGCCTCCCCTCCTCCTCTTCCAACCGCACCCACAACGCGTAAACAAAGCACGTCGTGGGAGTCGGTGTGCTGGCATGCGCAACACGTGGCCCAGCCATCGGAGCCTGGTGCGTGATATAATCGTGCTGAGCGGTTCACTCGCTCTTCCTGTACCAAATACGCGACGCCGAACACGCTCATTGCTCACGCGGTGTTCCCACCAGACATGAGCTAAGCTGCGAAGGCAGCGATGATCGAATGTGACGAGTCTCTTCATGTCTGTCGACCTGATGGGCCAGGTTTCACAGCCATATAGCAGAGTTGAACGGACGGCTGCATTGTAAACTCTGCCCTTCAGGGCGAGAGTAATGTCGCGTCTGCGCCACAGGTGGCGGAGATTGGCAAAAGCACCTCGAGCTTTTGCTATACGGTTCGTAACCTCATCTTCAATCCCACCGGTGCTAATATAGCTGCCCAGGTACTTGAATTCCTGAACGACTTCTAGCAGATCACCACCAAGCGTTAGCGCAGGGTTGGGTCCCTGCCAATCTTGGAGAAGTACTTTGCATTTCGATGGAGCAAAGCATAGCCCAAAACGATTGACAGCCAGTGCTAATCGGTTCAGTGCTGTTTGGCATGTTTGAGAGCTGTCACAGATTAGGGCAATATCGTCTGCATACTCCAAATCAAGAAGTCGCTCACCAGGGAGTAGCTCCACACCTTCTAGGTCGTGTCCAGCGAACGCTGTTTCCATGACTTCATCAATAGCGAAGTTGAAGAGGAAAGGTGACAGCGGGCATCCTTGTCTCACACCGCTGGTGATACTGAAGGGTGGCGAGAGTTTGCGATAAACCCTCACCCTGCCCGAACTATGTGCGTACAGCGCTTTGATAATATTTACATATTTATCAGGCACACCTTTCCTCAACAGACAGTCCCAAAGGGCACATCGATCGACTGAGTCGAAGGCACCTTTTATGTCAAGAAACACGACAACGGTGGGTCGCCAATAAACATGGCGGTGCTCCAACACTTGACGCAATGTGAAAATGTGGTCGATGCAGCCCCGACCTCGACGAAATCCGGCTTGCTCTTCACGAATCTGGCTTTCACGAGTGCCACTCAGTCTGTGGAGAATGAGAGAGGCAAGCAATTTAGAGGCAATCGAAATCAGACTGATCCCTCTATGATTGCCACATTCTAAACGGGAGCCTCCCTTGAAAATTGGGACAATGACGGAGCGGTTCCAGTCTGTCGGGACTGTCTCCTGCTCCCAAAGTTTTACTAGCAACTCGTGTAGATCATCTACTAGAGCAGGTCCACCGAATTTGAAGAGGGCTGGAGGAATCGTATCTGCTCCTGCGGCCTTATGCAATTTCAACAGCTTGATCTCACATTCGACTTCTGCGCGTGAGGGCGGATCCAAGGATACGGCCCAAGGAGAAGGGCGCTCAATGCCCGAAGAAGAAAACGATAACTCAGGTTGGTTAAATTGCATAGCAAAGTGTTCAGCCCAACGCTCCAAGCGTTCGATGTTCGAACCCTCCTACAGATTAGACAACACGCTGGCCTGGCGAGCACTCTAGAGTCCCTCGCCATCGATGTTTGTTACCTTTCAGAGACTAGATTACAGGATTCCAGCACCGTGGTTAAGTTATCGTTCCCAGCTGCTCTTAAGACCATTCATTACCTATATCTGACTAGTGACATGGAGGCAGCAACAGCCGGCGTAGCTGGTGTCAGTATCGCATTGAGCGACAAAGCAGAGGCTGGATTACTCGACTGGTTTCCAAACAATAGCCGGCTGTGTACGGTTCGGGTTCAAAACTCATGTAAAATCAACAGAAATCGTGAAGGGAGGCACAATTTGTGTAGCAGTGCAACGGTTAAGGATGACTTTTATTGTGGACTTCGCAACCTTCTGAAGAAGGCCGGAAAGTCAGATGTCACCGTCCTTGCCGAAGATCTCAATGCACGAGTAGGTGGCCTGCTTCCGTGCGAACATGTTGGTGGCATTCACGCGGTTGATGAGAGCCATTCTGACAACGGTGATAGACTTTTTATACGATGCGAAGACCACCGTCTCTTTCTCTCAATTGCGAACTTTAGGAATACCAGAAGACGTGCAACCACTTGGCGTCCTTCTTCAGCAATGCAAGTGTGATCACAAATAGATCACATTGCAATCAGCTTTAGATAGCGAGGCAGCGTCCGGGGTTGTAGATCGATTTGGTCTACGTACCTCGATTCAGATCATGTTTTGGTCTACGCGGACATATAGATGCACTTCGGTGGCTTCTCAAAACGAAAGCTGCATATGCTCGACACCAACAAGTTAGCTGACCCTTCAACTCGATCAACTTAGCAAGCTTCCTTATCGCATGCATTCATTGGTGCTCCACCTCGAGACATCGAAAATCATTGAAGTTTCACGCGTGAAACGATGTTAACTTCCAGTCATTCAATCTGTGGAACCACAAGGCGCCCTAGGAGGAGCTGGATTTCCACACATTCACTGGAATTGTTTGATGGTCGTAGAGCTATCCCGGCCGATTCAAATAGCAGTGCATTGCGTCGCATTCTCATCCAACAACTTGAGCAAAGCCTACGTGCTGATCGCGAAACTTGGTGGTCCCAGCGCGCCTCTGATATGAAAACGACAGCCTTCTCTGGAAACTTTTGCAAGCTCTTCCAGATCACTCGGGACACTGGTCATAAAAGACTTGGTGTCAGTGAGGTTATTTGCGAGGTTGACGCAAAGCTGATAAGCAACTTACACAGGCGTGGATCAAATCTTCACGCTCCGCCAGCTCCTCGAACATCGCCATATTTATCACAGGCCCACTATCATTGCATTCCTAGACATACGTGCCGCTTTTGACTCTGTTGATCGACCTGCTTACTAAAGAAAGGAGTGCCAGAGAAATATATCGCCATCTTACGAGCACTTTACCTTCATACATCCGGCAGAGTGAGGGTCTATGGAAAGCTTTCCTCGCAATTCGCTGTCAATAGCGGTGTGCGACAGGGCTGCCCTATGTCCCCATTCCTCTTCAACTTCGCAATCGAAGACGTTCTGTCAAATGCCCTAGAAGGTTTCCAACATTTTGGCCTAGAGCTTCTACCGGGTGAGCGCGCGACCGACTTAGATTATGCTGATGATATCGCCTTACTTGGTGACGATCCTCAGAGTATGCAACTCATTCTGGATCGTTTGGCGGTTGAAGCATCTAAGTATGGCATGAGCTTTGCCCCATCGAAGTGTAAAGTACTGCTCAAGGATTGGCTTTCACCTGCTCCCGTACTCACTCTCGAAGATGCACAACTTGAACAAGTAGATAGTTTCGTCTACCTTGGGAGCTGTGTTTCTGCTGACGGCACTATCAGCAAAGAAGTTTCTCTTCGTATCGCTAAAGCTCGATCAGCATTTGTCAATCTGAGGCACTTGTGGCGTCGTCGCGACGTCTCATTCTCACTAAAGGGCCGCGTTTACAGCGCGTCAGTTCGCTCAGTATTGTTGTATGGGTGCGAGTCCTGGCCGATTCGCGTGGAAGACATGCGTCGTCTTTCTGCCTTCGATAACGGTTGCTTAAGGAGGGTCGCTCGTGTTTGGTGGCAACATCGAGTTAATAGTAATTACGTTCGACGTCGCATCTTGGGGAATACGAGTATTCCCTTCAACAAACTGGTTTTGCTGCGCCAGTTGAGATGGCTCGGTCACGTCCTACGCATGGCACCTGAGCGTCTACCGCGTCGCCCTCTATTCGCTCGTCAAGGACCTGGCTGGAGGAGACCGCGTGGAGGTCAGCCTTCCACTTGGCAGCAGCACATGAAATCGCTGACGTCGTGTCTAGCCGCTGTTGGATCCGTACGTCTTCCAGGATAGGGACCCAAAGATGATGAGTGCCAATGGCTCAGCACTCTTGAAGATATGGCCCGCAACCGGAATCAATGGAAGAATTGTGTACAGTACTGTATTGATTCACATGATTAATACTTTAAAGATTAAAATGACAAAAAAAGAGCAAAACCGGCGTGTGAAAAACAAACTAAAAATGTTTTGTTCTACTTTTTATCAACATGTCCCATTCTTCCTTGCGGCATATTAGTTGAAGTGTGTTGCTCACCTTCAACTAGCATGCCACGATGGTTAAAAAACACGACGAATCTTGCTTCTCTGCTGATCTTCATGGTTTTGCTGGCTCTATGTCTAGTTAATAGACTGTTGAGATACATACACATACATACATACAGGCGTATGGACCGCTGGGCTGAACACTTCTGCACTCAATTCAGCTGGCCTCCTCCGCCGGCAAGCCTAATAAGTATACCTAGTTGAGCGCATTGGAAGGTCTCATTGGAACCACCCACTGAAGCTGAGGTCTGCCTTGAGTTGCGACACTTGAAGCGACTCAAGCCCGCTGGCCCAGACGGACTTTCTTCAGAGCTGTTCAAGTTCGGGAGCGAAGTAGTTGTCAACCAGCTAACAGCTCTGCTCTCTAAGATCTGGTGTGAATAAAGAGATCCATCCGCTTGGAGTGAGTCAATTATCGTCCCGATCTTCAAGAAAAGCGCTCGTACCATATGTGCTAACCACCTAAGAATCAGTCTGATGTCCGTTGCCTCCAAGCTGTTAACATCCATTCTACTCCGCAGACTAAGCCGGATTTGAGAATTGCACTCCCGTGAAGAACAGGCTGGTTTCCGCCCCGGTCGAGGGTGTATAGATAACTTGTTTACGCTCCGCCAACTCCTTGAAAAGCAGCATCTTTACCGTCAACCCACTATGGTTGTTTTGCTGGACATCCGAGCCGCTTTCAACTCCGTCGGTAGACCAGCTTTATGGCGTTACTTACAAAGGAATAGAGTACCCAAAAAGTATATTGTCATCCTTCGAGCATTATCTTGCAGTCTCAGGTAAAGTTAGGACTCCTGGTAAGCTCTCTTCAACTTTTGCCGTCACTAGCGGTGTACGACAAGGTTGGTCCACGTCCCCGTTTCTATTCAATTTTGCGATCGAGGATGTCCTTTTAAACACTCTCGAGGGCTTTCAAGGTTCTGGTGTAGAACTTCTTCCTGGCAACCGCGTGACCGATTTAGATTATGCTGATGATATTGCCTTGCTTAAAGATGACGCACAGAGCACACAAGCCGTTCTAAACCGCTTGGCGATTGAAGCATCAAAATATAGCATGACCTTTGCACCTACGAAATGCAAAGTCCTGGTCCTGGATTGGCATCCACCTGCCTCAGTGCTCACTCATCAAGGTACGCAGCTTGAACAAGTGGGCAACTTCGTTTACCTGGGAAGCTGTCTCTGCTGATGGTAGCATTGGAAAAGAGATTTCCCTCCGCAATGCCAAAGCCCGTTCGGCATTCGCCAACTTGAAGCATCTGTGGCAACGCCGTGACTTTGCACTATTGGTAAAGGGCAGGGTCTACAATGCCTGTGTTCGCGCGGTGCGGTTGTATGGGAGTGAGTTCTGGCCGATTCGTGTGAATGACTTGCGTCGGATTTCGGCCTTTGACAATGGATGCCTGCGGAAAATAGCTCAAGTGTGGTGGATGAACCACGTGCGCAACGATGATGTTAGATGTCGCGTCTTGGGTAACACGGGACTTCCATTTGACAGACTGGTACCGCTGCGCCAAATGAGATGGCTGGGCCACGTTTTACGCATGCCATGCGAACGGCTGCCCCGACGCGCACTCTTCGCACGCAGAGGACCAGATTGGAAGGAATCGCGCGGTAGTCAGCCTATCACGTGGCGACAAACGATTAAAGCGCTGACTTCCAGTTTAGCTGTCGTAGGTCTTATGCGTCTTCCGGGCTGGGGGTTCAAAGATGAAGAACACCGCTGGTTGGAAACTCTTTCGGAGAAGGCACAGAACCGGACCCAATGGAAAATGTATACAAATGTTTGTCTTGATTTGCTTGATTCACATCGCAAACATTAAACAGACAAAAAAAGCTGAAATGGCGTGTGAAGAAAACAAAAAAATGTAAAGACAAGATTTATAAAACAAAAAACGTTTTTGAAGGGTTTCGGTGTGGCTCTCTCCTATCCCTGCAACCATTCTTTTCCTTGTGGTCTCTCTTCATTTATTACTTCGTTCCATGGTTTCCGCTGGCTGATTATATATATATATATATATATATATATATATATATATATATATATATATATCTTGCCGTCAGGTTGACGTAGTCATATTTCGGATCCTTATCGCAACGTTACACGCCCTATCACCGACTAATAGTGAGATTTGGAAGGAGACCCGGACTTTGTTGAGAAGTGAAGTAAACTCTTTATTGTTGTGATCACCAGAGATGACACAACTACGAAGTGAACCAGTTTCACAGTTTCAGTAGCTGTTCGGTGATAGCTAAAACCGGCGGCGTCGGCCCAGTCAAGTAATATTACTTCACACTCTGAAGCTGTGAAGTACATGTCGAAGCGTGCACTGATCTGGATCAATATATTTAAAAGAGCTTGTGCATATGACGAGCGCAACCCAAGGAGAGTTACTTTATCCGTGTACCGCAGGACTGTCAGTCGGTCACTTGGTAGAAACCCGAGGCTAGAAGAGACTGACAAAACAGAGCCATTTAGGATCAGTTCGACAGTAAAATTGCGAAGTGAAGAGGATAAACATGACTCACGCACTTATCATGGGGAGCAGAGGAAGCTGCTTCCCGTAGATCAACAATGGGCTGATCACTGACTGGTTGCATGTGCGGGACCGATGCGGCGCACACTGAAAGTCGGTAGGGCTCAATCGGGCTGATAACGATCGCAAAGGTCGAAAGAACAGTGCAGAAGTCGCTCGGCCTAGTGCAAACGAAACGCAGCTTGGTTACAGACAACAGAGAGCGGAAAGGCGCGACCAGTAGCGAGCGAATGCAAGTGGGTGAGCAGTGAGTAGCCGCGCGTGTTCGGCGAGTAATTGAACCGTTCAGCATAATTACATCATACAGTAGACTACGGTGACTAAGCCATGTGTTACGCCTGCCAACACGCCGACTGCAGCATGAGTTGTAAACGTGACCGGAGTCTGCATAAGAGAAAGAGGGGAAGCCAACAGATGACTTGGTCAAGATGGATGAAGGCTATCACTCCGAACTGCGCGTTGGTTGGGGCTTCTTGTCATTCTGGTTGCAGTTTGAAAGAGGATGAACAAATCTGGTTGGATGCACTTGTTGACTTGGCGAAAAATCGACCTCCGTGGCGTATGTGTTGTCCAGTTTCATTCCGTTTAGCCTCCCCTTCCAACCGTGACTTTAGTTGTAATTCTAATATTTTTCGTCCCAGCAGTTTACAAGCTACATAGCTCAGCCACAATGCGAAAAAGCACCAGACGCGTTACGTCCCATTGGGGCTCATCAGTGGTGCGCATTCACTCGGTCCCCTATTGGTGATCTAACCCATGACTGCTAAATGCCGACGCTAAGTAGCCAGCAGCTTAAGCCACTGAGTCATGGGGGAAGGCAGCGGAGCTACATAATTTGTAAGCTAACTGGGTGATTTTAGTCTGGACATACAAGTTGATTTTTCGTTTTGTTCTGAATTTGTTGTCGTTTTTTACCGCTCATTCTTTTCTACTACCGCTTAATTGGTTTGTGCTTCGGCATAACAGCTGAGGTGCTTCTCACCAGCTAACGAATATGATGATGAGAGGAATGGGTGTCAACGAACCTGGACTGACGACACGGGGTGCAACGGTGACTGGTCAACTGAATAGACGCTGATGCCCGACTAGTGAATCCAAAGCGAGTGTCTACTACGCGAGTTGACCATAATCGAGCCTTCAAGGGTGTAAAATGTAATGTTACGGAAGTAAACGTACATACGATGATTGGGGGATCAATAAATCGCCAAATAATTAACAACAAAATCATCGGTATCACCACTGATTAACCACTTCTGAGTAATCATTAGTGAGTGGTCAATGAATAAGACAATTTTCGGTAATGTTTTATTAAACGCAAAACATTTGTTCCCCTTCATCCATTTCGTCAAAGCAGAAAGAAGACATAGGTTGCGATATGTCAACATTTCGATTGCTCTCATCAGTCGCAAACACAATACAAGCAGAAACACAGACACATTTATATACATGGGAAAATATTGGCACACCAATGAAACTGTCAAAATCAAGACCAGTCGGTTGGCTCAGAGGGTAGCTGAGCACTTGCCAAAGTGGGTTGAACAAATGATAGCGCAACAGAACGGAACGCCCCACAGAACGAATCGGAGTCCGTCATCATCTATCGCCAAACACCTCTTGACAACTGGTCACTATGTGAACCCCACTAATGCGTTCAAGGTGTTATTACGTAACAGGAACCCGATAAGGTTGGCAATCAGTGAGTCGTTGCTAATTAGCGCTTATCAACCTGTGTTATGTGCACAAAAACTCTTGAGGCAATCAATCAGATTGCCTTGGTCTTGATTTTGACAGTTTCATTGGTGTGCCAATATTTTCTCATGTATATAAATGTGTCTGTGTTTCTGCTTGTATTGTGTTTGCGACTGATGAGAGCAATCGAAATGTTGACATATCGCAACCTATGTCTTCTTTCTGCTTTGACGAAATGTTTTATTACCTAAATAGGTATACAAGCCCACAAAGCAGCGCAGCTAGATGACGTCTCTATCAGCTCGCTCCTCGATAGTTGTTCTTTTCATTCAGTCAGCCGTTCGCCTAGTCGAATTACAAAGCTGAGTGAACACTAAGGTGGGAGCATAGGTCAGCCGACCACGTGAAGAAGCGACCGAATGTGAAACAAGAATAAGTTACGATGCACGTAATATATATATATATATATATATATAATTGTACAAAGCTGATGATGCCATCACTGGTGTGTCCCGTGTATACCCGATAATATATCATTTAGTTATTTATAAACAGGCGACTAGTGTTCAGGACGTATCGATACAGAGTGGTGGTTGGAAGCTGTCATCCATCGCGGACTTGGAATGGATGGTTGAAACGGATGAAAAAACACTGACATCCGTTCATGTTTGATTAGAGATCACACACCAAGACACGGAACAGAATGAACTTGGGGCACGACTTACGATGTCCATTAGCCAAAACCGCACCAAATATACCATAATTGTTGGAACTAAGCAATACCAACCGTCTCATTAACGTACATCACCTCTCGATTTAGTAAAACTTGCTCAAAAATAGGTATTCTCCTAGTTTAAGTGATAGAACGTTATTAAGAGTATTCATTGCCTGTAATTAAAAGCAAAAAGTGCAATAGCCACTAGTTAATTAGTTTTTAAAACTAAAATTCTTTTGGATAAGTGTTTATAGTGAATCCACTTTGTGGATAACAACCTCAAAAAGGTTGAGAACCAATGCCCTAGACAGAGCAAAAGTGGGATGGACGGAACGAAGCCGATGAACAACCCTGCGGGTCAATGAGCACATAACACGTGACAATGAGAAACAATCGGTGAAAAGCAGTTGCAAGTGAACAGTATTGCAAAGGTTGATACTGTATACATGATTCCAGGTCTCATGCCAGCCCACCGACTCCCGCGACGACCGTCGTTTGCACGCCGGCGGTACGGATGGACCAAGAGGAGGGGTGGCCCAGCGATGACTTGATCGAGAGGAATGAAGGCCTTCATTTCGTAGCTGGCCCCGGTTGGAGCGATGTGGCTCCCTGGTTGGGGTCTGAAAGACGATGAACACGTTTGGCTGGATACATTTGTTGACATGGCTAGGAGCCGATGTCAATGGCGTTCCTGCTGTGAATTCCTTTCTCCCATCCCATTCCTCTTATCCTCCCCCTCCAACCATGATCTCACTTCTTAGCCCTATACAATTTTGCATAGTAAATATTTTTCGTTGCATAATAGCCGGCTGCTAGCTTTCCGTAACGATGCCAATCCGTTATTGGTAGCTCAGCTGACTTAGGTCTATTGCAGTTCCCCCCTTTTTATGTGTTGCGACACAGTAACTGAGGTGTTTCCTACCTCTAGATAACGTGTAGAATGGTGATGATGATAAGGTCTCATGCGTAACAGACTTTGTCTTGACTCTCGGAAGGCTACACGACAATCACCGGGTCTCAGGAGGCGCGGCGGGTCCTTAGAAGAGAAAGTAGTTTCTTTCGCATGCTCTTCTATGGTTGATAGTACCAGGGACTAACGTGAACAATAGAATCAAAGGCAATTTTCGAGATAAAGAAAACTGTGTGAGCACCATCATATAAATTTAGAGGGAAGAATCCATCTCAACGGAACGAGAACAAAGATGAAAGGTGAGACTAAAGTAGGATAAAGTTGTTTAGAAAACATTTAGGATCAGCGCGCCTGTCACTTGCCTACAGTATAAGATTTCGAACCTGTTTGTTCTCATTGTGTAATGTGGTTTTCCGGTGGACAAAACCCAATATCCACGTGATGAAGGTATGATTCCAAAGATTGAACAGTGAAACGCACGCTTTACTGAGAATCGTAGTCTACATTAAGATTACGCGTCTCAATCCATTCCCACAAGCAGTGATTCAAAATGGCACTTCAATAGACGAGGTGTCTCTCACCTCCAGGTATGAGGATGTTGTGGATGGGTTTACGCGAACCGACATAATAATGTGCACAGCTCAGAGCTACTAAAAAACGTGCAGACGTGCGGATTCCTACGGCCGGAAAGACCAGTACTTGCTACCATGAAGGGAAACAAGTTACATTATGATTTTGTACACAAGGGCGTTAAGCAACCAGGTTTTTAGGAACGCTTAGCCAATACGTAGTAAAGCAGGCGTCCTTATCCGCTGAAGGACTGCAACTGGTTGTAGCGTAGCAGGGCAACGTGTGCTAGCCTTATTGGATGCAGTTAAACGGGTTGAACACAGACGGCTGTCCGCATTATTCCAGTTATGCATCGAATATTCAGCGCTAAAACCGAAAAGTACGTTCGTTCTAGTTTGGCTTCTGGTCGGTGTATTAGGATTTTCTGGTACGTGCACCCAACAAAAAGAGAACAGGTGCAGTTTATCAATTAACCGAATGACTGTCGTGAATTTCGAGTTGGGAAACCCTAAACAATTCAACACCTAGGTTAAACGGTGCGCAGTCCATTCTTGCTCATAGGTGATATGAGATGTAAGTGTTAAAAGCAAGTAAGATAGAAGGGGCGATTTACACGATGCGATATTTGCGGTGTTCGTAAATCTTTGGGTAAAGATGGAGATTTTACCTGGTTAGGTATTCGGATATCTGGAACAGACTACTCGCTGAAATGCAACTACGTAGGTCTAGAAATTTGGGAAGAAAGGTTCCCGCAGTATGTAAGTTAAAACAATGGTGAAACTAGACTGTAGAACAAGAACAAGTTATGAAGAGTGGGGCTAAGTACAAAGACACAGGAAAAAACAACAAACGATCAGCTGAGAAAACTGTCCGAATGGTATCCGTTTTTTCTCATTTTCGGTGAACTCGGAGCATCCAAAATAAAAACGTGTAGCTCAATGAGACAGCTAAATAGAAAACACCAACCTAAGTTCTGAAAAGAAAACCAATCAGTTCTCTTTAAATTCGATCAATTCCAAATTAAGTTATCTTTCGACCGACCACGCCAACGTGACAGTTCCTACTTTCAAGTGAGTTCTCAAAGAAAAGCCAACCGGTTCCCCATCCTAGCATTGCTTCATCTTTCGCCCGACCAAGCACAAGCTGCAAATGGATTCTCTAAAAGAAAACTTCAGCGTAGTCCATTTAGCCCCAACACTAACCAATGCACGATTTGTGGCATTACGGAGAACTGAGATAGAGGAAAAAATTCGAAATTTCTCTCAACATTCTTCAGGCAGCTGCTCCTTTCTCTGTGCTCTCAACAACGTCAGCCTAATTTTTACACTCTTAGATGCGGGTTGAAAAGTTTTATCCCTTTTAACGTGCTACACATTTCATCCTGATCTGCGCACATTTTCTCAACCTACTAGGATACTCAAGCCGGAAAATTCAAGGTCTAAATGGAAGTACAATAGGATATGAGCTGAGTGGTTCATTTTCTCTGTCAGCCTAGTCTCATTTCACAGCTTATGGGGTTCGTGGTACGCACAAATGAGTTAAAATTTGTTCTTTATTCTGCTAAAAGCCTAAATCTGTGCTATATTGCTCGTTTCATTTGGTTGACGCTTCCCAATTCTTCGCCGTTCATGACCTTATCATCATTACAGTCCCCGTCATTTATGGCGATGGCTCTATAGACCGTACTAAGGATCTGATGGAAGATTAAGACGAACGACGCAAAAGGAGAGCCACATAAAAAACGCTTCATGTACATCCTTGTATATGCCCCAAACTTGGATACTTTTTGCATACATGAGTATGCTACCGATGTACATATGATCCATTCACTTTGTGAACACGGTTTCTGAGTACTCTGAAACGTACAATTCACAATGTACGAAAATGCGTTAGAGCCGTACCGGCATGTCGGACAAGTTGTGATTGCATGCGGGAGGAGGAGCTACAGCCAGAACACTAGCTCCATGGGTAACAGAGCGTTAATGGGCTCTAAATGGGGCACCTGGCTAAAGTGACTGAACTACTTCCAATCTTTACGTTATTAGCTGATACTGCAGTGGCCGAAAGAACAGAGAACATACACGTTCTAGCTATAAGTAGTGGTTTGGAAGAAAAGGCCCCAAAAGTAAAGCAGGTAGACCAGTTTTGCCCTAAATTTGATCAACATCTGGTAAGGAATACCGTCCATAGAAGCGCGAATGGTGTGTTCGTGCACGCATGAGTCGGAGGTCATGCTATGATCACGTGAACTTACCGTACGCAACGAGTGCAATGGATGCATCGATTCATTATGGTCTTGATCAGTGGACCAAGGTTTTTGTCTTCAACAGCTCTAGAAAGAGAAACACAGGTGAGGAAGCAGACAGGTCAAGTGGTTGGAGCAATTTCTAAATGACTGCATATGAAATTGACTGGGTTACACCCCTTCGGATAATTGCAGTAAGGTGGGAAATAACATGGCCGCGGGGCTGTGCGATAGCCAACTGAATACAAAGGAATGAACGGAAAATAAACACCACTTATTGATTGCACCAGACCGGAGAGCGCATCTGGGCATCACGAAGGTCGATTGCGAGAAATGCATCGAATTTGCCAACAAGTAACAAGACAGGACACGTTTCCCTCAGGCTACAAAGCAAATATAGCATGCCGCAGACTAACCAGACTAATTCCAGTACGAGAGAGCAGTAGATCAAATTACAACACTGGGTAGGATTGATAATAAAAAGTAGGGGAGGTAGAATAAAAGAAGTGAAAAACGCATGGAAATAAGCAAAAACAAAAGCTGAAAGCAGGTCATCAGGATGGTAATCAGCGACACGCAAGAAACAGGTGAGGGTGCGAATCACGGGATAAGCCAGGACGAGTAATGTGGGCAGCCGAAGTTGCGGATCGTACAGGAAACCAGAGGATGAAAAGTGATGCGTCCAAACCGATAAAGTATAAAGGTTACTTCCTCAATGCCTGTCAGAAGAGGCCAATTAGCACCTACGTCCCACTGAGCGCAGCGCCCGCCGCCATGCCTAATAAAGGAGAAACCGAAAGAGCTTATTAAGCTAGTGTCGAGGGTTCAAATACATCGCTTGGTCAGGTATTGTAGTACACGGTTCGTTGCTAAAACCAACAGACGGGCATTTCCAAGGCTCTCTCGGCCAGAGCACAAGTCATGATCAATGCTTCGCAAGTACTAGTGACAGAAGGTACCCGGTCATTTGACATCCTCAATACCCCGTGGCTATGTCAGCGACAAACGCAGTAACACCGGGCGCGCTGCGATTCTACATGCCCTATATTTGATCGATAAGCTCGTATTCCGTAATCTGAAGTGTTGAGAAGTCGCACACACCTTACAGCTACGTGAGGTAATCACCGTTCGCACCCGGCTGCCAAAATGGATACAACCACTTGGATATGCAAACCGATCAGTCACTACGAATGCTTCTTAAGTGATGGTGGGTATCGGTCGAGTGTCTTCCCGATACCAGGCTAGAACCTTGCACTCTGGGTGCGCGAAGTGTATCCCAGGAGCGTTATTACAATGATGAGTCAGAGCACCCAAAGAGCTCGGTCGTCAGCGTACTCTACACTTGCTTTCTGGTCACATAGTGGGAGTTTAGTTCCAAAAGAAGCTGAATGCAATGAGTCAACTATACAATCTTTTCGATTGCAAAGTCAGAGGGAAGGGGATAGCTGATGCGCTTTGATTGTCAACGGAGACAGAAGACATTTCTTTGTGGACCTTCAAATGGTCCGGGAGTGTTCAAAACAGAGAGGGCTCACACTGCCTTGCCCCCGTCAAAAGTATACACGAATGGCAACACGATCAACTAAAGCAAAGGAGACAACCGTCCCCCACGTGTTTCAAGCACGTGACACTTAATGTAGTTCGTAACTACGCCAGCTTTTGAGCGATTAAAAAGTAATGGCCCGTTTAGACTTCTAACACCAACTGAACGAGCTTCTTGACCCCAGAAGTAGTACGGACACGGTGGTTCTGACTGGGAATCTGGACGCTCAAGTTGGAAAACTGTCCACTGACGAACTGCATCTCGGCAGCCAACATAGTGTAGGCCCCTGTAATGTTACCCTTGAGTGGTTACCTCATTTGTGTGAAGATGCCCGCTTATTTCTAGCGAGCATTAACTTCCGACACAGCGCCCATATGAGGGGGAATTGGTGTCCACTAGTCTTAGACCAGCCATGTGGACGCAAATCGATTACATTGCGATCAGCTACCGCTGGAGAGGCTGCGTGCAAAACTGTCGCTTGATTTGGATCACATGTGTGAACACCGACCATGCACTTGTACGTGCTGATCTGCGGGTGCGTTTAAGTGGTCGCCCTCGATGACCCTGTGAGCGCAGACACCAGCCAAGTGGCGAAGCCAGATGTTCTGTATCCGCATCGAAGTACGTTGGTATTCGGGTTGAGTAAGCGCTCAAGGAATGCAGTTGTAGGTGACTGGTCGCATGTCCACCAGACATTACTAGAGGCAGGCAAACCATCAAGTGATCATCTAATGGCCAACATGGAGATTGTCTTGATTTCAGAAAGTTTTGAATACAAATCGGTTTTGGTAGGGTTTTATTGCGGCAACCTTTCGCCCTTGACACAAGAGCTTCTTCAGGCCAAGTGAATCGGTACAAAATTGGCTTAGCTTTTTATGGGAACGTAAGGTGAAGGTTGCAAGACATAACAACGTGTCAAGCTGCATTGGACTGGGTAGTATTGGCTGTCCGCCATTTCGGACTTTGCTTTGCACCTTCGAACTGCAAAGCTTTCCCCTAAGATCGGAAGGGACCGACTCCTGCGCTGACCCTTGATGGGGATCAGCTGGAAGTCATTCCGAAGTTCAGGTACCTAGGCAGTTGTGTCAGCGCGCAGGCGGAATCAAAGATGAGGTCAGAAACCGTATAGCAGAAGCGCGAGGCGCTTTTGCAAACCTTCGCCACTTATGGCGTCGGCACGACATCACTCTCGCTCTGAAGGTAGAGTTTATAATGTAGCCATACGTTCGACTCTGCTGTACGGTTGTGAGATCTGGCCTATTAAATCGGTAGACGCAAATATGACAGTTATGCTCGACCACCAGATCGTTCGCAGTTTGGTATGTGGTAGGAACACCGTGTGAACAATAAGCGTGTTCAGTGCTTGTGTATGGCACAGGAAGAGGAAGTGAACCGCTCAGCACCGTTATCTCACGCACCAGGCTCAGATGACTGGGCCACGTGTTGCGCATGTCAACACACCGACTCCCGCGACGTGCGTTGCTTGCGCGCTAGGGGTGTGGATGGAAGAAGAGGGGAGGCCAATCGATGACTTGGTCAAGAGGAATGAAAGCCCTTATTTCGAAGTTGGCCTCGGTTGGAGCCTCTCGGCTCCCTAGATGGAGTCCGAAAGAGGATGAACACGTTTGGCTGGATACACTTGCTGACATGGCTAGGAGCCGACCTCAGTGGTGTTTGTGCTGTGTTTCTTGATCTGTCCCCCTCCAACCACGATCTCATTTCCTAGGCATAATATAACTTCTTGTTGAGGCACTACAGCTGGATGGTAGCTCTGCGGAACAATGCCCATCCCTTACTGGTAACAGCTGGCGTGACTCTGTTGCACGATTCATTTATATTCCGTTGTATTGCGGTACGATAGCTTAGGTGCTTTATACCTCTAGCTAACGTGTATAATTATGATGATGATGATGATGTATGTATTCTGTGTCGCCTTTAGGGACGAGATAACGGCTGACGTCTGCCAGTCCGAGAACACTTTGGAAGTACTTACAGGGGAATAAATCAGACACAAGTGAATTGCCAACCATCTTTTGTGTTGGGTGGGGATGTTGGGTGCCCCCCATTTTCTTCAAATGCACCAGGGTGTGCCGCATTTTATCTATGCCGGGTACGGTGACAAAAGCACCCCGAGATGGCTCCGGTGATTCAGCGGAACGTTCCTCGAAATGCTGCAACCAGTGTCCATACTGGTGAACCTGAGAGTAGACTAACAACTTCGCTATATTAGGTGTATCAATATGCGGTACTGCTTTACAAGGAGTCCGCTTTCCTACCTTTTGTAACGGTGCTCGATCTGTGCGCGCAATACTGGTTTCCGCCCTATCTTTGACCCTTTCGATGAAGCGATAATCCTATCCACCCTGTTTCCAAGTCAGACCCTATTTAGGACGAAAACTGGAAACTGGTGAGATAGTTTCTATTACTCCAAGCGACCTAATAGACGCTTCCGAGATCCACCTACAGGCTAACGAAGAAGTCTGAGAAGCAGGCTACTACCAATAGGATAGTTTTTTGTTTTATTATTCTTATTGTCAGAGTGAGTCCGGCGCACTATCCGTGCCTGAATGCGAACGCATCAGATTGTTCGTATCCTCAGAGTGCTTTTTCAACTTCTTGACATGATGTGAGACGACGGAACACGAATACTAACAAGCTACTGGGAGTGTATGTCGATGTGATTATGTTCACTGAACCTAAGTGTACCGGAACCATTTCTCACAAAATACACTGACATGGAGAGGTCTTTGTGAACCTGGTGTTGTCAGAGTGCTAGCATACGACATAACTTCAAGCAAAAGAATTCCCCATCAGACCGTGATCAAAACTGTCGTGAAGGATGGCCTAGAGAAGTAAACGAACTACATATGTGGGTGCGATACTCACAGACAACAGACACCATCCCAACGAGAATGAAAAAGGGTGGTGTGATTTGAAAGGGTCGATGGATACCAAACGGCACACACAAATATCCTCAGGGAAACCAAAAAATGGCGGGAAAAGGATATATGGGTGGCCGAGTACTAAGTAACTTTCACTAAATATTAAGGCGAAAGGTAACGATGGGACCACCTGGTTATTTTTCGTAACAGCAGTGTGCTGAATCGTAAGGGCTCACCCAAAGATAGGAACACACGAGGCGATGATGAGCACACTGAGCACAAATCTAATGATATCTAGGCGTTAGCTGATAGTAACCCTTCTTGTGTGTGTGTGTGTGTTATAAATTGAGGCGCATAGGTCTGAAGCCGCTTGAACATCGCGGATGTCGCGCACGAACACTTTTGATGTTCGTAGGCGCCGCGGTAGTGTAAATCTGTGGCGAACCCACACCGTCGATAGACGAAAAAAAGCCAAGACGCTAGCCCCTCGAATGTAACAACTTATCGGATTGAGTACTTATTGTATAGGCCGCAAAACCGTTCCTTCCAACGCTCGAAGCTCAGCACGACTGAGTGGATACTGCAGACAAACTGCCGTCGCAATGCTTAAATTTCCCTCTTAGACATCATTGCAATCCCAAACTGCGCATTCAAAATGGCAACTTTGAGTTCAAGTGATTGGACGCTTTCTTCAAGGATACAAGCGGGCAACAAAGTTCCCTGTACAAGGTTAGATAGCTTACCGTTTTCCGGTAAACATCACGTCAACAAAACGCGATCTGTCAGAACCGAAGTTCATCGACTGATCCTGCGAGGGTTAACAGTTTGGCAAGGGAAAAGGAAATAAGAAGGTGAACAATATGGAGATAGAGATGAAATACCAGGGCAAACACAATGCAATGTAGATTAGGATATACCATCGATAATGGTGAAGTGTCGGAAAGAAGTGGACTGGTCGTGAAGAATACGTCGCCTGTGACACAATGAGATATTACATCAGGATCGGATAAATGTACAAGTACTCATGACGAACTCCCGATTGGAAGTACAAGTGTTGACACTATTTAATCCGACAAGCAATCAAGTGGCCCATAGATGTCATTGACAACTTGTTGGCGACTTAACTGAGCTCAGATATATAAATTGAAAACAAAATTTCGCACGCGTATCAGTAGCCTGCCGTCAACGTACCTTAAACGGGTATCGCTCAGATAACAAAAGCAGAATTATGTTAGTGTGTGCAACAAGGTCACTTGTGCTATGTATAAATTCGAACTGCTATTTAACTATACGTGCTATAAATAAATTGTATATCCTCATCATTCGAGAGACACGCCTGTTACAGCAAGTTTAGGTAATTAAAACCATAATCTAGTGCAAAGACCACGGATGGTCGGAAAATGTACAACAGTGATATGAATCAATTTTCAATGTTGACAAGGAATAATTTTTGATTGTTGTAGCACTGTTATCTGATGATACAAGCGATGTCTGTATCTGGATCGGTAGGTCCCTTGAGAATAAGAATACGAAACGCTTAGTGTTTTTCGATAATAAGAGAGCGGCGCCTAGAAAAATGAAATGTAAAAGCAGACTGCAATGAGTTACGGGAACACCGACGATGAAGACGGAGAATGCGGAGGTATGCAGTACACTCTCTTTGGTGATAACCTTGGAAGTTAAAGCAGTTAGTTCCCCACAACAATTTGAAAATCCCCGTGAGGAAAGGAAAACCGACAGATGCATGCATTTCGTATCGTATTTTCAGTGCCGAAAATGATAACTGGAAGTGAACCACAACTCAAGGGATGCAAACGTGCAAACAAACGAAAAGATGAGAATCACGTCCTTATGTCCAAGGCAACCTGAGGCTGACCGATAGTTGCTTTTGAACGCAAAGCTCCGGTTTGATCCGGTTTATCGCAACAGCCTCAGCGAATCGGAGGAGACGGGAATTGGTATGCCGCAGCAGAACTTTGAACGACGTGCTGACCTCGATCCAGTGATCTGAGATCAATAAATGCCTGTCTTAGAATTAACAACCGTGCAAGAGGAAGAAAAAAAGGTGAAGACGGTGAGTGTAGAGGCTTTCCCACCTTAGTATTCACTTTCTGTCGTATACCTTTTCTGGATCATATGAATTCAGGACCTTGTTCGTATGCTTGGCTGATTGTTATGTGACAGCGTAATAGTTTGATCACGTTTTAGACAGATATTTGTTGGTTCTTAAGTGGAAATCGTGCTCGAGATTGCGAGCGTGTATTTCGGGTAATAATTGGTTCCAGATTCTGACATATCAGTTATGGAAAAGTTCGCGGATCTGGTGGTCTTCGACTTGCATTGCACTGCTGAATTATCCTCCTTTCGTGTGTTGCATACTGGTGTTAAGGTAGCCATCCCATCACATTCTTTGAAATCGGCCTTTCTCACAAGCAGCCCGGAACAGTTCGAACCCGACGCATCCTGAAGCTTATTATCCAGCCAATAAGAGAGAACCAACGAGAACGTTCTATCTGGAAGGTTAAAAATGAGGATGATTTACCTTGAAACCCGCCAGTGAGCGCATTGTTTCGGCAACCAACAACTCAGTTATCAGGCATCTACTGGTTGCTAAAATCCAGTAACTTTCAGCTAGGTCGTTCTCTTATTAAATATCGATCCGGCTCCACTGTTTGCTTGCCGGTTGTTCAACACAGGTATTTGCCAGACGTCTTCGTCTTCAGCTCTGGGAAGTCGGTCGGTCCGTATAATCGGCGGAAATCACCAACGGGTGAATGTACTATTGCCATGCTGAAGTTAGAAAGTTGCATTTTCTTGTGCAGGAATTGAAGGAATGTGATTCGGTTGTGCCTCATGCGCTTCAGCCAGAGCGGATCAAGTTTGAGTTACATCGTTCGAATCATTCTAATTTCGTTAAGTTACCTAATATGCGATTTGTGAAGGTTTGTTGCGCATGTTCTAATGCATTGGATACTTTTCGCTGCCAACCTATACCCCAGCTTGTGTTCGGTCGTCAACAACTCCTGTTCGCCAGACGTTGACCGGATCCGATCAGCGTCGTCCATCGCGCACGTCAAAACGGTTCTCTTATCTACTGCATATGGCAGAGTGGACAAGCGAAACATGTTCCTGCACATGATGAATGTGTTAAGTACAGTGGCATTGGCCTAACGCCGATTTCCACAAACCTAAAAGACTCAAAGCTCATCTTACGCCACAAGGCGTTCAGGAAGTCTCCGATAAACGGAAAACGCGGATTTTCCGTAAAAAAGACAAAGTTTTGTAGACGATATATTCACACCGTAATGGCTGATAGAACAGCGTCACAAATACCGCAGGCCGACAACAACTGTATTCCTAAACTTCAAGAATGCATTCGACTTATCCAATCGATTTATTCTGTCGAACACACTTGCACGGAAAGTGTTCCCATTAATTATGTGAACATTTCACGTGGCATGAACTCAAACACCTCTGATCGAGCCAGGATCTACGGTGAACTGTCAGACAACAAGTGGCGTTCATCAGGATCGTCTCATCGTCCTGCACTTCATCATGGAGTGTTCCATTACAAAACCTCGCTAGGTAGAAGTTGAGGGGCCGTTTGATAAAATACTAGTTGGTCTCGATTCTGCGGAGGATAATGTCTTGCTGTTGTTACAATCTTTAGGCGCGGCAGTCAACCCGGTAAGAGCTCTTGGAAGTGGCTCCATCAGTTGGTATGCACTCCGCACCTACAAAGTGAAAAGTATTTTTGTTCGTCGCAATCAGCCGACAATTCAGATATGTCGACCAGCTATCCGGAAAAGCACCAGACGGCCGTTTCGCCCTATTGGGGCTCAACAGTGGTGCAAAGTGTTGTTACAAGTCCACCAACAACTTGATGACCTCTTGACACTTGGTAATGAGAAACTGGAGGTAGTTGATCACTTTGTCTATCTTGACAGTTGCGTCGGTAGCGATGCACACGTGGATGCTGAAATTAGTTCACATATCACGAGAGCTAGAACCGCCTTCTGAAACCTGTAACGGTTCGAGTGGGGTCTTCCTCGCTCCGATAGGTCGTATGTACAAGAACACAGTGGGCGCCGTTGGGCCTTACGAGAATGAGATTTGGTCCCTTCAAACTGGAGGCTCTGCTGCTCCTTCCAGTGTTTGACGATCGTTACCTGCGAAACACCGCTCGTGTCAGATGACACCAGCGTGTCCACAACCATGGTGTGTGCAGGATAATGCTAGGCGGCGATAGTGACGCTAGTTCGTTGGAGCAAGAAAAATTGTTGAGTAGGTTGCGTTGATTTGGGTACGTGCTATTTTCTGTTTTGCTTACCGAATGTTGAGTGCAGCAACGTTCGGGGGGTAGTCGAAAGTTGCCTTGGCAGCGTAAATGAAGTTAGTGAGGCCTAATCTGGGTGCGGTCGTTCGGTCTCGCCTTCCAGATTGCAGTCCAAGTGACCCACCTTGTGCCTGGCTCGAGACTTCACATGGCACGACTCGCAATGAGTGACGCGTTTGCTGTTGTCATCAAGTCAGATTGTCTGTCTAAATTGTGTCTGGGGCTAAGGTATCCAGGAGGTTAAAGTCTAAGTGGGACATTGGAGTAGTGATAATCGCAAGGAAGCTGTTTCGCCCATACCGTTTTATCTTCATATGATTGCTGGCAGTTTGTGCCGTATGGTGTCGATAAGGTTTTGGCGTATTAATCCTGTATTTGTTTCTAGCGATTGGTTGCTACACCAGGTTTCCCTTCTCAGTCTTCTTCTTCTTCTTCAGTTCTTAGGTCATTGTTTATGAATGGAAGGATTCTGGTGAGTACTTTTGTTCGTCGCAATTAGCCGACAATTCAGATATGTCGACCAGCTGTCCGGAAAAGCACCAGACGGCCGTTTCGCCCTATTGGGGCTCATCAGTGGTGCGCATCCTTCGGTCCTCTGCGGAGGATCGAACCCATGACTGCTGCTGGCTCTTGCCAACTAGCCCGCAGCTTATGCAACTGCGCCATGGAGGACGGTATCTGACTATCGTGAATTGTTAGCTAAATGCGATATAGCCCGACGCATCCTCCACTGCCATGCAGGCACCTGCCATGCAGATGACAGCGGTCGGCCTTCCGGCGTCAGGACTTCCCGGTTACGGCAGCTATGAATCGACAGCTGGTCGACATATCTGAATTGTCGGCTAATTGCGACGAACAAAAGTACTTAGGTCATTGTGTTTGCACATGAGCCAAGTACCGGTTCCATTGGCTGACTTACTGCGCTTGAGGCTGCGTCGGCTGGTGGTCATACAAGGAAACCTCCCTACGTAGCACCAAAACACGACCAGCTCTGGCAACATCTGAGATGCCGTGTAGTTAGGAAGCATCCGGTATCATTTAATAATGGAGTTTACAACACCGCTACTGGTGACGTTTTGCTGAACTGATGGGCAAACAGGCTGCTTTCCTTGGATTGCATACTACGGTTTTTGATAGCATGAGGCCTCTGCGGATTGACTATATGCAATGGCATAACCGAATTTGCAAAACAGATTTGTAGGTCATGTGTTTGGCAACACGGACTCGCCGCTTAGTAATGTTACCCCATTGCACGAATAACCGTGGATTCGGCAGTGAATACAGTGGGGCATTGTACTCCAGCAAGTGTACTGATATCATGGTGAAGATTAGGTCCTCGTTTGGCGACCGACCAGACGAAAGGCGTATGAACTAAGCAATCATGCACTGGCTTACAGTAGGCGCGATCCCGAGAATACGCTCCGCTGCCTTACATGCAGACTATTTATCCAAGGATTCGGGGTGGTGTTCCCTAAGGCAACCGGGTAGTTGTATGCCTTCTGCGGAAACCATGGATTTCTCCGTGTTCCGTACGGTTTTCCTTTTACGACAAATGTACCTCTCTTGAATTTCCAAGCTTTGAAATTCATTTATGTATATTTGTAGGCTGTGGCGTATATATATATATATATATATATATATATATATATATATATATATATATATATATATATATATATATATATGGTTGACGGCATCCCGTTTCGGATTTGCCTGTCACTGTGGTCAGCCACAGGACGCCTGCGTCTACAGAGGGACCATGGGTGGCTTACGCTGCACCACCCACAGCTCCAACCACATACCCCATATCGAGGATAAATCCGAAAGAATAAGACCGGGAGGCATGTGGATGGGAGCCACATTTCATCAACGGAACCGGCCCACACTCCTTCACAGGCAAACACAAGCATGGTGAAGTTGGGAATCAATCGCACGCAAGGCGGTGTCTGGACCGCTTCACACTTAGTGCAAGAACCACTCCACGAGCCTAGGACGACCACAAGGACCGTGCACACCGTCCCCTCCAGCAACGACCAACTGTCTCTTGGAGCCAGTATGGACGAGGTAGTGGGTAATAGACAGGTAGGCACCTTGTCAATATGCACGTCAAGCGCAGCTACACCTGGGATGTCAAACAACAGCCAATCACTTGAAACGACTTCATCAAATAAAATATATCTGTTAAAGAATATGGCTATGCAGACATAAGTCTGCCCTAAATTAGCATAGTAGGTTGGTAGTGACAAATCCGCGATAAGTACAAAATGTCCAGAAGTTAGTCAAAATGCTACAAATGCAATAAAGTTAATGAAGATAACCACAATTAGCGTAAACAACGTGGCCAGTTATTAGAAGATTAGTCAGATAGGCAGAACAAACCAAATAAAGTGAAATGAAATTTATAAACCTTAAAAAGACCTAGTTTAAGTGTAAGTTGATTTAAAACACAGTGTTGCAAAGAGATCTCTTTTCGGTAGTTCACATCAGGCAATTACAACTACAGGACTGATAAATGCAATAGTAAACTGGTGAAGGCAACAATGAGGACGGATGGGACGGTTTGAACAGATTTAGCATGTTCGTTTGATGCTCAAATCGATTTAATCAGGTGACATCGTGATAGGGCTAACCGACAGCAAAATAACTTGTGTAAACAGAAAAGGCAAAAATACTAACCATATAAAATTAGTTAATTACATAAATAAATAGCACCCGGTTATGCGTAATACTCCGGGGAAACTTATCATCAGGGCCATGGCAAAGTCAAGGGTTGCACAAGCACCCTATGCTTGCATAGCTCTGGTTGTGTTAGCCGGATCGCGATGGCTTCAGCTGTCTGCAAGAGGCGTTTCCTTAACCCTTTCGGGTATCGCCTCGGTACGGCATAATAGACTTTGAAGGCATCTTTTGTCAAAATCTGATGCCCACTTAGAATCAGATGTTCCATGATCGAGCTGTTGATACTTCTGAGCGTGCCTCTCCGCAGTGACCCTGGACAATGCTCAGCCATCCGTACCGACAGACGCCTGGTCGTATGCCCGAGGTACTTGGCACCACAGGTGCAAGTAAACTGGTAAACAATGTACGATTCGGACGACACTGGCAGTCTGTCTTTAAGACGTTGAGCTATGAAGGGAGCGGTCTCCGCAACTACGTGCGGGTGGGCGGCCGGGTAGGTCCTTGCTACGGCATTAGAAAGTCTCCTGTTCAGGAGATCGAAGGCGATATCTCCCTTAAAAGGAACAGAGAGAAACACATCCTTCTTCGGAACCGTTGCTACGGGCTTAACGCGCTCACGGGTCATGGCGTGCTTTTTGATGAAAGGCTCAGGGTATCCATTCGAAAGAAGTGTTTTCACAATTCGGTCCTTCTCACCCTCGAGAGTTTCCGGACTACAAATTTTGGTGGCCCGGTAATTCAAGCAACGCACTAAGTTGCGTTTGTACTTCAGAGGGACGAAGCTCGAAAAGTGTGTGTACTGTCCAACCCATGTAGCTTTGCGGAAGACACTACGCTCAAGTGATCCGTCCTCGCGCCTCCTCAACAAAACGTCCAGAAAAGCCAGCTTACCTTCATTTTCCATTTCACTAGTGAACTTCATTGAGGGATGTGCACTGTTGAACTGGTCGAGCACATGGTTGACATCAATGCGAGAATCACAGATGATGAAAGTGTCATCCATATACCTCCAATAAGAATCAAATGAGGCAATAACCCTTTGGATGGGACCACGCTCAAGCTTAGCGAGAAAGATGTCGGCAAGGAGAGGTCCAAGGGGGGACCCCATCGATTTGCCTGTAATAGATTCCGTCAAACAAGAATTGTCTATTAAAGGTACACCGCAAAATTAACTCCTTGAGCTTAGGCACTGGAATGCCAACGTTTAGGTTCCTTTCCGTTATATACTCGCAGATGAAATTAACAGTTTCCAACAATGGGACGTTTGTGAAAAGGGATTCTACATCAAAAGAAAGCATCAGTTTACCATTTAACTTCAGGTCTTTAACTTTATCAACGAATTCGAACGAATCCTTCAAAGAATGAATAGAGAGCTCCTTACGTACAGGTTCCAATAACTGCACAATCCATTTCGCAACTAAGTGGTGTGCAGAAGCGGACATGTCAATTATTGGACGTAGAGGGACTTGTGGCTTGTGTACTTTAGGCAAGCCGTAGAGCCGAGGAGGTTGGGAGCCAACAGGAGTTAACTGCTGCAGTTGAATATCGGTTATCAAATTCATCTGTTTTAATTCTTTCAAGATCTTTGTAATCTTTGCTTCATCGTCTGCGTCTTGTCCTTCTGGATTGTGTCATGCAAGAATTTGCTCGTGTCTTGCAAGATAACTTGTAATTTTGAAATGTAATCTGATTTGTCCATTAGCACCCATCCCGATCCTTTATCAGGTCTAGAAAGAATAAGATCGGGATTTGACCTCAATTCTTTGATTGCTTCTCGATGCTTCTTGGACAGAATGTTTGAAGATCTCTTCTCGCAGTGTAGATACTGTTGACAGAGGTGCACTAAGGTGGTTTTGAAAGTGTCTCTGGCCAGAGGAGAAGTAGGTGTTAATTCAGTTAGTTGGTGCATTAAGTTTTCAAACTGCGTTTCTATATGAACTTGTCCACTGACGGGTTGGGTAAAACAGAATTTTGGTCCGAGGGATAATGCCTCAAGCTGAAGTTGATTCAACGGTATATTGGACAGATTATGCACACAACTCTCTGGATTGGGTGGGAATTTCGGTTCCGGTTGCGTTGGATGCAAGCTTTTTAGGAGCTTTGTGTACTTCCTTTCTTGTACATTTGTACACACCCTTCGCAAGTATTGTTTAAAAGATTCACGCTGGGTTGCATCAAGCTCTTCGACACCTGGTTGGTAAAGTGCACACAGCCGTTCCCACTCAGGTAGTCGGGATTGAACAGCATCTAACAGATTGTGAGCATAGCGTTTAAGGGACTTTGTCATCGGGCGCACGTGACATCGTCTCAGCGACTTCCAATAAGCCTTCGGATACTGATTGTGTTGTAAGCAATCCTGTATAAACCGAAGCTCGATCATGGAACATCTGATTCTAAGTGGACATCAGATTTTGACAAAAGATGCTTTCAAAGTCTATTATGCCGTACCGAGGCGATACCCGAAAGGGCTAAGGAAACGCCTCTTGCAGACAGCTGAAGCCATCGCGATCCGGCTAACACAACCAGAGCTATGCAAGGATAGAGTGCTTGTGCAACCCTTGACTTTGCCATGGCCCTAATGATAAGTTTCCCCGGAGTATCACGCATAACCGGGTGCTATTTATTTAAGTAATTAACCAATTTTATATGGTTAGTATTTTTGCCTTTTCTGTTGACACAAGTTATTTTGCTGTCGGTTAGCCCTATCACGATGTCACCAGATTAAATCGATTCGAGCATCAAACGAACATGCTAAATCTGTTCAAATCATCCCATCCGTCCTCATTGTTGCCTTCACCAGTTTACTATTGCATTTATCAGTCCTGTAGTTGTAATTGCCTGATGTGAACTACCGAAAAGAGATCTCTTTGCAACACTGTGTTTTACTCTTCCATGGGCATTATTTATAAGTTGATTTAGCCCAACTGCGGTGAAGAAGCAGCATGAATGTAACATCAGTCGGGAGGAAGCTGTCTCGCGGATGCCGCCTTTTCTTTACACGATAGCCATCTGTTTGTGACCGTATGTGGTCGTCTTAACCCGGAATATTTGCTTAAAGCATTAAGATTTTACTCGAGGTTCCTTCGTCTCTCTCCTTATGCTTCTGTATGTCACCATATTTATACTTCAGCGAAGCATCAATTCCAATGACTGATATATATATATATATATATATATATATATATATATATATATATATATATATATATATATATATATATATATATATATATATATATATAGTGGCATCAGCGAGACAGCTTCCTTCCGGCTTTCAGTGCCCCGCGTCATAATCAGCCATTACTCCGCAGATAACTCAGCATCAAATACGCTTTAGACAGGCAGTCCGGCTACGAGACGACAGCAGACGCGCAATGGTGCCGACTGCGAGCCATGTCCTATGACGTCTTGAGTGAAGCACAAGGTGGGTCACGTGGACTTCAGCCTGGTAGATGGGATGAACCAAAGGCACCCAATTGTGTAGTCAGTGACAGCTGTCCACTACCAAGTCAACTTTTGACCATATCGGTGAAAGATGGACAAATCCGTTTCCCTTCGTATCGATCGTGGAACTCTTTACGTTGCTCTTTGCCTAGCGCATTAACCTCCACGGTAGACTGGAAATTCGCAAACAGTTTGGTCCCGCATAAACTGTGGATTCTAACTGTGAAAAGTTCACGAAACGCGACTTGAGGCTGCTGATGAGTTAAGCTGATCTGAACTAAAGTTACTTCAGTTCACCGGTGATATAGACACCAGACATCTGAGACATTGCTGGGGAAATGGCGACTGAAGTCGCAATACAACAGGAAATGAAACAGGTAGCTTGGAGACTGACAGAACTGGCAACCTGTGTCAAAAGTAACCCAAAGCGGATGCGTAGCCATTCACGCTTGGGAAAAAATGGCCAGAGGACTCATGTCGCAGAAGTGGAAAGCAGAGTCGATCAGGACCATCCCCGTAATGTGTGAATGTGGAAAGATGAAAGATAAACTGCAACACACTTATCAGAGGGAAGAAAATAAGGAATTCCGGTGGAATGGAGAGTTGTGCTCATGTGACTTAGAACAACACAACCACCATACATCGGATGGCAGGTCCCAGCACACTCAAACAGGACTGACGTGGAGAGTTCCCTAAGCCCACAGCAAATACGAAGTAAGAAAATAGAGGGAAAAGACTCGAGTGCGTTATTTATCATTGGGGAATAAAATGGGTTTAGAAGACTGGTCTCATGCACGTGACCCGAACTAGTGATGAGTGACGGAGGCAGGATTCAATGGCTGTCGATCCATAAAATCGAAAATATACATTATTATTATGGTTATTATTGTAACAAGCGAATGGACGGAATGAACCCGGAATAATCCCATCGGATGGAAATGTCTGGTAAATGAGGTTGCCTACACTGTGAAAAGTGCAAAGGCTGAGTTACTGTTCAACTTTCTTGTGTCGGTGGAAAAAGAAGTAAGAAACAGAAATGACAATAAAATGGCAGAAATGACAAAACTCCAAGAGAGAGCTCGAAGTGTACAAATGTAACAGAAAACAAACCTGCAAATCGCACTCGCCGCCTTGATCGCAGATGGGGCAGTCCAAGGGGTGGTTAACCAAAAGAAATTCCATAACACCTTCGCGAGCCTTCTTTGTTGCTGGAGAGTCTGTCTTGATGCTCATACCACGTAGCACAGGCATGGCACAGCTTGCAACCGGCTTAAGAGATTTCTCAATCTCAACAAGGCACATTCGACAATTTCCGGCGATGGAAAGACGTTCATGATAGCAAAACCTAAGGGTGAAGTTAGTAGCGTTTTACTGGATCGATGACGTAAAAGTATAGCGAGGATAAAAGGAAAGAGAATAACGGAAAACAATGACTTGATTCAAAAACAATAGTGTGGTGAGTACAGAAATGGGTGTCAAATTAAGCCCCCGATTCTGACAACAGTAAGCGGAGAGTAAAGCAAGCAGGAGGCATAGCAATGCAATTGAGAGCAGAACGTAGATGGGAAGCGTCAGCATCGTAACACCCATTATACAACAGTTATGGCTAGGAGTGGATAAATAGATATGGAGAGGTTATTTTTGATTGCATGGAGTTACTGGTTGAAAGCCTACAGGTTCCAAAAGGAGGAAGATTCAAGTACATCGTGATGCAGTGCTATAATAAAAAGTCAGTTAAAGACGACGTAGTTTCTCAGGCGACCAATGGTGTAAGTGCAAGTTCGGCAGTATGAGGATACATTATTGGGTAATTTGTCGGTAGGGTCGATACAGTTCAATACGACGCAGTCCCTAGCTGCGGTGCATGTGGGTACCACTGACAGACTGGTCCTGATAGTGACATACAACAAACGGTAAGCGACGTGTAGGAGATGAGAAAAGGAAAAACGCATATCATGATATTGTCAGAGGAAGCAACTTTACGTTTATCGGAGGCAAAAGGCAGCAGCAGTAGATAAAGATGGAGTGCGGAGAAATTCTGATTGTTCGATAAGTTCATGTCTAACAAGGCCCCTAACCTCTGAAGTTCATTGGAAGCCACTATTAAATAACATGGATTGACTCAAACAGATCGAGCCTATCCACCAGTTCATCCATGCTCCCTTGGCATCATGTCACATTGGTGCTGAATCAGTCAAGAACAATTCATTTGATCAAATATGACCGGGCACTGAAGCGCGGTGGAATCAGATGCCTCAATGCGTAATGCGAAAATATGTGCCAAACGAGTTCATGGTGTGAAGAAAAAAGATTAAACCAAGAGAGAGTCAGAGGTCAAAATCGGCAAACGAGTCACAAGAAATGGAGGGGGTACCAAAGCTCTGTGGTGTGCGAGTCCTGGCGTGACATGACACGGCAACCATATCTGAGAACAACGCTTGGATCAGCAGACTCGGCCTTTGCTGCATATGTTCGCTCATACTCTTCAGCCACATCATCCTGGCAACGCAAATCGTCATGACTGGAGCTCCTGCACTTCGGTGTATGGGTGGTGGTTATCCAGCTGAACTGCACTGATAGACGTATGTCAGTGAAGCCCAATCGCAAAGTGCTGACAGCATTATGCCGCTGACGGCCGGCTTTTCTATTCGTATTAAATAACTACCGCGTGACGCCGTATGGCTAAATTTTGTGGGTTTTGACAGTTCGAAAGTCACTGCTGGTCGATTGTGTCTCAGAAAATGTCATATCAGCTTGCACAGTCCTCCGATTACAACGTAAGAGATCCACCTCCTAAACTATAGTTTTGAAGTACGTGGCACATAAAACCGGTATCTCATGGGCTACACTTCAGTAGCTCCGGAAGGAAAGACCGAGAAAAAGTCGCTGAGTTGTGCCTGGCATCAAGCTAACTGTGGTTGAATGTTGTGTGGGCTGCCATTGACCGCAGGCACTACATTGACTGCAACACTGCGGGGTACGTCTGGAGAGATAGCATCAACTGGTTCCACCAGCGAAGCCGGTCACATTCGTGCACATAGACAAAATTAGAACAGTGACGCCATTTCCCACTATGAATGACTGTAGACTGTTTGTGGAAACTGTTGTCGTTCCGAAAGTGTGACGAGGGAAGATATCACAGCATTTCCAAGTAAAAAAGCCTAAAATTATCTCCGTAAAAGCGCTTGTCTATGGTTACACTCATTCGCTTTTCGTGAAGAGAAAGCTAAAACGTGTAAACATGAGTTACCGCAGCTGTGTCATGGCCTCGATTACGCCGTAAAACAAGCGACTCTGTTCAGTGCTATCAGAAAAATTAGCCAAAAGCAATGTTGCGCAAATCTGAAAGTGCAGGGCCAGCTGAGATACCAGATACGAGTGGATCTTGTAGACAAAGCATGGAGTGGAGTCTAGTAGTCCGAGTGTGCCTCACTAGGTCCTCCAGTCAAGGAAGACAGAAGAGCATTTTCATCCGGATTACAAATAAACCCAAGGGTATCATGTAAGTCTACAACAATCCTAAGATGGGTACCAAAAGGAAAGTGAATTTGCTTGGAAAATACATTACTTCATTAGGAAAATGAATGGAGGGAATAAACTTCAGCCGGAGACTATAGTTCTCTAGTGAAATTGCTAAGGACGAAGCGAACGGCAAGGTAGTGTTGGACGAATGTGCCACTGGTTGAAGCTATCAATATAACTTAAGTGTCAGTGTGAAGACACTGATTGTGCAAACATTCTTCTGTACGTGAGGTACCACAAACTTTAGTCTTCTACAATGTCACAATATTGTGTTTTGTAGAAATCTTCACCTTCCGCGGACAAAAGAATATCCTACACATGTGACAGCATTCAACTTACAATCCAACGGCCAAGCTGGACGATTTGTGGACACCTTGAAGCGATCAATGTTAAGGTTCATGGGAAAGGACAGCACCAGAAACCCTCAGGATCTACTCGCTAAGGTGAAAAGCAACGCCGAATGTCAACACATCCAATGGAAATGCAGCAACAGGTGGTTTGATGAGCCGCAAGTTTCCTTACTCGTCTACATCATCCGTCCACCCTCGAGTTTGACATCAGTTCGAAAGTGTCACATGGAGTAATTGCGGGTCATTAATCGCAAATTCCACGCTGGTCAGTCTGTACGGAAAGAAGCACCGTGAGCAAGCCGACAAGTGAGCAGATTACCTATGACGAGTCCGCTATTATACGACGCCAAACGACCACAGTACATAGATATTTTCCATCAAAGATTTCTCCGGGTTAACCGAGCCGGTAATACATCACCCAACAGTGATATTTGCTTTCCCACCTAAGGTGTTGCTGGCAGATTGGTTGATTGACAGACGCGAAGATCATGACGACATGGTTCGCCCAAGAAAGCACCCTGGACATGTATCCAATGAATTGGAACAGAGCTCATCTGTGGCCATTGTCGCTAACTTACGTCACTCCAAAGGCTTGCGCCATACGTCAAGAAAAGAAGCGATGAGATTGAAGAAACAGTTATTCAACATAATGAACGCATTGCAGTTACCTAGGAATCTGCACACCAGCGACTGCACAGGCTTGTAGCACAGTCATCCTTGGGTCACACATAACTGGCTTCCCATCCACAAAAACCTCTATCTTCTCCAGGGAGGGTGGTGGTGGTGGTGGTGGCGAACGTGGTTTAGGCTCCGACGCGGTACTGGGAACTGCATCGGCAGCTGAACGTGCGGCAGTTTTGATGTGAGCAGTGCGTAGCGGTGAAGTAATAAAGCCAGCAGCCGCTAAAAGATACATGGGAAGTCTTAAAACGGAGTAAAATATGCAATTCGTTTAGGGCAAGATGAAAAGACGCATGCAAATTCATACCGCATGGAAAAGATAGAAAACTACAACAGGTGGCAAAGTAACGCAATCCTTGAACATTTGATGTAAATGTGTGAAAAATAGGGCCCGGGAATTATAATAAAATTGAAGCTCTCATACATAGTCCACTTGGTATTACTGGAACGGAAGTTTAACCAGCATGTCAAACTATAGCAAGCAAAATAAGTAATATTAGGTAAGTAACCCAGGGTTCAAACGAGCTAGCTGAACGAATACGACTGGGTGGTATAGGTGGGTAAAACGGATTCCCAGGTACCGATTAGTTAGAGGCAGCTCTTACGAATTAGCAGTACTGGTGGCGAACCCCGGTGCTCTCTTCTGAGCATTTCGCCGAATCTTCTTCCACAGCACAATACGTCAAGCTCGCCTGTGCACTTCGAATCAGCTCTTTAGTAGTGAGAAGCTAATCTAAAACCAACGCGTAGATCAAACGGTATCGAAATCGGGAGGCAAAAAAGCGCCAGTAAATCGAGCCAAAAGAAATCCCTAGGCCATTTGCATGTGCGTTATAAATTATCAAAACGATAAAGAATAAATTTTGTAGATGTAAAAACAAACAAACAGCTGAATTCAGACATGGAGGACAACGAGAAATCATGTGATGATGTAATCCAAAGCATACATACAGTGGTAAGCCATTTTGTTTCTGAGCACAGATCGGTTTTAGGGATGCCCGTGCTTTGAATTTACATTGGACCCAGATCGTCCCGGGTTAGAGCGGGTGTTATATTTGCAAAGCATCCCATCTAATAACGGTTATGGATACTTCCGATGATCAGATGGGTACGCAGACAACATGGATGAGAGAATCGGGCCCACCTTGACCATGATAGCAAGGATTAAAAGTCGTGCATTGTACACAATAATTGTACACAAAGATTGAGAAACGAGCCACAGAGATACTCACAGGCACACAAGTGAGTTTCACCCTATTGGTAAAATACCTCTCCAGGTTAAAGAAAGATGCACTCAGAAAGAATGGTATCCGTCTGAGAACGGTTTTTCTTAAACCTTCAGTAAAGTGCACGGTGAAGTTGCATCCACAACCCACGGCAACAGTGGTATGCCGACCGGTTGCCAGGCTTCATCTTCCAAGTGTCTCAGCGCCAAAGTGGAGAGTGTATTGAAACGCCGAGAGATCGCCAGTATGGAAATGATAATAAATAAATAAATGATATGTTTCTCAACAACGCGAGACAGTCCAACTCAGTGGTCTGATCAAATGGAATAGTTGGAGAACTCTTGTGAATCAGAAGCAGCGAGAAATGTGGTCGCTCGCGTGTTTTCTGCCTCCGATACATTATTGATCTGGGATCAACCAAAGTGAAGCTTTCTTACAAGACATGTTGGGAATTCCGCAGTACTTCCACATAGAAATGACCAAAAGCGTTTAGCAGTTTGACCAACACAAGGTAACAGAAATGAAGAGCTGGAGATCGCTTAAGTTGTTTACAGACCTTTCGGAACTTAAACGGGTCAATGGCACAGTGTACTATGGCTGAGACAGAGTTAGTCTAGAATGCTGGTGTTTATGAACCATATGTACCAACCAACGGTACCTTTTAGAGCAATCCCAAAATAAAGCGTTAATGCTAAACAAACGATGAGGTAACACGTGGCACACTAAAAGAGTAACAAATCTGTGACATACCGGTTGATCTGATGTGATACGCGGACATCGCAAGACAGAACGAGATAGAGTATTCCCAAGTTGGAAAAATAGATTGGCAACCGGTCACCTATCAGTAATGGGTGAAATTAAAGGTACCAAGAAGGTACCAGGTAGCATAACCCAATGGGTCATGGGGGAAAGCAAAGCACCATCAGCATCATTTTACACGTTAGCTGTCGGATCGCAATACAAAAGAAAAGAAGACGGTCACATATATTCAAGGTACAACTTTCCGGTCACGTGGATCAAGAGATAATGTGAAAGACTGATCCCAGGCGCTTCACAAATTGAAGAAAACAGTCGCAATCGGCTTACGGTGCACATGATGTTGTTTGATCACATGCAGTGGAGTAAAAACATTATCTTAGCAGCGGGCTTCCAATTGGAAACCCGGCATCTTACCCTGGATTACAGTTCAACGGAAAGCCAGTGGACGAGGATAGAGACAGGCAATTTGGTCGCCATTAGCATCAAGCTAGTATCCCCATGGTCGGTACAAACATTACCGCAGTCTTTCACGAATATTTTGACTGTGATGAACTCACGCAGTAGGTTGGGATGGCGATTTCCATCTACATCTGTTTGCACACGTGGGTCAATAATCTGCAAAGGGCTAAACCACCATTCCTAAACAGTAAGGGTACGGTGAAACCAGGACCGTTAGAGTAGAAACGATTGGAGACTGTGACAGGATTGTAACCTCAAATTCAGTTAACTAAGCGTAAGGCATTGTTGCAAACACTCCTCTTGGCTAACAACTTTATCTCGTGCAGCCCCCACTAACGGCCGGAGACCTGAAAAACAGCACGAGCCTTAGTAATGGCAGAAGTAAGCTTTTGGGCAATGCGAACACCTGATGTGACACAGCAACCTATATATGTTATTCGATCAATAGCACTGAGCAATTTGGAGGTGCAAAGTACAGACCAAAGAGGAGGCGCTGACATATTAATACTTTGAAACACTGAGTTCCCTGTATCAGTGTAAAGAATACAATAAAACACACTGTCAAAGACACATTTGGACCGGTAATCCGTGTGTCCGAGGTTAGATTCCCCGTCGAGGCAGATTATTGTGCAAAAGTTAATCGTAGCTTCTACTTTCTACGAAAATCACGGTAGTCACAAAAACCACCAGTAATTTACCATCGCCCTTTGAACATCAGGAGGACAGATACTTCGGTTCATTGGGAAGTGACGAGTGAGTGAGCCAATCTGCAACACCAGGACAGATACTGTGAGCTTATTGGCAATACGTCGCGAACCAAGCAGAAGTCATGTATTAAATTGCGCACCTGATCGTCAGCCCTCGGTAGCTCAGTGGTAGAGCAGTGGACCGGTAATCCGTGTGTCCGGGGTTCGATTCCCCGTCGAGGCAGATTGTGCAAAGGTTAATCGTGGCTTCTACTTTCTACGAAAATTCTAAGAAAAGTGTAACATAATTCTTACCTACAGTTGTTGAGTAAAAGGGTTGATCTATGATACACTAGGATAGATGGTAGGCTGACTTATTTTGTGGTCTGTAGCAGCTAGGACTTGATGGGATGACCGCAGAGTCAACTGAAGATCTATCTGATGTCCGTAACACACAGCTTTGGAGGATAGAGAATTTGTTTCCGGTTGCAACAAGTGATACATTTGCAAGTATAGCACACTAGAGTTTTGCATGGTTTGTGCATAAATAGTCAAAGGTCACTTGAGTTTAAGGAGGCGGCACCTAACACAATAAGTACCATACAAGTGTTGCCGCCTTCATTGGTGTTCGTGTCCCGCATCAAATCAACCGAATTTGTAACTCGTACACAATCAAAAGTGTCCGAGGGAAGAGGAGAATCGAACTCCAACTTATAAGGAGTAGTGAGAGAGAACGTACCTGATCGTTAACGACTGACGGGGCTGAAATGTCTGTGAAAGCCTGTTAGGTTCTACCAATGCCTGCGATCCCGGTTGTACTTAACTCGTTCTCTGCTAGCTCCGAGTCCTAGCCGGAAATCAGAAGTCAAGACTTGATGGAAAAAGCGTGTTTCAGAAGCAGCTACCGAAAGGGGAAGAAGTAGCGTGAGATGGACCATTTATAATACATTTGGGTAAAAAATTAACGTAGGTGCATGTGGAACGAAATTATACGGGTAAATCAAAGTTGAGCAATCAAGACCAAGGCAATCTGATAGATTGCCTCAGTTGCTTTTGCGCGCACAGTACTGGCCGGTTTACCGCAATCAATAATGCCTCACTGATTGCCAGCATTTTCGAGTTGCGGATGGTCAATAGCACTTTGAAGGCCTTCGATGGATCCACGTGATGGCCTGACATTACGAGGCGTGTTGTAACGGACGAGGCGGGGTTCCGGCTCTCCAGTTGATCCTGCACTCCATGTTGTACGATGGATTGCAATCCATGCTGGCAATCAGTGAGGCATTACTGATTGCGGTAAACCGGCCGGTACTGTGCGTGCAAAAGCAACTGAGGCAATCTATCAGATTGGCTTGGTCTTGATTACTCGACTTTGACCCGTATAATTTCGTTCCACATGCACATTTGTAAGCCAAGCAAGGAAGGAAGGTTCATGTGTCTGAATGGCCAGTTCCGCTAGGAAATGAGGTTGGTGCGCACAATGTATGGATGCGAAGGTTCCTGAAAAGACTTGATGATTCGGTTGTACGCCGCTGGATCAACTTGTTTTCCCGTTGTATTAATGAGTTTTCCTGGGAAATTTTACTCTCCCTAATAAAGCCGTTGTGAATTACTGTGCAACGTAGCTAAGCCTGACGAGATGATACGGGAACAGACGTGCCACGCTGAGATCTGGATTCATCACGGTCAGTGAGTACACAGAAAATGCAAGCAATGATGATCAGCAATCAGAATGACCTAGCTGAAAGCAACAGTATTAGATCAAACATATGCAACAATGATGATTATATTTGGTGCGACAGGAGAAAGAACTGCAATCGAGTAAGACCTGTTGGCCTAGGTGACAAGCAATCAACTGGGGTGTTGCGCTGAACGCATGATAAGCGCATCCGACCATAAACGAAAGAGGAGCACGGATTTTGTCGATTAAGAGGGAGCAGCCAAGGAAAGTAAGAATGCTAAAGAAATACAATACGACAAATCCATAGTAATAATATTCGTGAAGATCGGGAGACTTACCTGCATTAGCCGAACTCATACCCCTCGAGAACACGTAAAAATTGCGGAGAACCATCCGGACACTTAGGTCGTGCTGTTAAATCGATAGCTGCACCAAAGCAAATGAAAGTGAGGCCATTCATTAATGCGCAGCAAACAGGCAGAGGAAGTAATTTTACGCACTAAAGGGGGGGACATACCAGTGATCGCAATCCCATAACATGCAAACAAAGGTCACTGGGTGATCACAAATTGATTGGAGACAAGGGAGATTGCGGACGGGAGTGTATTCTTACGTGGGAAGGGGGAGTTCAATTCCATTTAGTTAAAAAATACAAATACCAAATAAAGGAGATACAGTGAAGTAGAGAAAGGTATGTTAAAAAGCTGGTAGTTCAGCCATATTCGTCCTCTTTGTCAGTATTGGTTGCTCTAGCAAATATGGACCAGAAAAGTTAGAAAAGTCATGAGGACGAACAGGTGGGAGCATTCACAACATAGCAACACTGTCCCTGACGCATATCAGCTAATAATGCTGCGGTTTCACCATGCTACTCATTTTGCAAAGCACTCGATGATCTCTGGGACTGCAGGTAATCCCTCGCAGAAATTATGTGTGGCCACAACTCACATCTGGGTTTAGATTAGCAAAAATGGACCACAACCGAATGTTCTGCATAGTATCAGCAGCAAGACATGTGTCCGTTATACAAAGCAACCTACTCCTTATGAAGCCTAAGCAAATGGTCAGGAAAAAGGGCAGGTAAGCGCAGATCCAGTTAACGTCCAGGCTGGACAGACACCTTTAACTTCCCCATAATATGGGTCCTACTAGTGGCGCTGAACTTTGGCCAGTCTTTTGCCAGTTCATGGATATGAGGAAGATTACTACTTAGTTTCGCCACACGCAGAGTACCGGTAAATAATGTAAGCAGATGCAGGCACAATCTGTGCTTGACCGAAACAATACGGTATAAATGCAAAAAACGATATGGCACTAGATCAACGGGTGTCGCCAAACAAAAACCGGTGGACAGCAACACTACTCCCTGATGGTCCCACCAGAAGCTAGCTCTGCCACGCGGAAACTTGCGGTCAAAAACGACCGGTCATTTGATTCCATCAACAAACAGTAGCGATGTTACTGATCCAAAAGGTGACACTGCTCGGACTGTGCACGCTGTCCGTAATCAATAAGTTAACAACAAACCGCTCTCGCAAAGAGAGAATTCGTAAAACTACGTAGACATTAAGAACCAGCGTATTAAGCTCTCCATCAATTCGAAAATCGTGTGATTCCGACCATTGTCATCAAGAACAGCAGCACAGTAGTAAGTTGGATTGAAAATGCTTTCATTGGACGAAAAAGACCCCTATTTCAGAACTCGCTGGGCCAAAGGAGCGTGAAATGAAGAAGTAGTCAGACTCCCAATGAATGCACCTTCCTGACTTCGTCCGTATTCTTGCGAGTAGGCTTTAAAACCAAAAGCTCAAGATGAGGTCTCCTAGGTTGAAGTCCTACATTGGCTTGGTCAAACCTTGGATTGTTCTTTTGCGAAGTTTTGCTCAACTGCACCTGTTTCGCACATTTATGTGCCTTCAACAAACGCTAACTGTATCCATTAGAAGGTCCTGCTATCAGTTGGTTGTTTCATATTTCCATGAATCAGCTTTCGATACCGGTCTAACTGTTGTACATCGAGTTCGACCATTGACTCGGCTTTGGCCCCGATTCTCCTTCGGTTCGTAATAATTTAACCTACAGACATTTATGCAGATGAAGCAACAGGTCGGTCTGGTATGCGTTTTAGAGCCCCTCGCTATTGGAATTGGCTGGAATTTCGAAATTCGACTGCATAACCCCAGTATGGTGATAAAGTCAGAATCTCACACCGACAATGAAGTCACACATGATCTGCGTCTGTCCGGTGACTCAAAAGGGGGCGCAGTGGAGGAGGATGGCGATGGAATCGAATTAGGCAGCGAAGCCAATGCCGTACTGTTGGACTGGCAGCCGACTGACACCGGGTGTGCAGCTAGGTTTGGGGGCTCATGCAAGATGAAAAATACAACCTATTCATGAGTGCGTACGCTCCAAGTGGCTGCAGCTGTGACTCGGTCAAGAAGGACATGTATAGTGAATTTCACCAGCTCTTCAGTAGAAATGACGATTAAGATTTGAAGATAACGGTAAGAAGACAAAGCTGGTATATGCGCGCATTTCTTATTGGCTCCGCATTGACACTAAGTGGTATGCATTTATGTGCCTAACTGTAGGTGTGACCAACAGAATGACGGGATATCGGTTCCTATGTTTATGGTAGCTAAAGGCTGACAGATAAATGTTCTTGTGCACACAGAGCTTACTTAATCCGGTTCTTTCATCCCTGTCCAGCAACCGCATACAAGGCACCATGCGGGTAACGTTGGACAGGCATGCGTAATACGTGTCCCAGCCAGTGCAGTTGATGCAGTGAGACGAGCTCCTCGAGCGAGTGGCTTCCTCGCCCCAAGACACGGTGTCTAGCTTCCACATTGCTTGCGTGGTGCCGCTACCACACACGGGCAACGAACCGCAGACAACGGTGCTCGAAGACGAATAGCCTGCGCAAGTCATCTTTACGAATGGGCCAGGTCTCGCATCCGTACAACAGTACAGCACGAACAGTTGCACAATAGACTCGTCCTTTGATGGAGAGACGAATGTCGTGGTGACGCCACAAGTGCCTCAGTCTAGAAAAAGCGAGGCCTGCTCACGAGACGTGCATCGAAATTTCGTCTCTAACAGCCCCGCCAGCAGTGATACAACTTCCCAAGTAGACAAACTTCTCCACAACCTCGTGTTTCACCACCAAGAGTGAGTGTAGGCACAGGTACCTGCCAGTCTTGAAAGAGAGCTTTGCATTTGGATAGCGAAAAGTACACTCAATACTTTGATGCATCAATCGTCAAGCGGTTTAGTGTAAGTTGGATGGCGTGTGGATCGCCATCCAGCAAGAGGATATCATCAGCATAATGCAAATCAATAACTCGACTACCTGGGAGGAACTCAACGCCAGCGTTCAACAAATCGCCCAGAGTGTTCTTTAGGACATCCTCAATGGCAAAGTCGAATAGGAACGGAGAGATAGGGCATCTTTGTCGAACTACACTGGAGACCACAAAGGAAGGCGAAAGCTTGCCATAAGCCCTAACCCTGCCCGAGGTCAGACCATAGAGAGCGCGCAATATGGAGACGAACTTCTCGGGGACGCCATTCCTCAGTATGCAGTGCCACAGTACCGTCCGATCGACAGAATCGAAGGCTGCGCCGATATCCAATAACACAGTAATCGTTAGCCTTTGATACACATGGCTGAGCTCGAGGATCTGGAGGAGTGTGAAGGTTTAATCGATGCAGCCTCGACCAGGGCGGAACTCGGTTTGTTCTTCTCGCTGCAACGATTCGCGCGTCGGTACGCATCACGGACGCTTCGCTGCCGCGCACACACCACAGGTCGCATGCGGGCTAAAGATACTGCGACGGCCACCCTGTCCCTACGCAGGCTCAAACTCGCACCATCAGATTATAAGACAGGCTACGAGCCTGCAGCTTAGACGAAGGGCGTTCGCACATCTGAAGACGGCCCAAGAACCTGTAGGCTCATTAGGAACTTACGCAGGCTTACTATCCGTAATCGAGGAGCTACCATTGTGATATTGGGTCCTGTCTACTAACTTTTGTAAAGCCACTCTTTTTCGAAACGGTAAAGTCGGATTATTCATCAAGAAAATTTGCTGAACAACCAAAACAAGAGGTAAATTATTCGTGATCCTAGTAAGTAAGCGATGCGTTGCAAGCAGAAGTACCGACACATGGGATTGTGTTCTAGCTCTTTTCTAGAGGAATGTTGTAACCCAACTTCCACAGTGGACTGATATCCTAGACGCATCCTCGTGGCGACCGTTTGGATGCCGACATCCCACAGGGTTCTGACATTCAAGCATCCAATGAATAGTGGCTTCCGGGGATTGAGGGACCCAGCTAGCTTACTTGTCACTCTGACCACTGGGTTAGCGCAGAGCGCGTCGCCTATTGGGAACGCCGTAGCATGAGAAGAATCGCGGGTAACGGACATGTCATAAAGTTTCGTGGGGATTATGGGTACGTATGAGGACCCCAACCTCACCGGCTTTTTTCAAGGGTTCACCTCTAGCCTTTACGTAGCCAAGTGATACCTGCAAGGCTGCAGTGATCTGGGAAATTGTCTTGACTTCTACGCCTTGGATCAAAGGTCGATCTCGTCCGCCCAGTTGTCAGGACTGACATTGCACGCGAGTACGAAGTCACCGAGAGTAGTATTCCCGGCTAACCTCACCTGGTTTAGCCCGTCTGCCTGACGGTTGACCGGGGTGTGGCCGCTGCCGCGTGCAAGCAGCTTCTTGGAGCCACAGGTGAGAGCTGGGTGACAGGTGGAGACCAAAGATAGGCGGACTACCCCGGAGGTCAAGACAGGTCCCCGACCAGAGGTGCTACTCCTCCATGGCACCCCGGACGCCCCTCAAGGAAAGGGCGAAGACGATCTTGAAGGCGGCAAGAATAGGCCCAGTTGTTGGAATGGGCCACAGAAAAGGAGGCGCTGATCGCGGGGTTCGACAGTCCGGCCGAGCACCCGGCTTGGGCTAGAAGCGGATGCGTTAGTGTTTGCGGTCCATCTCGGCGACTTGTTTGATTGAGCGCAGTCAGATTTAGATGACGCGTCAAGACAGCAAACTGTTGGTGGAACCATTTCTGGACGGTTTACTTCTGACGACGGCGGATGGATTGCGCACTGGGAAGGCCGCCCAAAGAACGGGTGCGGTGAAACCTGTTCGAGTGGCAAGTGAGCTAGTACAGGAGGCAGTGGCAGCATTGAGAACCGAAGACCAAAAAGATAGGGAGCGATTGGACAGGTTAAAAAAGAAGTCGAAGTAAATTACGCAAGACATCGGAGCACTTCGAGTTACCCGTCAGAAGACGCGGCAAAGTGGGCGATGCTTCTCTTGTGGGAAAATGGGGCAATAGAAGCGGCAATGCCTATCAGGGCGCACTATACTATTTGCACCAAATAAAAGTTACCAACAGTATTGTTTTCGTGTTGGAGAGTGCATACTTGGGGCCCTGAACAAAGGTGCGGTTGTGGTGATGGTAAAGGTGAATGGAGAAACAGAGAGGTGTTTGAGTGATACAGGAGCCGCAGTCTCCTTGATCAACCACCGAGATGTAGTGAAAACCCAATCATGCCCCAGGGTAATGAAGGCGGTTTTTGGTTATGCTATACGCATAAATGGTATGGCGGAGTCATAAATTCAACTCCCTTCGTCGTGACGCCGGACGCGAAACAGATCATTCTGAGAAGAGACTTTCTCCAAGCCAATGAGGCCGCTGTCGACCTGAAACGAAGAAAGATGATGACGAGATACGGGTCTATACCCCCAGCTGGAAGAGAAGGATCCACACGGGCGTGCTCCGTAGTTGCCGTTTTACACACTAGTTCGGCCCTGCAATCGATTGTCGGCAAATACAAAATTCTCTTCACGGATGGTAACAGCCCCTACAGGTTTTGTGAGTGGATCGAACGCACAACCGCTTTCGCGGCAGCCGTATCGGCCGCATGGATCCAGAAAAATACCAATCTCCTAGAGGCTGAGGCCAAAAGGCAGGTTCAGGATATACTGAATGCGGGTGTAATCGAGGAAGCTCACAGCCCGTATAGTTCCCCGTCGTTTTGGTGAAAAAGTCGGCTCGTAGCCTAGTGGTAACGAGCTTGTCTCGTAATCTTGCGGCACGGGTTCGAATCCGCGTAGGGGTGGGTGTTCTCGCGGTAAACTCAGCCCGCGTGCGACTGGTGGTGATCGCACGGCATCGAAGCACTGTTACCGCATATAGCTGACATTTTTTGGTGAACGCCAACGGAAAATACCGCTTTTGCGTGGATTTCAGAAGCCGGATTTCTGATGTGGACACAAGGGCGAGGCGCTGCCCCGACGCCGGTGATCCAACCGAAGTTAAGAAAAGGTTGGCGGCCCATACCGGATGCACCAGAACATATGATTTGCTTAGGCAGCGAGCTTACTGGTCGAGTATGAGAAGCCATCGATAAATACGTGCTGTCATATCAGCTCTTGAAAAAAGACAATCGAGTAACACCCCAACCTATGCTCGCGATTCCAGTGTCTGAGATTGGTGAGCTGTGGTCAGTAGACATGATGAGATCATTCCTGTTAACGAGACGGTGCAATCAACCCACGATAGTGATAACCGAGCACTTCACCCGCTGGATTGAAACCACGGCAATTCCGGATCAGAGGGCTAGCACACATGCGGTGATGAAGCACGTGATAGCGAGCCACGAATTCCAAAGGCCACACTGACGGACTAGGGTCCATGCTCTGGAAGTGACGAGTTCCGGACATGTCTGGAGAAAGTTGTCATCAAAAAGATACGAACCACTCCCTACCATCCCCAGACAAATGGATTGACGGAGAGGGATAACAGAACGATTAAAGCATGGTTGGCGTCAAGGGGGGGGGAGGTTGGGACGAAGGTTTACCACTACTCTTGTTAGCTCGACGGGCATCCAAGCAAGCAAGCACGAGACAATCCCCATTTCAGTTAATGTACGGCCGCGGGCCCGAATGCCTGTGGATGTAGGGGTGGGAATGTGGCTGACCTACCAGTTAAAGTAGAGAAGAACGGAATAGCATGAAGGTAGCGAATTGAAACCTGAAGGTAGCCCAGGCGCGGATGATGGCGAAATCCAGGGACAACCTCCCGGATACTTTCCAATCGGCTCAAAAGTAAAGTACAGAGATCACCATCGCGCGACCACATGTGGCTAATGCGAGAGAAAACTCCTCCCGAAGTGGAGGTGATCATATGATGTAACCAATCGACGAGGCGCCGTATACATCATCGCTGGACAGGGAGATAGGCGGCGAGTTTATCCTAGCGAATAAAGGAAGTGATACGAGCGAGGAAAGTACGGCATACATGGGCAGCTCCGAAGATCGGAGAGACTGCGTGAGAGGTCGAAGGCAGCAGAAACGTTAGAGGGGAGGAGTGTGGAGCACTACTAATGAGTAGCATGGTGAAACGAGCAGGCGCGATGAACCCAGCGAATAATGGATCACCGCGGACGACGGGCGCGTAGTGCACAATTCAATCAGCCCTGAAAACGGATGGCACTGTAGCGTTGAACTTATACCGTACCGTCACGGCAAGCCGAATCGATAGCACCAGGCGCGGCATGGAAATAAATGGCACCACGAATGATGTGCGCAAATGAGTCCGACTGTTCTATGTCCGAAATGTTATACTATGCATACGTTCGTTCGCTATTATACAAATCGTTCGCACCGCGCCATCTTCTACACAGGAGGATGCGTGCTATAGTGAAAGGGTATTTTACAGTGGGTAAGTAGTTCCAAAGAAAACATCAAGACCAAGACACGTTAAGCAATTGTAAATCCAACTGCTTCATGAAACATTCCTCAGTAGAGGCACTGGCCACAGCCTCCAGTTCCAGTCATTCACTGCACGGGTGGATAGAGTGACCACTGAATGGAAGTGGTGCCTACTCGGTTTAAAGGGTTTCCAACTATACCCGCGTGTCGAGCTTTGTTAAACTGGAGGAATTTTTAGAGCCCACCACCCGATTCCCCTCTGAGAATGTGTGTAGTGTAAACCAGATCTCAACGACGACGGTAACCGAGAGAGAGAAAATGTATACGTTGGTGTCGGGCGGAATAAGACAAATCTCGAAGCAGTGAGAATGACTTTGAACCTCGCCTCTGAGCTTTTTCAATCAGGTCGCACTCGAACTTAGTGCGTGGGTAACTTGCTAGTTAATCATATTCGAGGATGGAGCGCACATGTGAGACTAGCAAGGTTGGAAGATATCAGGAATCATCCGAGCGAATAGATCAAAACTTCCTGTTGGGTGTAATGACTTTCTTCATAGGATCGTAAATTGTTCGAAGATATGAGAACAAGATTACACCGAGGTGCTTCGCTCGAGACATTTTTGAGTAGAGAACGGCTAATGTAGTAAGCAGTAAGCAGTTCAGGGGCGCCAATTGAGAGAACAAAACACATTTAAATAAATAAAATGTTTATTCTCGACTACGCGAGGCACGCCTGCACAGGCATGATCATGGTAAGTGTAAAAATTTGTTCAGTACAATGGAACAACAGGGTTGTCACTTATGTTGGTATATGAATGTATGTACGTGGGCATGTAGGCTTGTGTGGCCGTGTTTATGGGATTTGTAAATGCTTTGCTGCACTTGTGATCGTGTCGCCAGTGCCAAACAGATGCTTGATGTTTGTGGACTTAAAGAGGTTGTCCGGATTAGCAAGGGGGTAACTAGTTGGTGAGGAGTCACAACCGCCACGTCACTGTTGTTAAGCAGGCATTTGTGGGTTTTTATACGGAGAACGCTTCCAGGCGAAAACCAACCACGTCCTGGAACACTGCCGCCGAACTACTTGCTGGAACGGGGTAAACCTGAACCACCCAGATGGCACCACGAGGAGCTTGTTCGGCTAGAAAGCATTTCGTGGTTATTAGGTAAGCCCCAGAGGACTGACCAGTCATGCAGCATGTCAAGCGTCGTCCGCAATCTGTCGGCATCATTGAGATTGATAACCACTTAACATAGCTTCAGACCATCGGCATACATTAAACAATTAGCTTGAAGCGTAGTCGGAAGTTCATTAGTGACGATTTCGAATAGTACTGGACCTAGGACAAAATCTTGTGATACCCCACTGATCAACAGAACGGGTGAAGAAAAGGGTTCACTAACCTCCAATAGTATTGTACGGCTACTTATGAAAGCTGCAATGCAGGAAAGAACAGCCCAGGGGATATCAATGCTCGTGAGTTTAAAAAGGAGCCGTTCTTGGAGGAATTTATCAAACGCTTTGCCGAAGTCAATGAAAATAACATCCAGACGCTTACCGGCATCTAACGATTTTAACCCCTTTTCCTTAGAAACGAGCAGGTTTGAAATAAAGGTGCGGGAACTCTTGAACTCATGCTAAGCAAGTGAGATGACGTTTAGGTCACCCAAGTGCATTGAACCGGTTACAAATTATCGAATCCGCTGTCATCTGAGATATCAGACTCGCAAAGTCGTGTTGCAGGATAACAACTGTTTCTATGCAAACAGTTTGGTGGGAGATCGGGAGGCGGATAAGTCCTCTACTCGAAGTACTACCTCAGTTCACATTGTCGAACCCGACTGTGATAACGATGATAGGTCAGAAGTGCTCTGGTGTCGAATTCATGAGGGGTACTTATCGCTGATGATCGGAGTGGTTCACATAACTCCTATAGGACCTAGGTCACATCCAGTGCACTCCGTGCGAACCCACCGCAGAGGCAAACTGTCTGCTTATGGAGGAATTCAAGGCCTCCGGCATCAACTGGAACCTACTACACAGCGATTTCCTATTGGACACCTTTGAAGCTGATCTCCTTGATACCGTCCACCAGCGCAACCTGACACAGCATGTCTCGACACTAATACGAATGGTCCCAGGCCAAACACTCAAAATTCTAGACCTGATTCTCACCATGGCCCCATCCGGCGTCTTTGTTGTAACGATCCTCTAATCGTTTGCGAAGTGTGGTCACTGTAAGCAACGTGGATTGGAGTATTCCACATCCCTTGGAGCTTGCTGACGCATGGAAGTCTACGATCCATGATGACGCTGCTCAATGAAAAGCTTGTTTCAAACTGCAGGAGCAGACAACCATCAGAGTGGCCCCTTGGAGTGATAAGGAAATAAGATCGCTAGTAGATGACGAGAACTGTGGGGCCACTTTAAGCTCATACGGCCGACATCAAGCTACTCTGAATACAAAGCTGCCCAAAACATATGCACCCTGAAAAAGCGCGACAAATGAGTGCAATATGAACACGGACTGGTCATGCAATCCCAAAGTTGTCCCCCCCCCCCAAAAAAAAAAATTGCCTGCCTGAAGAGAAAGGCTAAAATAGAAGGTGGAAACAACGCGTTATCCTCCTTTAAGGATGACACTGCTCTATGGTGATTAAAAAAATAAGCCTACTGGTAGCGCAATATTCCTCGGTCCACTCAGTAGAATATCTGAGCCTCAGCAACTGTTTGCCTGAACACTACTCCCTGGAGCAAATCGAAATCAACCCTGAAGTAGTCAGGAAGCTCCACCTTGATTATGCGGACGACATCGTTTTGCTTTTCGACCATGTTGGGGCGGCACAATCAACCCTAAATAGCCTACCCAGAGTGGTCCCATTATTTGGTATGCAGTTCGCACTTTCAAAGTGCAAAGTGTTGCTGCAGGACCACCAGCCACTTGATGACCCCTTGACCCTTACTAACGAGGAACTCGAGGTGTAAGATCAATTCACTTATCTTGGCAGCTGCATCAGCAATGATGGGCGCATAGAAACTGACGTCAGCTCATACATCGCAAAGGCCAGAGCTGCCTTCTTGAACCTGCGGCATCTTTGGCGACAGAAGGGAATTTCCCTCCGTCTGAAAGACCGTGTATACAAGACCACAGTGAGGGCCGTTCTGCTCTATGGTAGTGAAACTTGGCCCCTTCGGTCTGAAGATCTAAAGCGCCTTCAAGTCTTTGATCATCGTCGTCTGCGCAGCATTGCTGGTGTCGGATGACACCACGTGTCCGCAACGATGATGTGCGTAGGCGAGTACTAGGTGGTGATAATCATGCTAGCTCTCTAGAACAACAGATAGCACTGAATAAGTTGCGTTGGCCCGGGCACGTGCTACGTATGCCTGGTCACCGCTTACCTAGGAGGGCCTTGTTTAGTCTGCCAGGTGTAGAGTGACGCAAAGCTCGAGGTGGACAGAAGTTGACTTGGCAACGGGAAATGAACTCACTGACGACCAAACCGGGTGCCGTTGGTCCGTCTCGTCTTCCGGGCTGGAGCCCACGTGACTCGCCTTGTGCTTGTCTCGAGACTTTACAGGACATAGCTCGCAGTAGACACAAGCGGCGCGTCTCCTGCCGTCTCTCCTAATCGGACTGACTGTTTAAAGTGTGTTTGGTGCTGAGTTATCTGCGGGATAATGGCTGATTGTGACGCGTGGAAGTGAAAGCCGCAAGGAAGCTGTCTCGCCGATGCCGCCTTATCTTTGCACGATAGCCAGCTGCTTGCGACAGTATGTTGTCTACCAAAGGTGTAGGCGCCTTGGCCCTGAAGGTCTGCTTAGAGCATTAAGGTTTTCAGGTAAGTCCCCCTTCTCTCTTTTCTTATTTTTTATTTCATAGGTCATCGTGGTTGTATGGCAGCAAAGCATCAGTTCAAACGGCTGGTGTACCGATGCTGCTGTTGTTGTTGTTTGTTCCTCGAACTGGACCAGAACTCTCCCCAGGCCCGGACGGATTGTATCCCACGTTCCTCAGAACGACAGCTGAGTATACCGCCACTCCCCCTTGAGAATTATTTTGACACTCTCACAAAGTCATCGGCCTACTCGCAGATTAGAAAGTAGACACCGTCATGTCCAAATACAAAGGGGAAACCATGAATACCCCGGGAACTACTGGCCAATATGCCTAATGTCAATCGTCTGAAAAACCATGGGACGAATAGTCAAACGCATCCTCCAGCTACACTGTGAGAACCTGCAAAATTATCTCTTCCGCCTAACATGACTTCCGGAAAGCACGCTATTGTATCCCTAACTTACTTATCGTAAGGAAAACATAGGCAGAAGCCATAGATGTCCGAAAACATGCTGACGTGACCTTTATTCACACCAGTAAAACCTATGATAAAGTTCCACACGAACGACTAATGTTTGAACTCCATGGAATTAGCATTACAGGAGATATTCTCTCTTTGGTTGCCGATTTCCTAAGACGTAGGACAATGCGAGTGAAAGTGAACCAAATTTTTTCAACTCCTGTGCCTATGACTAGTGGTGTCCCCCAAAGATCCGTGTTGGGACCAGAGCCCTTCAAACTGTCCATCAGTGATCTCCCGACTACTTCAAACCGACTGTTTGATCTATACCGATGAGCTCAAACTATGATAAACAGCATCCAGCCTTGAAGATGCGGGCAGACTACAGGGTGCTCTGGACCAGCTACACGAATGATCTATTAAGTGGCGATTGATAGTAGGTCGGGATAAATGCGCTGTTCTCCCTATGGGTAGTACTGATCCGTACAGTGCATACCAGGTTGATGGGTTTCTCTTCAGAAATACCACTCACGAGATATCGAGGTTACCGTGTCTTTTGACCTAAGAACATCGCAGGACACTTGAAAGTGGCCACTGGAAGGAGACTGGTAGGTGCCTTAAAAAGAAAAGTGTCATCAGCAACACGCTGGTACGCAGTGCCGACGCTTCGCTGCCGCGCAACCACCACCGATCGCGCGTGGGTTAAGGATACTGCGAGGGTCGCCCTCTCCCTACGCAAACTCGAACCCACGTCGTCAGATTACAAGACGAGCTCGTTACCTTTAGGTAACGAGCCGGGTGAGCTTAAGAGCACTTACCTGAATGACACCTGAGATCCTTCGATCACCAGTTACCTCATACGACTGCTCAATTTTAGAGTATGGCCTACCAGTTACCCATCCGCTTTCACACTTTGAATGTACTCTAAGGGAAAAGATTCAGAGGCCTGCTTCGAAATTTGTTTTGGGGCTTCGCGACATCCCGTATCCCATCCGAGTCCAGCAGCTGAATTTGTTCTCCTTGGAGTTCCGCCAACACCAGAGTGACCCTACCTAAACTAGACGCATTATCTGAGGTGAACTCGGAAGTGAGCTACGACAGTTCTTCCAGCCTAAGACCGACTGTTCCAAACGAGGTCACACATAGCTGTTTAAACAAGGAAGACGCCGAAGTCGCACGGAGGTCATCCTATCCACTAGAGTGGAGAGTGACGGCTTATCGGAGGTAATTGTGGACACGCCATCTGTGGAAAGTTATACGCGGCTGGTAGACAATCATTCAATGAGAATTCTGGGATCTTGCTACTGTCACTGCAATTGCGATGAATCCTTGAAGAGAATCGCAACGCATCGACACGCATCAAACTCAGAATGATTCCAAATCGAAGAAACTAACAAGGATTATCTCCTCCTGCGCACTACAACTCAATGAACTTGATCAGTCCGACTCGGACTGCTTACCGGCGTACTGCCGATGCCTTTTCTTTTTTTTACCGTGCTGGTAGGGTTTTGTTTTCTTAGCTTACCATTCACTCTTTCTTCACGTATCCGATCCGGCAGGGACGTCTGGGCTGGATGGGTGGGCAGTAACTGGTTGGCCAGGGAGTGATGCGGTTGTTTTATGCTTATCAAAATCACAAATCGACCTATCAATTCCTGGTTCGGCGATATGCAGAAGGAACATTCGCGTGATAATCCTATTGTTCCGGTCCAAAATGACCAAGTTTGAACTCCAGATGTGGCCTAACCACTGCTATTGTACAAAATAGTGGTAAGGCAACATCTAGAGTAATGCGTTTAAGCTTCGTCGCTGTATTTCCGTGGCGATGTCATTTGCATGGGAGGAATTCAGAAACTGGCAACCAGGAGAATTGAAGGTCAACATGGGAAGTCGTGTGAAGATCGCCTGAAGAGCATGGGGTTGTTTTCCCTGGAGTGGGGTAGACTGAGAAGGGTTCTGATAGGGGCGATTAATATAATGAAGGTCCTCAGTGGCATCAAGCCTACTGATCTGTTTGAGCTGGCTGCTTCCGAGCACTTAGGCGTAGATCGTTTAAAACTCAAACAACGAAGGGACATCACACCGAAGTTTTAACGAACAGTGTGGTACACAGCTGGAGTACACTACCTTCTGAGTTAACAGACTGCGAAACGATAGTAGCCTTCAAACAAGTGCTAGATAAGTGCTGAGCATATATTTTTCCAGAACATGAAATTTTAGCGAAATCTGGCAGTGAGATCTCATGTAGTGATATTTAATGATAACGCAGGAAAATGCAGACTGCTCTCGTTCTTCCTTCATTTTTTTGCAAAAGCGAAGAGATGCGATCAAACGTAAAGCGCCGGAGGCTCTGGTTTGCTAACCGGTACAAGAAACAAAAAGTTCGTTAGGCGAAGCGTGTCGTCCTTGGATCTCGACTTGAGGTGAACTTAAGCAAATCGGAACAGAGGTGCTCATAAGGTGGGGCCTTTAAATCGGTCGTTCGTAGTGCAAATGAAACCGTACTGATCCGTTTAAAGTAGACCTTGTTTTAAGTGCACGTGCTTCTCTGCTTCTCTTTTAACACGATTTGGAACACTAAAGAAGTATCTTCAGACTGGCGACTATCAACTGCTGTGCTCATCTTCAAGAGGGGTAAGCGTACCTTGCGCGGAAATCATTGAAGCATTAGCCATATTTCCATATACATAAAACTTCTGACGAGTATCATTCGTCGACGACTTAATGGTCCCCATGAGGACCGAATCACTGAAAGCCGGGCTGGGCTTCCACATTGGTCTTGGTTGCATCGACCACATAGTTATTCTTCGCAAAGTTTCGTAGCACAGACACATAAAGACGACCGGCTATGGCGGTTTTCCTTGACTTGAGATTAGCATCCGACTCTGTTGACCACGTCAGCATGTGGCACTGCCTATCCATGAACGGTGTCAGCTAAACTCCTATCCATTTTGAAGTCCCTCTACCGTGATTCCGGAGGCCGTTTAAGGATCTCCCCTAAGTTCCCTACGACAAGTGGAGTTCTCCAGGGTTGTCTTCTATCTCCTTTCCGCTTCAACTTCGTGCTCGAAATGAGTGACTCGGTTCTTTAGGACTATTCCGGAGTGAAAGTTCTGCCAGACGACCGATTGACAAAGCTGGGGTATGCGGACGACACAGTTCTTCATGGGTCTGATGCATTGGCTATGCAAACACTATTGCACAGACTTGCGCGCAGCGCTGTACACTTCGGCATGTACGTTGCACCTCCAAAGTGTAAAGTGCTGTTGCAGGATTGGGCTGACACACCTCCGGTTTTAGCTATCTTCGAACAGCCATCGGAAGTGGTGGAGCGGTTCACTTGCCTCTGTAGCTGTCACCTCTGGTGGTCACAGCAATGAGGTTACTTCGAGCGTCAGCGAGGCCCGCGTGATTTTCCGAAGCTCAACTATCTATAAAGACGGCAGGATATCAGTTTGGCAGTGAAAGATACGGTGTATAAAGCTGTGATAAAGCCAGTGTTACTGTATGGATCAGTGACATGGCCGATTCGCAATGAAGACATTAAACGCTTGGCCGTGTTTGACCACCAGTGCTTGCGCAGTATTGCTCATGTTTAGTGGGAACACCGGGTGAGCAATGCTAAGGTTTTTGGCAAGAAATCTTGTGGTGCCTCTCGCAGGTGGTTGCCAAATCTTACTGGCTTACACTAGCTTGGATATCTTACGTATGCCTGTTGATCGGCCTCCTCGGCGTGTATCATATGCCGTGGCTGTAAAATGACATTTTCTTCAAACATAAACTTCATCCTGCCTCGCCCGTCGCGCAGATTATCAAGAGTCGCCTTATCTGCTGCATACATCATCATCAATCAACAGCAGTACATCAGCCTTTTGAACTGATGCTTCGCTGCCATACAACCATGAGGACATGAAATATAAAGAATAAGAAGAGGGAGAGAAGGGGGACTTACCTGAAAACCTTAATACTCTAAGCACACATTCAGGGTCAAGGCGCCTACACCTTGTGTAGACAACATACCGTCACAAACTGCTGGCTATCGTACAAAGATAAGGCGGCATCGGCGAGACAGCTTCCTTTGTGGCTTTCACTGCCACGCGTCATAATCAGCCATTACCCAGCAGATAACTCAACACCAAACACACTTTAAACAGACAATCCGATTAGGAGACGGCAACAGACGCGCCACTGGTGTCGGTTGCGAGCCATGTCCTGTAAAGTCTCGAGCCAAGCACAAGGTGAGTCACGTGGGCGATTATCGTTCGTCGCCTCACTGAGGAATGAGAATCTCGGATTAGGGAAGTGCAGGCCGGTTTCCGCCCAGGACGTGGTTGCATAGATCAAATATTCACTTGGCGGCAGGTGCTAGAGTAGCGCCCCGTATACCGCAGACTGAAAATAGCTGTGTTCCTAGATTTCAAGTGTGCATTCGATGCAGTCGATCGATCGATTCTGTTCGAAATCCTTGCGCGGAAAGGTGTTCCCACGAAATATGTGAACATCCTTCGTGCTCTATACTCGAACACTACAGGCCGCGTCAGGGTCTATGGTGTCCTATCGGATAGCTTTTCGACTACAAGTGGCGTTCGTCAGGGTTGTCCGATTTCCCCGTTTTTGTTCAATTTCGTCGTGGATTCTATCATGGAGTGTTCCCTTGTCGAATCCAACGACTTAGGCGTTGTAGTTGTACCTGGTGAAAGGTTAGTTGACCTAGATTATGCGGACGATATAGTCTTGCTTTTCGACGATGTTGCGACGGCGCAATCAATCCTGAAGAGACTGTCCAGAGTGGACCCATTATTTGATATGCACTTGGCAGCTTCAAAGTGCAGTGTTGCTGCGGGACCACCAGCCACTTTATAAGCTCTTGAGCCTTGCTAACGAGGAACTCGAGGTGGTTGATCAATTCACTTATCTTGGCAGCTGCATCAACAACGATGGGCGCATAGAAACATGTCAGCTCACCCATTGCAAAGGCTAGAGCTGCCTTTTTGAACCTGCGGCATCTTTGGCGACAGAAGGGAATTTCCCTCCGTCTGAAAGGCCTCAGCGAGGGCCGTTCTGCTCTATGGGAGTGAGACAGCCCCCGAGTCTGAAGATCTGAGGCGCCTTCAAGTCTTTGATCATCGTTGTCTGCGAAGCATTGCTGGAGTCGGATGGCACCAGCGTGTCCGCAACGATGATGTGTGTAGGCGAGTACTAGGTAGTACTAATCATGCTAGTTCCCTTGCACTAAATAAGTTGCGTTAGCATGGACATATGTTACGTATGCCTGGTCACCGCTTACCTAGGAGGGCCTTGTTCAGTCTACCGGGTGTAGGATGGCGCAAGTCTCGAGGTGAACAGAAGTTGACTTGGCAGCGGAAAATGAAGTCACTGAAGACCAAACTGTGTGCCGTTGGTCCATCTCACCTTCCGGGCTGAAGTCCACGTGACTCACCTTGTGTTTGGCTCGAGGTTTTACAGAACATGGCTCGCAACCGACACCAGTGGCGCGTCAGCTGCCGTCTCGGATTGCCTGTTTAAAGTATGTTTGGTGCTGAGTTATCTGATTATGATGCATGGCAGTGAGAGCCGCAAGGAAGCTGTCTCGCCGATGCCGCCCTATCTTTGCACGATAGCCAGCTGTTTGTGATGGTATGTTGTCTACACAAGGTGTAGGCGCCTTGGCCTTGAATGTTTGCTTAGGGCATTAAGGTTTTCAGGTAAGTCCCCCTTCTCTCCCTCTTTTTATACTTTATTTCATAGGTCCTCATGGTTGTATGGCAGCGAAGCATCGGTTCAAATGACTGATGTACTGCTGTTGGTGATGATCACCACAAAGTGTTAGCGCAGGGATAGGTCCTTGCAAATCCTGGAGAAGTACTTAGCATTTCAATGGAGTAAAGCATAGCACAAAATGATAAACAGTCAGTGCTAATCGGTCCAGTGCTGCTTGACAGGTTTGGGAGCTGTCACAGATTAGGGCAATATCGTCCGCATACTCCAATTCAAGAAGTCGTTCACCAGGAAGTAACTCCACACCTTCAAGGTCGTGTCCAGCGAATGCTGTTTCCATGACTTTGTCAACTGCGAAGTTAAAGAGGAAAGGTGACAGCGGGCAACCTTGTCTCACACCGTTGGTGATACTGAACGGTGGCGACAGTCTGCCACAAACTCTCACTTCACCCGAACTGTGCGCGTACAGCACTTTGAGAATGTTTACGTATTTATCAGGCACACCTTTCCTCAGTAGGCAGTCCCAAAGAGCACATCGATCGACTGAGTCGAAGGCACTTTATGTCAAGAAACACAACGGTGGGTTGCCAATAAATAAAGCGCTCCAACAACTGACGCAAGGTTAAGATGTGGTCGATGCAGCCACGACCTCGACGAAATCAACTCACGCCTGGCAGCCCTGGCACAAGCACAACCTTATCATAATTGAACTGCCACAAGGAAGTGCGACCAAATACGTAAATTGTCTTTTTTCATCTCCATTAGCAACTGAGGTTGAAAACCCTTAGGTTTGACCGTGGACAATATCGACGCCTGCGTGGTGATTTGGTAATGACATATTTGATTCTAAGGAAACCAAACTATGCTTGCAGCCATCTACTGAAGCTGATTCACAATACTACGCTGAGACGCCACGAGCGAAAGATGCCCACGCAGTACGGCCGGTTGAAAGGTCGTCGGAATTTTTGTCCATTTCGCGGGTGCCAACCATGGAAAGCCCACGCCAGTTACGTTGTTCCTTCCCTCATATTAACGGTTTACAAAAAAAGCATCCAGACGATGCACGCATACATTTACATCACACCATATAATCCTCTATATCCCGGGCGTCAACCTAGCACTACAAATCAACGCGCGCATTTTCACTCGCAGCACATGATTTGTTAAACGCTACTACTGGATTTACGTATCCCACCGGCCCAAGAATCTGCACACGAGTAAACGTTATCATTTACCTTATATGTATCTTAACATTACAACTAAAACCACTCTTCATATTGTTTTGTGTGCGCACAATTAATTCTCAGTTCAAACTACAGCGCACTTAATTCCGTGGCCGCTTAAACCGACGATTCACTTACCCTTTGCTCTATTTTTTCTCGTTCTAACCACCTTGCGGGATTTGTCAAGCACCTACTTTTTTACTCGTGATAAATCATTGTTCCTTGTTCACATCCGACAAACGTTACTAGCAGCAAGCACGCCATCGTGTGGCAAATCGAATTTCTAACCTGGACATTAGGTCTCTACGCCGTCTCTGGAACTCCTGGATGCTCGCTGACAAATTCAGGCTGGAAGCGAACACATCTCTTGGCAAAAAGCTGCATGCTAGCCTGAAAAGAGACCGCGAAGATGTGTATCGAAGATGGAAATGGCCGCTACGTATGGTAGCCATGGTAAGTTCGCCTGACATGCGAAACGGGCAGGAGGAGACCAAATGATAGTGAAACTATATGCGACGAGTATGGACAACCAATCCAAAGCATGTCAAAACGCTTGGAACACTGGGCCAAACATTTTGAAAAGCAGTTTAATCAGCCAGAGTTACCAGCTTCCTTATCAATCAGTGATGGCCAATCTTCTTAAATCCGCTCTCAAACGCAGTGGTCAAATGTGAGATCAGACTTGAAATTGAACTGATAGACCTCCTCTAGCCCTATTCAAATTCGGGAGACCAGCTCTCATGGATGATTTGCACAACACAATGGTAAATCTGTGCGAGTTAGAGGCTATCTTAAGACTGGGAGCGCTTCGTTATTGTCCTAATTTCCAAAGGAGACAAACGGTCGGAATGCAGCAGTCACGGAGAGATCAGTCTGCATACAATTGCCTCCAAGTTATCTGCCCCTGTCTTCCTCCATAGACTGGCTGGTACCCGTTAAAGCCATATTCAAGAGCAGCAAGCCCGGTTTCGGCGAAATTGAGACCGTGTTGACCACATTTTTTATGTTACGTCGGTTGTTATGATACCATCATATTTATTGGATACCCACCGTTGTTGTGTCCCTCGTCATTAAAGTCGCCTTCGTTTCGGTAGATAGATGTGCTTTTTGGAAGTCTGTTCAGGTAAGGGTACCGATACTTATGTAAATCGCATAAGAACCCTGAAGGCGCGCAGTTAAGGCAGGGTTAGGGTTTATGGCCACTGTCGTCCTTATATCTCTTCATCAGTGGGAGATGAGAATTCAATGGAGGAAGGCACGACAACTGCGCTCGTTGAACACAATATACAAGGTGTGGAGTTGCTCCCAGGTGATTGACCTTGACTCAGAGTACGCCGACGACAATACCCTTATCTGTGACAGCTCTCAAACGTGCCAGGCAGCACTAGCAGTCAGTCATTTCGGGTCATGCTTTGCACCCTCGAAAAGCAAAGTCCTCCGAGACTAGCGGAGATCAACCACTGAGCCGACCCTTAGTAGTGATCAGCTAGAAGTCGTCGAGGAATTCAACTAATTTGGTAGCTACATCAGCGCCAGTGGAATAGAGAATGATATCGCAAACCGCATAGCAAACACTCGAGGTACTGTGGTGCCGGTGCGATATCGCTCTCGCCCTAAAGGGCAGAGTTCACGAGGCAGAGGTCTGTTCAACTTTTCCGTACTAGTGTGAAATCTGGCTACTCAGATCGACTGACATAAAAGGCTGGCTACATCAGACCACCGCTGCTTTCGCAGCTTAGCTCATGTCTGGTGGGAACACAAGTTGAAAAATGAGCGTTTTTGACGTTTCGTAATTGGTGCAGGGAGAGCGAGTGAACCGCTCAGCACCATTACATCACACACCAGGCTCAGATGGCTGGGCCACGTGTTGCGTATGCCAACACAAGGATTCCTGCGACATATGTTGTTTGCGCGACTGGGATGTGGATGGAAAAAGTGGGGAGGCCAAGCGATGACTTGGTCAAGAGAAAGGAAGACCCTCACTTCGAACATGGCGTCCGTTGTTTTCTCCCGACTGCCGGGTTGGGGTCTGGAGGACGATGAGCACGTTGACATAGCAAAGTCGGTCCTCAGTGGCGTTTGTATTGTCAGTTGCTTTGTCCCTCCCTTTCTTCTCCCGCTTAGCATCGTCTCCTAACCACAATTCCACACCTGATGCACGATACGATACTAAGCATAATATTTGTTAGATCTTCACTTGTTCGCTATTCCGAATTAACCACTCAAAAATTTCTCCGCTTAAATTCTAACCCAGCCGAAGAAAAATCAAAATTTCAAGAGTCTTGATCACGAAAAACGTGTTAACAAAAAGCTCTGCCAACGTGGCCAGATAATGCCGCCGAAAAACACTGCCCTCTTAACTCTGAGGCAAAAGTACAATTAGCTGGGTGTTTGAAAACGCATTCGTCCGCTCGATAGATTGCCTGATCTACCGCACGGGGTAGGCGATTCCCTTCAGCCCAGATTTCAATCACCATTATATACTTACCATTTTTTCTTTCATGTTTTTATCTGATTCCCGGATAACATTACCTATTGTTGGTTTTTATTTCGTATCATATAAGGTCTGGTATCTAGCGTTGCATATATATTTTCGGTATCGCATCATATTATCTGTGTTTCTCATCTTTAGCTGACGTGTAATGATGAGAATGGCGTGTTCCACTACATTATTAGCGAGAGAAAGTTGGTCGCTGTGTCTAGATACAATGGTTTAATTCCTAAAAGGCTGTCAAAATGTTGAGACTTAAGATAAGTATGCCGATCTGTATCGGAGCCATGAAACATACTAACTGTGGCTTTGAGCTGATATAAAGCAGGAGAAATCAATCTCTCACGCCTAATTAAGTAGATTCCATAAATGTACCTCATGTCTCCTGATTACAGTTGGTTACGATCGCTGATTGCAGTCGTGGTGTTCCTTTTAAGTTGGAGAATCGAAGTCACTCTTGCAGTGCGGCATAACAGGTTTGACGAATTAAAGCCAAGTAAAATGTCGAAAACCACAAAGGAATAGAAGGTGAGCCTGTATCAACGATAAACTCAGGTTGGCGGTACCAAGATTCAACAGGAGGAAAAGTTGACGAAATAACTCACTGCCGAGCCAACAATTCCAGTTCGGAAAAATATTCATTCGGAGCAAATGACAATCGTATCAGGGAGTTTCAGTATGAAACTGATGATAGTACGGTTATGGAATTGCGATACAAACGATACAAAGACGTTGTCAAAATCGTACGGAAGCACACGGATAAAGCATAACGAGTCAGGTTGTCACTGATGTGACTTGGTACAATGGAAAACATGCGCTACTCGAATTCTATTTTACCAAAGAACTACAGGAAGTACACCTCACAGAAAACCGTCGGCTATCCGTCGGAGTTTTTCGGTGGGTACCCTTCGTGTTCCCCTATCACAAGCTTCGGACACCCAGCCGTCCGACTGCGGAAAAGAACATTATAGGGAAGAAATTATATATATATATATATATATATATATATATATATATATATCAACTGGCTGGTTTCATTGCGAATATTTATCGATTTATTGGAATGAATCAAGGGAGGCAGAATCAGAGTAAAGAATTCTTTTCGGTAATTCTCCTCGGACTCAAACATTACATGATGAGGAGAAAGTGCTAAATGTGCCGGATTGGGCTGCGTATTGAACAGAATGTTTAATTTCACGGGTACAAATAAATAAATCGCGGGGTCATTGGAAGTGTGTACAGGGGAAATCATAGCCGAAGTTGTAGGCCACGGTAGAAGTAAAGGATGTACAAACTGTTTTTGTACGCACAATTCTGGCTTGAGGTGGCGGATGTAGATAGCTTCCGCAATAGACAGAAGATGCATCCGGAATCCGCGCGTGAAAGGTTCAGGAACAGTATAAATGACTCTGAAATCATTTTCCGTCCCTGCATGACTGCACTCTAGGAGGTGAGATAAGATGGAACTGTTACTGGACCTCGCTTCACCTTCGTAAAACCAGTTTGGGATGTGTTCGCGAATCCTATGAGATAGGCGCCTCGTGGTACGACCCAGGTATCGTGCCCCACAGGAGCACGAGTAAAGATAAACAAGCATTGATCGAGTCACCGGAGGCAGCCTGTCTTTCAAAGGTTTTATCGATTTCCTCTACTAGCTTTATGGTACTCGCACCGCTCAACTGATCACTAGGGCCAATGGATCTCAGAAGACGATACAAACGTCTTCTCCTGACTAGAAAAGAAGTAGTTGTAAACCAACGTGGATGAAAGTAAACAGCGACTTATACGAGCTGCTAAAAATAAATATACCGCCCAACTGTCTAACCCGACACTTGATATTACCAACGAAGTCAGTAAGCTAGGAAATCAGGTAGTTATACAGAGCGAAAAGCTAATGGAGATCAGTCAAGTGACTGAGAAGTTGACAACTGTATCAGACTTTATCCGTGTGTTAGATAACCCCAGTGCTGATAATTGGCAAGAAGCCGCATCGATTGTTTCGTCGCTTAACACCGAAGTTCGTTAAATAATTAATCGGTCTAGAAAAGTTGTTATTTGCAGTATTCCTGACAGAATCCGACCGAAATCTGTAAAGCATGTTCTACTCAACGCAGGCGGTATTAGTGGAACTGGCTGTCACCTTAGGTGACTAACGGAACCAAATTTCAAGTACGCATGCATCATACTTCTAAAATTTTGGAAGGAGCCTTACGTCAAACAGTGCTACAAGAGAAATTATCTAGTTGTTGATAACAGTGAGTTCAGATGTGCTAGGATAAAATATGATCAAACAACACTTCAGCGATACATTAAGCCCGAACTGCTTCGATGCATAAAAAGCTTTAACCCCACAAACCCTGTTAGCCGTTCTTCTTGTGTGGTATCTATCATCATCACTACACATTAGCTGAAAGTGAGAAAGATTTCAACTATAGTGCCGCAATAAAAAATAAGATGTATGAAAAAACGAGATACAAAAGTGACAATTGGCAGCATCCGATTCCAGATTTGCCTGTCACTGCGGCCTCTATAGCACATCCACAGGACGTTTGCGCCTACGGAGGGACCAGGGGTAGCTTGCACTGCACCACCCACACACCCCATATCCGGTGTAAACCCGAAGGAATAAGACGGAGATATGTGGATAGGAGCCAAGTTTCATCAACGGAGCCGGCCCACACTCCTTCTCAGGTAAACACAAACACGCTTTATTTGGGAAATCAAGCGCATACGAGGTGATGGTTAGACCCTAGCCCGCTCCACACCCAAACCACGTGCATGGAACCATTCTTTGAGCCTAACGCGGTCATGAGGTACACGCCATCCACTACAGCAACGAGCAACTGTCTGCTGGAGGCAGTGCAATTGAGACGCAGGGTAATAGACAGGTAAGCAACTTGTCAACATTCATAACAAGCGCAACCACACCAGGGACGTCAAGCAGCAGCCAACCACTTAAAATTACAAATGTGAATAAAATAAACGGAATAAAGCATACGGATATACCGACATAACTCTTTACTAAATTAGCAGATAGAATAAACGGGTTAGCAATAAATCCGTGATAAATTAACAAAGTTAATCGCCTTTCGATTAAGCGACGCGCGCAAGTAAGTAAAAGATTATTCAGGTAGACATTAAAAGGAGGTGACAAGTAGGTTTTAAGAACATACAGTAAATCAATCAAGTGAAGGAAAGAAACTCGGCAAGCAAGTACGCGGTTGGTAAATCGAACGGAAGCGCATGCAGCGCACCTACCAACGCTGCGCGATACAAAACATAATAGAATACAAAAAAGCAAGTGGTAATATACTGCATCGGAATCTACTAGCCAACATAAGTTAGATTTATACTTATCGCAGAGACATACTATTTCTGAACTTTCCAGTTCAAAAGCTTCGAACACACCAACTGTTGACTCCTCCATAAATTAGCACTGTAGTACACTAGGCAGAAATGTTGACATAGCAGGGGCAGTAGACCTAATCGTTATGTCAACTAAGGTCACCAATTCACCTGCCAACAATAGCCCAACGTTTGAAGATAGCGATAAAAGACTTGCCAGTATGCCTGATGCATACAGCATGTCATGCTTCAACCGCGAGCGAACAGATAAGGATAAAAAAATTGCGAAAGAGTAGTAGGGGGAGTTGAATGGCACAGGTAGAAATTCGTCACATCTAGACTCACTCAGACAGCCGTCACACGTCCGGAAAAGCACTGTAAGCGTGTTTCATCCTTTCGGGAATCGTCAGCAGTGCGTATTCCACCGGACCCTGGTAGGGCTCGAACCCGCAACTCGAATGTTGCCAGTCCGTGGTTAAGACTACTGAGCTATGGGGGACGGCAACGACCATCGTGAATAAGTTACTAGATGTGATATATAAGTCTCCTATTCGAGGAATCGCGAGAAGAAGCTAACAGAAATGAAGCGTAAATAAAGGCAGCAACGCCGCTAACCGACCGCCAAAGCTGGTAGGCAATTTTCTACAAGTAGTTAAACTTGAAATATTGGAAATCCCAAGAGTAACTATATAAACCACATTTTGCCGACTCACATCAATCACAAGCTTCAGGTTATATTACTTTCCACCCAACCCCGACAGATTTTAGGTACGCTCTTAAGCATAATTCTGCAATTGATAACGGATATCTCTCCTATCAGCTCATTCATCTACCGTCCCCTACTATGCTGCTTGAAAACAAAGTAACCAGGAGTGTGTGCATTCTTCCGATAGCCACGAACCCAACAACAAGTGCGTATATTACGGATATTTGCTCCCATAGGGTCTCTCGGTAGCTTGCTACAGATGTTACACATACTGTGGGTAGAGGACGAAAACGAGCCTTAGTTACAGGTGTTGACTCAGCAATTACCCAGAAATTTGTGAAGAATTCCTGTTTCGGTCATGAAAAGACGGCGTAGCAAACAAGCTCGTTTTCAATGATGCATCGTCAGGCCAAATACGTCACATACAAATAATTAAGATAAGAAAGAATGGAGCGAGTTACTGGAAAATGAAGATGCCAGAATACCCAAAGTGGATGTGATTTGTTCAAGCGGAAGCTACTGGGTCGACATCTGGCCGTGTTAAAGCCAAGGCCTTGGCGAACTGTTTGTGCACATACAACGGGGGATTGTTGAAACGGATAGTGATCGCCTCCGCCAATGCAAGGTTTCGGCATCTGATAAGCCTGGAAAGGACACCCTACAAATGGTAGATCGAGCGGAAGGCTTTAGAGATAACGACGAGATGATTTGTTTGGGTTAGGTGCGGGACTTCTGCGGTGGTGCACGTTTTCCGTAATCCTAGGCCTAGCCACGCTGGGTGATGCTTGCGGACGCGGTCAGACAAACGTCTCGTGATGAGACCTATTTAATCTATCCCATTTACAAATGCGTTTGTTACCGCATCGTCCAAAAACCGATTAGTAGCCGATTTGCACCGGTCGGTGTAACATTACACCAAATACACACATACCCAGACTTACTATTAAGATCAGAAAAATTTCCTGTGTGCACACCAACGCACAAGATCACCTAAACAAGCTGCTTGTACTGCGGTTACGTAAAACAGCATGCACCTGGGATCTCATATCCACAACTGAAACTTGGAGGTACTCAGAAATTGCCGACATTGAAGACTCGATACAGAGTATGTCCTCTGTACGAAACCATCGCCCCAGCAAGGGAGGTGAGGTAGTCTCGTACTACCGCAGTGGCATGCAGTGCGAACAGGCTGACGATTCGGAAACGCCGATAACAGACTGGCTCTGGTGCGTCTAGGACTAGGACGCAACGACGCCTGCCTTGTGGCAGCTGTTTGTCGTCTCCACTGTATACCCAAGAGATGGACTCCTATCTGACATTAGTCTTAGGGATGGTCCTGCGATGACGCTACAACCATGTTCTTATCTCAGGTGGAATCAATGTTCACGAGCTGGGAGTTTCGTCATCCCCTAGCGAGCAATTAAATGTCGATCTGCAAGAGGTTCATTACAAGGATTCCGCTCGTCAATCAGGTCAGTTTTCCTACCTGATGCAGAGCGGTAAACAAACCTTGGCATTCTGCTCATGATCGATAAGACAACAATAGTGAGTCCAATAGGGCTGAGTTGCCACGGAACAATACTTTACGACCATGTGTGTTATGCATAGTAATCACAAGAACAAATTGACATATCTCGTAGAATCACAAATTGTGACAAACTAACAAAATTCGTGGAAGGAGCCAGCTGGATTTTTCGAACGACTGTTGCACTGATTGTGCCTGAACGTAGTTTGTTGGCAATTTCAGTGAGATGATTAAATCCGTATCAGAAAAGAGACTTTTTCGTTTTGCAGCAGCTGAATTCGGAGCGGGACCCCAAAACCCATGGCGGTAAGATACACAGCCTGGCGCGTGTACAGAGTAAACGGCAGGTCTGACAGCTGGAGCAACTATGTACAGTGTAACAATGAAATTATCACGGATAAAAAAGGAAAGACTTAGCAGTTTCCGTAGGTACAGGGTGAGATCAAAGATGGATATATCAAACACGTGTGGCGGTTGACTTATCGTAAACTTCACATGTATGCATAGTTTGGTTACGCTGCCTCGTGTCCTAGTAGCTTTGATTAAATCATGTAATGTTAGTGGTGTAATGCACCATCAAAGTGAGTTTTCAATTCAACTAGGAGCGCGCATTATACGCCGTGATTGCACCAAGTTGGGTGAAACCGCGAGGTGGCCAGTCCATGACATGGAATAGAAACATGAAGAAACTGGCTGAGAGACTTGATCAGGCTGGTGCATGTTTCTTCCTGGATGGAGGCCTCCTGACGGTTCGCACCAATGGTTGGAGACCGCGTCAGACATAGCGCAGTCACGAAACCAGTGGCATTTCTGCATTCGACTTCTTTCATCCGGTTATTAATTTTCGTTTCATTCAGTTTAATCTAACATATTTATTTTTTGCTTCCAATTTCTCTACATGCTATTTGAGTCCAACCCCACTAACCTACAGATGTTATTTATTGCTATTCTTACGGCGTGGGTTGTGGCAACTAGATTTGTAGCAACCCAAAAGATATTTAGTATCTTTTTATGTTCAAATTTGCTACCAAATCGTACATTATTGGTTTTGGTTTTATCTCCGACCCTACGGCTATTTTTACCTACGTCCGGCTCATCACTTGTGTCCACGGTGGGCCAGGACACAAAAGTTCACTCTCGTCGCTTCATCCGTTTTCGTCCGTTTGGAGCCTTCCTCGAATCCAATCCTCTGGGTCCGATTTCAATGGTCTTCTGATATCCGTGCTTGATTACGCCCGTCGTCTCGGACTAGTATTTACTAATCCTATAGATCCACCGCACTTCGATGCGTGGATCATAGCTGATCGACTGAACTGTACTGAACGTAGGAGCGGCGATGACAGAATGCGGAAGTAAGTTTCAATGCTGGGATACACGAATGCAGGAAGCGCTCCGGCGGTATTCCAACCGACTATACCATGTCGCCAATTTCAAATGGTGGCCTCACAGTCATCATCAACAATAACCGCAGTACATCAGCCATCTGAACCGATGACGTAAAACCATAACGACCTAAAGAAAGAAAAACAGTAAGCGGGAGAGAAGTGGGACTTACAGGAAAATCGTAATGCCCTAAGCAAACATTCACGGTCAAAGGCCCTACACCTTGTCAATAACATGACATTATAAACAGCTGGCTATCGTGCAAAGATAAGGCGGCATCGGCGAGACAGGTTCTTTGCGGCTTTCACTGCCCCACGTCATAAGCAGCCATTACCTCGAAGATGACGCAGCACCAAACACACGCGCAACTGGTGTCGACTGCGAGTCAGGTCGTGTAACGTCTCTAGCTGAACACAAGGCGAGTCACGTGGAGTCCAGCCTGGAAGACCAGAAGGACCGACGGCATTAAGTTTGCTCGTCGGTGGCTTAATTTCCCGCTGTCAAGTCAATTTTTGTTCACCTCGAGCCCTGCGCCACCCTACATCTGACAGAAAAAACAAGGCTCCACCCCCCGTAAGTGGTGACCGGGATTACGTAGTACGTACCCAAGCCAACGCAACTTATACAGTGCTATCGGTTGTTCTAAGGAACTAGCTTGGGTACCATTGCCTAACACTCGCCTATGCACATCATCGTTCCGGACATGCTGGTGCCACCCAACACAAGCAATGCTCCGCAGACAGCGGTGATCGAACACTTGAAGGCGCCTCAGATCTTCAGACTGAAGGGATCAAGTCTCACTCCCATAGAGTAGAATGGAACTCACTACGGAACGAAGAACAGTAAATGGAAGAGAAGTGGGACTTACCGGAAAATCTAAATGCCCTGAGCAAAGATGCAAGGTCAGAGGCCCTAGACCTTGTCAACAACATGCCATCACAAACAGCTGGCGAAGCCCCGTAAACACGGGCTTTTAAACGAAGGGAAACCCCTTTCTGTTGTCTATTTAGGTCCATCGCTGGTCAGCTGCAGGAGGACGCCAAGTGGCACTTCGGCGCCAACAGTGTCTGAAAGATGTGCTACTAAGAAACAACTGGTGCTCCGCACACAGTAGAAATAAACACTCGCCGTTATCTGTACCGTCGGAATTAAGCGCATAATTACCACCTAGCTAAGCTTCTGAAGAGCTCATATGTCCCATTTGTGCGTTCATATCCCTTGCAAGTACTTCAGTGTCTGAACCAGTAGCACTGCGTAGTAGCGCGTTGAGTTCGTGATAGAATGTGTCCTTGGCAGCATCAGCACTACAGTCTGTGGAAGCACACGCGGAAAACACAAACAAACGGCGTCTTGTACTACTTCGTGTATCAACCTTGGTCGTCAAACGGGCTGCGCATAAAGGGCTGTTCAGCGGAACCCAGTCAACTATAGATGACTCAGACTTCGAGCTGAGTACGATATCTACCCCAGCTTGACCAGATGCTGCTGCATCAGTGTCTCCGGAGGCGTGCAACCAATAGAAAGAGGACAAGCCGGGCCTCCCAGTGATGTGTTGTGGCTGAGTTTTAATAAAGGTCGGCATGGGTGGTTGGGGTTCTTGAGGATCTGAGACATCAATGTGAGGTCACCACACAAAAAACGATATTGTTTACTGAAAAATCCTAGTTTCTCTAGTCTAAAGCGGTAAGAGAGGTAGAATAATACCTAAACATTTTTGTCACTGTCTGTTGTGGATTCTCAGGAGTATTAAGGTTATGATTTTGCCAAGGGTGCCTCAACGGAATGGCGTATTCAACGTGTGGCTACATGTAGGCTGAGTAATTGCGAAAGCAAGATAGGATCAAACCGGTCGAAGGGCCTCCGCAGTCGGCCCAAGTATTTACTGGCTTTTTTTCACTACTTCGGTCTGTTTTGAAAACCTGAGCCCGACCTGAACGAGCACCCCAAGATCGCTTTCATAAGAAGAGTGCTGTAAAACGTGTTCCCCCAGTCCATATTTGTGAGTACTCTGGTAGCGCATGCTCATTATTTTACGCTTTACAGAAGTAAGCTAAAGCATGTTTTGCGCCGACTACTCGTAAGTCATATCGAGAACACGTTGCAACGCTATGTAATCATCCACTCCATTGATTACCCGCCAAATCTTGAGAACGTCAGAAGAGTATAAAGTTCCACGTCACCACTCCAACGAGGTCGTTTAGGAACACAAGGATTAGCCGTGGTCCTATTGCCGAGACGCCACAGTGAACCTCCATAGGGGCGGGCAGGGCGTCAGGAACCCGAAGCTTCAAACGTCTTTGGAGTATGAATGAATGTATCCATCTCAGGATAGGGTTACTTATCCCATGAGTCCGAAGCTTGTAAAGAAAAATGCCGTGATCTAGGCGATCAAATGTGTAATGCAGTTGCAATCCCCTGGTCTCGTTCGCCTAGCCGTAAAGTTGCACGTGGCGCTGAAACAGGGTGCCTAGTCAATGCAAGAAATATCTATCGTGCTGTGCCCTCGAAACCAGACAAACGATGCGCACTCGGCCGAGAGATTAGACACGCCTACGAAACATGCGAAGCCGGCCAACTAGACTGACGCACGCTCACGTGACCACGCAAGTCCCTGCTAGCCGCACGAGGCGAGGCGGACCTTTGTGAGCTCTTTTACGACCCACAATGGCTGACCACAGTTAGCACAGCAGTGCATTTTGTGGGTGAAGTGGATAACCAAATCGGGCGGGTGGTTTACGAAAGTACATTGTTCACATTAGCACAGTAGCACCCTGACTCGGATTGACTGGATCCTGCTGCGTTGTGCTTAGGAATTGAATCCCGGGTTGCGTAGCCCACGTACTGGAGTTCGTTGCGCACTTTTGCGGGATTAATTGACGTTCCCCCAACATCACCCCTTGAAAACAGGTTGTACCGCTTCTGGCGAGGATCAACCTGGAGTGCCTTCCCCTTCGTCGGTAAAGCGGGTTATCGAACGTTGCGGCGATTGGGCTTCGACTGGTGTCTTCCATTCTGTTGCAATTCCGAGGGTATCCAACAAGTTACGCAGCGGCAGGTGAACAGGAAGACTGGCTGACCTGGAGTGTTCTCCGTGCCGCGGTCGAAGTTGATTGCAATGGCGGACCCCCGTGTCATCGCCCATGGAGAGACAGTGCAGCATATCACCTCGATTCATCGTGGATGACTTGCTCGATAGTCACAGGCGTTTACCGGGGCTCCAACGATGAATTCATTGTGCTTGGTGCAGCAGGTAGATTGATTTGGTAACTTTTCGGTCGGGATGAACGCTTCGTGAGTGGTGCGTAACTTGCGGCCCATCAATGATTCAACTGGAGATTGGCATCCTGTAGCGGTTAAGTTTGGTGTGGCTGTCGCAACGATACTGGACAACGTGGTGCGACGGTTTGCGTACCTCATTGACCCATTGAGCTATACTGGGTGATGCCTCCGAGCATCTTGAGAGCTACTCCTACCAGGTTGGTCAATGGTGAGAGGTCAGGCAAACTCAGTCTCCTGGTCCTCCAGGTTGTGGGTTTGAAATGGGATGGCGTCCATTTCTGTAAAACTAAATCATTACCACCTCCCCGCTGCCTTGCGGACAGGCTTTTGAGCCAAAGGCTTTGGATGAGGACCCTAATCGTCCTCCTGTCTATGTCTGGGCGCCCTGGCAGTATCGCAGCCCAAATACAACCATGACATTTTCTTCAAACATAAACTTCATCCTGCATCGGCCGTCACGCAGATTATCAAGGGTCGCCTTATCTGCTGCATACAGCAGGGCGGATAAGCGAAAACATGCTACTGCTGGCGCCTCCCTTCTTTCTTTTCCATCTGTTTTTCTTACTCCCATCCCGAGCCCCATTACTAACCTTCCTTCTATAATTCCCAGCTTAATTGACAGCAACCGAAGTGCTACTGGAGTAGTACCATCTGCAGCCACCATCCCACAGCACTTATCGGACGCCTATCGGCAAAAGTCCCTTGTAAGGCCACGCTGTCCCGTTTCCATGGCGACATTCAACGTCCGCACTCTAAGACAAACAGGTCAGCACGCTGCACTCGCACGCACCTTGGACACACTGGGTGTTGATGTGTGTTGTGTGTCCGAAACTAGGATTAATGACCCTAACGGGGTTATCGAAATGACCGCACCCGGCTTATCCTCTCGTTATTGGTTGCACGCATCCGCAGACGCCGATGCGGCACTCACGGGTCAAGCTGGTGTAGGTATCATTCTAACCTCCAAGGCTAAGTCATCGTTGGTTGATTGGATTCCGGTGAACAGCCGTTTATGTGCAGTACGTTTGACGACATCAGCTAAGGTGAATTCGCGAAGTAAAACAAAACGCTGTTTGTTTGTTATTTCCGCTCATGCTCCCACGGACTGCAGTTCTAATGCTGTCAAGGACACATTCTATCACGAACTGAACGCCCTACTATGCAGTGCTACTAGTTCAGATATTATAATATTGCAGGGGATATGAACGCACAAGTAAGGCGTCTGAGCTCTTCAGAAGCTCAGCTGGGTGGTAAAATTATGGACTTTACGCCGAACGGACTGACAACCGTGAGCGTCTGCTGCAACTGTGTGCGGAGCACCATTTGTTTCATACTAGCCCTGCTTTTAGACACAGTGGTCGCCGAAGTGCCACTTGGCGTCCACCTGTAGCTGGCCTGCGATGGACCCAAATTGACTACATAGCCATAAGTTAACAGTGGCACGGTTCCATTCTGGATTGCCGCTCGTACTGGAGTACCTGTGTCGACTCTGATCATGCCTTGGTGCGCTGTCGTTTCACCATGAACTTTACCGGAAGGCGCACAAAGCGTCTCCCGCGATTGGCGACGGAGAAATGGTTCCAGCCCTCTATCAGGCAAGCCGATCAAGAAGCACTGCATAGCGAACTCTCGCTGTCTTGTCCTAATGACACTGAACTTCAGTGGAATAGGATCTCGGCCGCTATGCACCACGCAGGAGCATCTGTTTGTGGCACTATCAGTCGTCAACAAACCAGTCACTGGATATCCGAGAGGTCCGTGAACCTGTTGGAAGCTAGAAGACACCTCCGCTGGTTCTGAACACAAATGTTGAACCAGACGGGCTATTAGGCGTGAACTAAAGCGGGAGCCTACATGCTGACAAGGAATCCTGGTGGACCAGTCGGGCTCAAGAAATGGAGGAGGCAGTAGCAGTAGGCAATTACCGCAAGCTCTTCCAGCTAATCCGCACCACTGATCCCAGAAAACTAGGCATCAGTGAGACAATCAGAGACAGCGCGGGTGCGCTGATACACAATAAGGAGCGCCGTATGGCTCGTTGGGCTGAACACTTTGAAGATCAATTCAGCTGGCCCCCTGCTCCCGGACCTCTTCCTACTCAAGTGATGCAGGACGTGCCATGGACGGTTAGTTTTGAGCCTCCGTCGGAAGGCCGAGGTCCGAAACGCGATCACAGCCCTCCACTCGTTTTCGTTGCCGCATGACCCGGATTCCCTCGCCACCTGCACTATTATGGAGGTAGGTACTCTGCAGGGCACTGACTAACCCTATTTCGAACGTATCTGG